>WAAF01016026.1:59685-94694 GCA_013400475.1 Tricholaema leucomelas
TGGGCGCACTGCTGGCTCATGTTCAGGCGGGTATCAGTCAGCACCCCCAGATCCCTTTCTGTCTGGCTGCACTCCAGCCATTCTGACCCCAGCCTGTATCTCTGCATGGGAGATTGATTTATTGAGAACATGCCCAGTAGACCCTGTTCTTCCTCCAGCTGAGTCACCAAGTGGCTGGTGAGGCAAAGAAGTGAGCAGGGCCTTGGACCAGCTCATGTCACCTTGTCCTTATGCAGGGAGATGGCAGCTCATCAGGGTATGGACTTAACTACTTTAACTTCTTTGTTCTTGCCTGAAAAAACCCTCAGCCACCACCTGAATCTGTTGCAGAGACAGGGAGAAATACAGCAGAGGTTTCCTATGTCCTGGTTGAGTTTCCCAAAGTTGAGCTTTTCTCTTTGTCGTTCCTAGAGGACTCCTGTTTGGTTTGGTTTTGTTTTTTTCTTTTACAACTAAACCTCCCAAAACCACACACACAGCCCCCTCCCTTCTGCTCCCAAAACAAACCAACCACCACCAGCAAAGAAAAAACCCAAACCCCACGTTTACATTTGACTGGAATAAACAGGTCAGGAATCTAGATCATTAAAAGAGGAATGTGTTCCAGTTAATAAAAATACATCTTTTAGGAGCGTGTGTCTCTCTCTGGCACTTTTGATCATATATTTGAAGCACCTTTTTTGAGTTATGCTAATTGGAAGTCCCATTCTGAGATGATTAAGGTGCACAACATTGGAAATCTTCATCCGTAACTCAAGCCAATAAACAATCCACAAGTTCAGTATTGTAATTTTGAGTAATCTGCTTCTAGCCTCTAAGTCTAATCTGTAAGTATAGGTAAGGTGTTCTACTTTAAAGTGAAGGTTAGAGTAAATTTGGTGGTGTGAAAGAAAATGCAGCTCATATTCCTTCCTTATTATGTTTTAAAGTGCTGCAAATTTCTTAATTGCTCCAGAAGGCTTTTTTTGTGGTCATAACAATCTCCTAGGCATGTCACTGTGGATTCATAGACATGATATTACAGCATCAGTTGAGATACTCTGCCAGGTCTTCAGAGATCTCAGTGATGCAAACCCATCATGGTTACATCATGTCAAGATGTTGTGAATAATGTCACTGGGAATCTGTGGAGGGCATTTCAGAGTAAAGAAGTGAAACAAAAATACGCAGACCGATTCTAAAACCAGAGCCATTTGATTCAGGAGTAGGGAGGTGATTGTCCCCTTGTACTCTTCTCTGGTGAGGCCACAACTCGAGTTTTGTGTTCAGTTTTGGGTGCTTCATTACAAGAGGGATGTGGAGGTGCTGGAGCCAGTGCAGTGGAGGAAAACAAAGCTGGGAAAGGGCCTGGAAAATAAATCTGATGAGGAGCAACTGAAGGAGCTGGGGATGGTTAGTGTGAAAAAGAGGAGGCTGAGGGGAGACCTCATGGCTGTCTATAGCTACCTGATAGAATCATAGAATCATAGAATGGTTTAGGTTGGAAGGGACCTCAAGGATCATCCAGCTCCAACCCCCTGCCATAGGCAGGGACACCTCCCACTAGAGCAGGCTGCTCAAGGCCTCATCCAGCCTGGCTTTAAACACCTCCAGGGAGGAAGCATCCACAACCTCCCTGGGCAACCTGTGCCAGTGTCTCACCACCCTCACTGTAAAGAACTTCCTCCTAACATCCAGTCTAAATCTCCCCTCTTCCAGCTTAAACCCATTCCCCCTCGTCCTGACATTACTAGACCTTGTCAATAGTCCCTCCCCAGCCTTCCTGTAGGCTCCCTTCAGATACTGGAAAGCCACTCTAAGGTCTCCTCGAAGCCTTCTCTTCTCCAGGCTGCAGAGCCCCAACTCTCTCAGCCTGTCCTCATAGCAGAGCTGCACCAGCCCTCTGAGCATCTTCGTGGTGGAGGAAGAAGGTGGTGGAGAGGTTGGTGCTGGTCTGTTCTCACAGGTAAATAGTGATAGAACAAGAGGGAATGGCCTCAAGCCACAACTGGGTAGGTTTAGACTAGATAATAGGAAAATAATTTTCCCAGCAAGAATGGCCAGGCATTGGAATGGGCTGTCCAGGGAGGTGGTGGAGTCACCAACCCTGGATGTGTCTAAAAGTCATTTGGATGGCCTGGGGCTATGGTTCAGGGGTGCACCTTGTAGAGTAGGGATATCGGTTGGACTTGGTGATCCTGAGGGGCTTTTCCAACCTGAATGTTTCTGTAATTCTCTGATTATCAGGGTGATTATGAAAGACAAGTTGTAAGTACTTGTAACTTGGTCCATGTTTTCGGGTGTTCTGTTTTCTGAACAATGGCTTGATCTTTGTCATGCTAGCCTGTAAAAATTAGAGATGCCCATCTCATTGACATGTCATGTCTGTCAGCTGAGAGCAGTGTATATTGCTCAACTGACAAGGGTGATAATTACAAATAGTAAATCCTTGTGTGATGGTTTGGGTGTTACCTGCCTCCCACACACTTTGGAAATCACCCAGACTAGACTCAGCCGGCTCTGGAAATTGAATGAAGCTTATATTTACAGCTTAGCTCAATATACAAGCAACATATAGACAGTTATAGACAGAAATATACAAGGTAAAAGGTAATACAGAAACACAACAGCCCTCCCAGAAACCTGAGTCCCCAGGAGGGGCTCCCAACTGCCTCTCCACCTTCTCCCACCCCTCTACCTTGCCCTGGGTGTTGCCTTGTGCCTAAGGAAGAATGGAGGGTTGGCCAGGGGGGTTAGGAAGCAGGTGGATTAATCAGGTTAGGTTAGAGAGAAAAATGCAGCCCAGAGCCTGGACAGAGAGCAACTCCCTTATCTATGTTTATACTCCTGTTGTTATACATCTCAGCAAGCCTATGAGTGAAGTAGACATCACCATTGTTTCTCTTTCACAGCCTGTAATCTAGTTCTTCTCACCAAAACATTCTAGCTAGCTTCAAACTAGCACACTTTTGCTTTAAAGGATTTACATTTTGGTAATTGTCAGTAGCTGTTACTGATGTGGGGACAAAAATATGCCCAGTAAACTGGCAGAAGAAANCAGAGCCTGGACAGAGAGCAACTCCCTTATCTATGTTTATACTCCTGTTCTTATACATCTCAGCAAGCCTATGAGTGAAGTAGACATCACCATTGTTTCTCTTTCACAGCCTGTAATCTAGTTCTTCTCACCAAAACATTCTAGCTAGTTTCAAACTAGCACACTTTTGCTTTAAAGGATTTACATTTTGGTAATTGTCAGTAGCTGTTACTGATGTGGGGACAAAAATATGCCCAGTAAACTGGCAGAAGAAACCCTACTAGTTTTGAGAACAAAGTTACTAGAATAACTATTTTGTTAAGCAACTTGGAGAAGAGTAAGGCAGCAACCTTAGTAACTGGACTTTTGAATTCTTGTGTCATGGTTAAACCCCAGTCAGCAACTAAGCACCACACCTCTGCTCTCTTCCTCCCTACTGGTGGCATGTGGAAGGGGATCAGAAGAGTAAAAGTGAGGAAAAGTTTTGAGTTTAACCTTACCCCCAAAGTTCACAGATGCCAAACCTTTATACTAGAGGTGGCCCAACTTCACTAAGGAGTTCATTTCCAGTTACTTCTCATACCAAAAAACCCCTTATGAATGGAGTTTTAAATTCAAGAAGGCATTTAAAAAGTCATATTTAGACTTCTTTTAATTTATTCACTGCAAATATATTAACCCAAACACCAGAGTTGTGAGCAAACCTCTTAAGAAATTATTTGCATTTTGCCTGAAAGAAAATAAATCAACAATTGGCTGTTGCAGACATTAAAATATAGCACTTGAATTGTAACACTGCTGTGAAATTAAATATAAATGCTTCAGAGATACAAATAATATTAAAGCTTTGAAGATGGTGGAATTTTAAATCTTGATTTCTGGCAAGCAAATACATATATAATAAACAATAAGGAAATAATCCAGCTCCTCAGGAAAATTATTTCCTTTCATTAGCTTCTGTGTGTTCAGTGTTTACATTCTGAATAACAGAGTTTAAAGGTGGAGAGAAACATTAGTTGTTAAATGCAATGTCATAACAGGTAAAGAGAATAAAGCAGTATGAGCCTGATGATAAAATTAAGCTGATTAAGCTTAATGGACAAGTTGAGTAACCACTTTGAAACAAACTGCTGCTTTCAGTGATAGATTTGAGTATCAGCACAAGATTCTACTTATGAGTTATGCCATCTTCCCCTCTGTTTTACAGTGAAACGCAGAAGATAGCTGTGATTTATGGCTGTATTTTTAAAAGACAGTCTAACACCAAAATCCAACTGTGAAGGAACCAGAAAATCATCTCTGTCTAAAGCACTGCAGTTGATGGTCACTGATGGAGCAGGTTATCTTGGGGGTGATAAGAGCTCACCTGAGGGATGGCAAAGGGCTCAGGTCCAGCCAGCATGGGTTTAGGAAGGGCAGATCCTGCCTCTCCAACCTGATCTCCTTCTATGATCAGGTGAGCCACTTGGTGGATGTGGGGAGGTCTGTGGATGTGGTCTATCTGGACTTCAGCAAGGCCTTTGACACTGTTCCCCACAGCAAACTGCTGGCTAAGATGTCAGCCCGCGGCTTGGATGTTAACACTCTATGCTGGGTGAGGAACTGGCTGGAGGGCCGAGCCCAGAGAGTGGTGGTGAATGGTGTCACATCCAGCTGGCGGCCAGTCACTAGTGGTGTCCCTCAGGGATCAGTGCTGGGCCCCATCCTCTTTAACATCTTCATAGATGATCTGGATGAGGGCATGGAGTCAGTCATCAGCAAGTTTGCAGATGACACCAAGCTGGGGGCAGATGTGGCTGGGTTGGAGGGCAGAAGGGCTCTGCAGCGGGACCTTGACCGCCTGGACAGATGGGCAGAGTCCAATGGGATGGCATTCAATGGCTCCAAGTGCAGGGTGCTGCACTTTGGCCACAACAACCCCATGCAGAGATACAGGCTGGGGTCGGAGTGGCTGGAGAGCAGCCAGACAGAGAGGGATCTGGGGGTGCTGATTGATACCCGCCTGAACATGAGCCAGCAGTGTGCCCAGGTGGCCAAGAGAGCCAATGGCATCCTGGCCTGCATCAGGAATGGTGTGGCCAGCAGGAGCAGGGAGGTCATTCTGCCCCTGTACTCTGCACTGGTTAGACCACACCTTGAGTACTGTGTTCAGTTCTGGGCCCCCCAGTTTAGAAGGGACATTGAGATGCTTGAGCGTGTCCAGAGAAGGGCGACGAGGCTGGTGAGAGGCCTCGAGCACAGCCCTACGAGGAGAGGCTGAGGGAGCTGGGATTGTTTAGCCTGGAGAAGAGGAGGCTCAGGGGAGACCTTATTGCTGTCTACAACTACCTGAGGGGTGGTTGTGGCCAGGAGGAGGTTGCTCTCTTCTCTCAGGTGGCCAGCGCCAGAACGAGAGGACACAGCCTCAGGCTGCGCCAGGGGAAGTTTAGGCTCGAGGTGAGGAGAAAGTTCTTCACTGAGAGAGTCATTGGCCACTGGAATGGGCTGCCCAGGGAGGTGGTGGAGTCGCCGTCCCTGGAGCTGTTCAAGGCAAGATTGGACGTGGCACTTGGTGCCATGGTCTAGCCTTGAGCTCTGTGGTAAAGGGTTGGACTTGATGATCTGTGAGGTCTCTTCCAACCTTGGTGATACTGTGAGACTGTGATACTGTGATAATTTGCCCAATCTATAGGGTTGTCTTTAAATTCTAGTTAATACAGCAGCTTCAGCCACCAAAGGTGGGTGGTTATTATTTCTCTGTCTGAGATCTTAAGTTGAAAAGAGACTCCTCCTAATGGAGTCTACGTCTGCAATTAGGAAATTATATTTGTGGTCCCAGCTGAACTTCTGCTTCAGAGTGGGAACAACTGACCTAAAGGTCTTTGTGGTTTTTGAAATACAGAAGACCCTGAGGACTTCTAGAAAGTTCAGCTTATCTCAATGTATTCAAACTTCTTTTACTACATGACATTTACTAATTAATTTATAAATGTTATCAGCTGTAACTTCTGGTCATCACCAGGCAGGATTTAGATTCTGGTTTACTCTCAGCATCTTTCGTAGGAGTCACCTCCTCCTGTTATAGCTCTTTTTAAGAGACTTCATAGTGGAAGTGGCAGCTGTTTTTTGCTGTATTTTCTTGCCAACATTAAATCAGAGGTGATTAAGTATTTATATATCATGAGTACTGTTTCCAGGGAAGAAAACTTCCCAGTCCCTACAGCCACTAATGAGGTTAAGGAGACTGAAAGAATTGAAGACAAATTTGAGTAGATGAAGAGAGGAAAAAACTAGAGACAGGAGCCTTACTAATAAATATGCACTAATATCTACAGTGATTTTAGGTCTGTATAGAATATAATGTGAGATATAAATCAGCATATTTTGTACATAACGTTAGGACCTCTTGGTGTAAAATAAAGCAAGCAGGCAACGATTTCCTATAACAATGCAGCAGTTATTTACAAAGTAGGTCAGATATGTTGACCACAAATCCAGAGATGAAGCAGGATCACCAGTCTCTTAATACTAAGAAGAATTCACGGGGATGGATTATAACATAAATGTGAACTACTGTAAAACACAACAATTTTACTGATTTGGCTTATGATTCCACCAGAGTGAGATTTGAATGCCAAAGTCAGATTCTCTAGTTCATCTCATACTCTGCTCTCCCATCCAAGTTTTGAAATTCCCATCCCATATAGTAACAAACTCTGCCTTTACACCACTTGCTGAGCTAAGACATAGTTAAATTTTGCTCTTCTTGTTTGGCAGTAATCAGAAATGGCAAGTTGCTTGTCTTCTCACAGACTTTTAACTGTAGAACAGAGAACAAATAATGATGCATGTGTGGCAGGCACAACTACACCCCACAGGTGCACATGCTGGCAGGCCTTGAGCCCAGCCTTGCTAGAAGCTAGAAAAGATCAGCTTCACCTTGTTTCTGGTGCCCTTCTTCCTAGGGTTCTTTTGTTTGCTTGGGGAAAACAGCCCTCCAACTGATTGAGTGATTGACCACAGCCAAACCCTCAGGGGTATAAATGGAGTTCTGCTGTAGAGAGGAACTCTTTTGATCCACAGAAGCAGCCTTTGCAGCTTAGAACTTGTCCCCTTTAGAATTAAACCTGAGGAACATCACAGGCTGTTATGAAGTGGGATTTAATTAATGTGAGATGGTATTTTTTCCAAAATTAATACTGTTTATTAATTTTGATAGTCAAAACTCTCACCACCCCTGACCACTAATTTTAATAATAATCAGTTCTTCACACAGTCATGGAAACACTTTACAGATAATAACTAGATCTAGTAATAAGCAGCAAAATACATAAACATTAATTGAACTGGAAGAGAAGATTCCTGTGATCAAATGCCCCTTGTGGTCAATATACTGCTTGCCCATTAGTTGGACTCAAGGAGTTCTTTTCAGCTTATGGCAGAAGGCAATGGAGAATTGCAAAGAGGCTTTTAAGTATTTACTCACAAAATTATTATTACCCAACTCGCAGGGGCTAGCCACAGTCCCAGGCAGTACACAAACGCTTTCAGGGAACTCTGTCTTGTTGGCCACTGAGACTTGATTTTTCCCAGGCTTCTGGGGAAAGGAGGCAGACAATCTCTGACCTTGTCTCCTGGCTCCTCTGGATGTTCTGTGTATCTCCATGACTTCTTGTCTTGGCAGGAGACTTTCAGGTGTAGGCAGGATGTCTTGAGATGTGCTGTCTCAGCATGATGTCATGCTGGCTATGCAGGCTGATTGCATGGAGGCATTTAGAGCCTGTCCCTGGTAAACTCATGACAGTGGAGTTTCCAGGCAAACAACAAGGCAGTAAGCAATAGCAGCAGGCACAAATAGAATGGCACAGCAGAGCAGACTGTGTTTACCTGCGTATCTCTTTTATCAATATGGGCTGAGATTAATTGCCCTTTGGACACAGAACAGCCAATCAGAATGGCAGTTAGCCAAGCCTGACCATATTAGGCGAAGTCATAGGCTTGCTTTACCCAAATTGGGGAAAAGCAGAGGCTTTGGACAAGGCAGGCACAAGCTAAGTGTGTGCACCTTGTTTACCACAAGAGAAAAACATGCCTGGGCAAGCCAGTACATGTGTAAGCCTACTTTGGACCTATCAGGCCTACCATGACACAGACCCTCACACGACACCTTGTTGAGTATAGATAGAAATGTGTATGTACTTCCTGGGCATCTGTGGGAGAGTTTCTTTTTCTGAGTGAATTGTGTGCACATTTTGGTTCATCTCTCCAAATAGTTTAATTAGTTGTGCAACAGTGTTTTCCCAACTGACATCCAAATCTGTAATTTTAATGTGTTGGAAGGAGAGCAGATTTAATTACAATACATGGGACATTGAGATGCTTGAACGTGTCCAGAGAAGGGCGACGAGGCTGGTGAGAGGCCTCGAGCACAGCCCTACGAGGAGAGGCTGAGGGAGCTGGGATTGTTTAGCCTGGAGAAGAGGAGGCTCAGGGGTGACCTTATTGCTGTCTACAACTACCTGAGGGGTGGTTGTGGCCAGGGGGAGGTTGCTCTCTTCTCTCAGGCGGCCAGCGCCAGAACGAGAGGACACAGCCTCAGGCTGCGCCAGGGGAAGTTTAGGCTCGAGGTGAGGAGAAAGTTCTTCACTGAGAGAGTCATTGGCCACTGGAATGGGCTGCCCAGGGAGGTGGTGGAGTCGCCGTCCCTGGAGCTGTTCAAGGCAGGATTGGACGTGGCACTTGGTGCCATGGTCTAGCCTTGAGCTCTGTGGTGAAGGGTTGGACTTGATGATCTGTGAGGTCTCTTCCAACCCTGATGATACTATGATACTGTGATACATCAGTGGCTGTTAGCCACCTGGTTTGTGTGGTCTCTTCCCAACAATATGTTTTTGAAACAACTTTTAAAACTTTTAAAGCATGAGATGCTCTTGCCCTGATGTCTTAATTACAAAGATTTTGTGTCCTCACCTATGCAAAGACTTTCAGACTCTCACAATAAACAATCTGGAAAATATTTTATTGTAGAGGATAAAAAAAGGAAGCAGATGGCTGAGATGCTGAGATAAAATATATTTTGAAGCATACCACATCTCATAGTCTTCTGAACTTCAGTAGAGGAAGCTGAACCTTCACCAACAATCTCAAATACCAATGTCTTTTAATGCTTCTTGTTACCCGATTACATGTGCTGGACAGTGCTAGTCTTTTCCTCCTTGTGTGATTAAACTCAGCTGTTCTGGAGCACAGATATTTTCTTGATTATTTCTAAGCTAGGGTGGCAAAGCTTTTTCATACAGGCTTACAGTATTGTAGTTGGAAAGTGGTTTTATGTTGTAGACTCTTCTTATATGGTCTATTGACAAAGTGTGCTGGTGTTCTGCCTTGTAGTGTGATGCAAATAAAGTCACTCCTAGCATAAATTTGGTTCTTTTACACATCAGTAGTTAGACATCTACACTGTGCTAGTTTGAGGCTAATTGGAATATTTTAGTGAGAAAAATCAGATTGTAGGCTGTGAGAAGAAAACAGTGCTCATGTCTACTTCACTTATATGTTCACTGAGATGTATAAAAACAAGAACACAAACATAGATAAGACAGTATCACAGTCTCACAGTATCATCAGGGTTGGAAGAGACCTCACAGATCATCAAGTCCAACCCTTCACCACAGAGCTCAAGGCTAGACCATGGCACCAAGTGCCACGTCCAATCCTGCCTTGAACAGCTCCAGGGACGGCGACTCCACCACCTCCCTGGGCAGCCCATTCCAGTGGCCAATGACTCTCTCAGTGAAGAACTTTCTCCTCACCTCGAGCCTAAACTTCCCCCGGCGCAGCCTGAGGCTGTGTCCTCTCGTTCTGGCGCTGGCCGCCTGAGAGAAGAGAGCAACCTCCCCCTGGCCACAACCACCCCTCAGGTAGTTGTAGACTACTTTTAGTAGCTTTTGCTGTGTAACCCAACTACTTCTGTTTCTAACTCACTTTGCATGTAAGGCTTACTCTGGGATAAGATAGAAGGGTGGACAGAAGGTAGAAGGGTGGTTGGAAGCTCCATCTGGGCACTCTGATTTCTGGGAGGGGTATTGTGTTTCTGTATTACTTTTAACTTGTATACTTCTGTATATAGCTGTATATATTTGTGATATATTGTAAATACCTGCTTGTATATTGTGCTAAGCTGTGAATATAAAGCTTCATTCCTTAACTTCCAGCCAGCTGAGTCTAGTCTGGGTGATTCCATTGTGTGTCTGGGTGGGTAACTCCCAAACCATTGTATATACACAACAGAGAGCGATTGACACGGCTTGCACAACCTGGGTCGTGTGAACACTGTATGTAGGTCCTGGAGTTAGCACTTCAGCATTGGCAATAGAAATAGTATGAATCTGTCAGTTTAAGTCTGTGCAATTTAGTCTGGATTGGTAGAGCTGATTAGCCAAGGGCAATGTTGTTTTAGCATTACTGTCCTGAACTAATGCCTTCAAAAAGTGCTGCCCTCTGTCACTCAGACAGCCAGAGGGTTCAGGGGCATGGTGGCCTTGTTTTAAATATGTCCTGTTGCCCTGCCCTTTGTGCTCTAACCTTGTTCAAAATGTCTATGTGGAAGAGCAAATTTGGAGAAGAACATGTTTTCCTGTTTAGATGGAAGATCTAATACATGATAAAAATATTTTCTGGTAGTGTTCAATGTATTAAAAAAAACAACCAACTGAAAAAAACTCCAAACCAATAAAATGTAAAAATAACTGGGGGAAAAAAAAAACCAAACCAACAACACTGAGCAAGAATATCAGCCACTCTTTCACTTTAATTACAATGAAAACCAAAATTGCTCTCCAAGAAGAGAATTTACAGTGGTAATGGAAATGTATATAGGTCAGATAGTCTATCTTCTCCAAATTTTCAACTTGATTAAAAAAGTTACTTTTAAGCTGCTTGTGATGAGGCTCATTTCAAATAGAATTTTGTGTAGGCTCTTGTGCAGCCTGTTCTGCTCACAGTTTTGTGCACAGCTCCCAGCAATGCAATATGTTATCCGCTGTACTGATTATATTATTCTCATCCTGGAGCTGAAATACATCTGAGTGGTAAATTCCATTCAGTCTTCATTTAGGCCATTGCTTCAATGTGGATATGCAGTGTTAGGTGGCTTTACTACATCCCCTGTAGTTTTGCCCTGGCTGAAAATAGTTCTGAGAAACTTAAGCCACCTGAAGACAGTTGATCATCAATGTGCTTTCCAGATAATGATATGCATCTTGAGAATAACTTCCCTCTATGCACCCACTTGTCCTCTTTTCTTCCCATCTACTTACTGTCCCTAACATCTGGAAGGGATGTTAGGGACAAAGGATATTGCTGCCAATGCCAAATTGCAAACTCTAATACCTATTGAGGTGTGACAATTTGTAATTGCAGTAAACTTGAACAGCAAAGACAGGAGAAAAAAACCCCAAACCAACCCTATTTATCTGAGCCACCAAGCAAAGCTATGAAATGCAAAAGGGTAACGGCAGTTTCACTGAGAATAAAATATTCATGTTGCTAACTTACATAAAACAAAAGATGGAGTGTTTTCTGCAGGGAAATTACTTTCTCTGATGAGCTCCATTTATGCATGATAGAGTTTTAAATTTTTGAAAACCCTCTTGGTTATTTTTTTTTCCAGTTCTAGAGGTTTTAATTTTAGGCTTATAAACAGATAGATGTAAAATTTCTTGCTGAAAGGGCCTTACTCTGTTTAAAGTCGTATTTATTACTTTCAGCAAAAGCAGAATTGCTTCTGTCAATGACAATGAATACAAAATCAATATTTAGGACTGCAGTGTCATAGACTTCTTGTTATGAAGCAAGTAGTTGAGGTTTAAACTGCCCTGTAATAGAATGTGTCTTCATTTACTTCCAGTACGTTTTTAACATTCTTCATCTTATGAAGTATGCTCCAGAGGTTCAGGTTTTGCACCAGCTTACTGGAAAGCAGACAGCTGCAGATGGAGTTGTCTAGCAGTAAGGTGATTCTGTTCTCTGCAGGGCTAAGTGTGTGGCCTGAGCCTGTGGATTTGTGGAATTTTGATTGTATAGCTCAGGTAGAGGCACCGCACTGTTGGTTTGACAATGCTTTCCTCATCCTGGGCTTTTCCAGACCCTGCTGCTAGAGGAGGGTGCTAAGTGGAATAGTAAGTTTAATAATCTTGGGTGGTATTTTTGTGGAGTTTCTGTAAGTTTGTTGTTTGGTTGATTTGGTTTCTTCTTGTTTGGTTTGTTTGCAGAGGAGTTCTTGCTTTTGTGTGTGTGATTTTTTTGAACAGCTCTCTCTGAAGGTATTGTTGAGAATTTCAACTTATGATCAAGCTTAAAATGTATCACCAGAGTCATGCCATGTAATGTGCTTCCCTCTGTGCCCATGATGGAAGTTCAAAATGTGTGGCTTCCTTGTCTCAAAGGCAAACCCTGAAGACAGCAGTGTAGGGAACTTCTTACACATTGTTCAGGCTTGATATGAAGCTGAAACTGGGGTGAAGAAATTTGGGGACTTAGTCTCAAGCTAGGCCCAAGTTGACTGAAACATAAATCTACCTTTTCCTGTATGGTTGCAAACAGGTTTTGGAAGGCCAGGTGATTACTGACCTTATTGGATTTTGGCCAAGGTAACAAACATAAAACCTTCTAAATGGTTGTTTCTGCCAAGCTTTGCACAGCACAGCACTTCAGGTAATATTAAATTTCAGCAGTTTAGTGTGAGTTGTTGGCTCGTGTTCAGTGTCTTGGAGAAAAAAATCATGAGAGAATATAATTCTTTCAAAGCCTATGAAAAATGTGTTCTTGGAAGATGCTGGATAGTGCTAGGGCATAATAGAATGTATGAAAGAACAGTAAATAAAATCTCTGTATTTAAAATGAATGCCATAATCTGATTTTCTTGTTCCTTTTGCCCATAAAGAATGCAGTGGTTTTAGTATGTGTGTTTATTGAGATACCCAAAAAAGCCCAGTTTGATGTCCCATAGAACAAAACTTCTGCAAATGAGCATTTTGGTTCTCATTTGGCCAAGAGAGCCAGTGGCATCCTGGCCTGCATCAGGAATGGTGTGGCCAGCAGGAGCAGGGAGGTCATTCTGCCCCTGTACTCTGCACTGCTTAGACCACACCTCGAGTACTGTGTTCAGTTCTGGGCCCCCCAGTTTAGAAGGGACATTGAAATCCTTGAGCGTGTCCAGAGAAGGGCAACGAGGCTGGTGAGAGGCCTCGAGCACAGCCCTATGAGGAGAGGCTGAGGGAGCTGGGGTTGTTTAGCCTGGAGAAGAGGAGGCTCAGGGGTGACCTTATTGCTGTCTACAACTACCTGAGGGGTGGTTGTGGCCAGGGGGAGGTTGCTCTCTTCTCTCGGGTGGCCAGCACCAGAACGAGAGGACACAGCCTCAGGCTGCGCCGGGGGAAGTTTAGGCTCGAGGTGAGGAGAAAGTTCTTCACTGAGAGAGTCATTGGCTACTGGAATGGGCTGCCCAGGGAGGTGGTGGAGTCGCCGTCCCTGGAGCTGTTCAAGGCAAGGTTGGACGTGGCACTTGGTGCCATGGTCTAGCCTTGAGCTCTGTGGTGAAGGGTTGGACTTGATGATCTGTGAGGTCTCTTCCAACCCTGATGATACTGTGATAATATGATTTGTTTGAAATGATAATGTTTTACCTGTTAAATAGGTAAATGACATAAATTTAACTGATTGCACAGAAAACACAGAGTATAGAATTACAGAATCAAGCAAGTTGGAAGAGACCTCCAATATCGTCCAGTCCAACCTATCACCCAGCCCTATCCACTCAACTGGACTGTGGCACTCAGTGCCTCATCCAGTCTTTTCTTTAACACCTCCAGGGAGTGTGAATCCTGGGGAATAAGTAGGTTCTTAAACACTAAAAAGAGTAGTAAAAAAGCTATTGCATTTTAGTGTCTAGTACAAGTCTGCTAGCAGCATCTTTGCCTTTGACTCTTCAAGGTGACAAATGTCATTTAACAAGAGAACTCCACCTTCCCTAAAGGAACCTTTTATTAAGAGATCAGAATCTTGACAGAAGCATAACTCCTGAGATTCAAAAGGTGAGGTAGGAAATGGGACAGATTTGGGCTGTGTATCAACAAATGCTAAGAAACTGGATACTTTCACTATTAGGCTTTCCTTACTTTAGGAGCTGAGAACACAATTTTAATTTAGAGCTTTTCTAATGCAGTTATTACTAGGGAAATAATTAGATGCTAGTATCAGTATTTCTGGGAAGTGGACTAGGACTGTGGATGCAGAGTCAGTGCTTTGCAAGCTGCTGGAAGTGCAGCATGGCTGCCTGAGCTGGAAGAGTTAACCAGCTTTGCGGTTCTCTTGCTGGCCATGTTGTGTGACACAGGCTGCTGTAGTTCAGTGAGCTGAGAGAAGTCATGCAAGAAATAGTCTTAAGACTCTCAAAATAATAACTAGTTACTAATATTGTGATTTCAGTCTGTAACTCTCAAAAGGCTTTTGCAAGCCATGATTAGGCCTGGTCAGAACCATCTGGACAGAACAGAGCTCTGTCTGAGAGTTTCAGTTCAATAGTACTCACTGGTTTGACTCCAGCTTTTGTCTGATGACTTTTGGTAACTAAAGGTTGGACTTGATGATCTGTGAGGTCTCTTCCAACCCTGATGATACTGTGATACTGTGATAACTGCAGAAGACATGTTTATAATCTGTAATATGCTAAACTAGTTCTATAAAGGAGTTGTTTCTACAGGGAAATACTTTTCTATTGATTTATATGATGGCTGGGAGAAGCCCTTAATGTTCTCACAGTATCACAGTATCACCAAGGTTGGAAGAGACCTCACAGATCATCAAGTCCAACCCTTTACCACAGAGCTCAAGGCTAGACCATGGCACCAAGTGCCACGTCCAACCTTGTCTTGAACAGCTCCAGGGATGGCGACTCCACCACCTCCCTGGGCAGCCCATTCCAATGTCCAATGACTCTCTCAGTGAAGAAGGTTCTGAGGTTAAGTCTGTGCTTGGGAACTGGCCAACAACTGTATCATTAATCCATTTTTAAACTATATTGTGAAATATCTTATGTCATCATTGGACATAGCAGTTAACCACGTCTCTCATTCACCACTCTGGCAAAAGCTGCAAGCAGAGGTGCCGGTTCCTTTGGCTCTGTGCTGCCAATTGAAGTCCATTCTATTAAGAACTACTATGGTTGCTCTCAAGTAGTGGTACAGAAAGTGACATTTAGTGGGTGATCTGCTCCCTTCTGAGCAGATAGATTGTGTGGAGATTTATTAGAACTTGTCATAAGAAGTCTTACTTATGAAGTGAAGTAATATTGACTCTGATATGAGCAAAACTGGCAGCTTGATTTGATCTCAGTGTAGTGATGATAATTACATTTTGCTCTTCTGCTGTCAATGGCAGATGAAAAAAAATGTGATGACGATAAATGGAAACCTGTACAATCCTAGGGAGGCATCCAGTGCAATATATCAGCTATCCATCCAAACCTAATGAAGGACTTCATTAGAAATCCAGAAGAAATATTAACCTAAAAATACTAACCTAAAATATGGCTTCAAAAGAGGAGGCCCATAAAGTTAAGTCCCTGAAAAAAAAAAGTCATTGTAACTCTTCCTTTTTCTAAAGTTTTTCTGATGAATTTGTGAGCCAGTAGCATCTTTAGCTCCCATATGAGGAATCTTCCCTAGGCTTTTGGGTGCATAGCTTAGAAGGGTTAGGTATGAATTCATTATGTATTTGACAAAAGGTGAACTTCCCTGCTGTGTCTCACCAGGCAGAATCCTGCTTTGAAGGCTAAGTTGAAAAACTCTCATTCTTTGGCTTGATACTGGCTTGGTTTTCCATACTGCTGTTACATGACACATTTTACTATAGAACCATAGAATCATTCAGGTTGGAAAAGACCCTCAGGATCATAAAGTGCAAGCATTGATGCTATTCTGCAAAGTTCATCCCTAAACCATATCCCCAGACACCACACCTGAACGATCTTTAAACACATCCAGGGGTGGTGACTCAGACACCTCCCTGGGCAGCACATTCCAGTGTCTGACCACTTTTGCTGTGAAAAAAAATGTTTCCTAATGTCCAATGTGAACCTACCAAGTTGCATCTTGAGGCCATTCCCTCTTGTTCTATCATTAATTACCTGTGAGAAGAGACTAGCACCAACGTCTGCAATGTCCTTTCAGGTAGTTGTAGAGAGGGATGAAGTGGTCTCTTAGCCTTCTCTTCTTCAAACTGAACAGCCCTAACTGCTTCATTTGCTCTTCATAACATTTATTCTCTGAGTCTTTTGCTAGTTTTGCTGCCCTCCTCTACACTTGCTCCAATATATCAATATCTCTCTTGTACTGAAGTGCCCAAAACAGGACACTATGCTCAAGGTGTGACCTCAACAGTGCTGAGTACAGAGTGACAATCACTTTCTACTCCTGTTGGACACAGTATTTATTATACAACTCAGGACACCACTGAGTGACCTGTTCTAGTGGGAGGTGTCCCTGCCTATGGCGGGGGGGTTGGAACTAGATGACCTTTGAGGTCCCTTCCAACCTAAACTACCATGGTCTAGATGACTGGATAGGGCTGAGCGATATGTTGGACTGGATGATCCTGGAGGTCTTTTCCAACTGGTTTGATTCTATGATTCTAAAGCATTCTATGATCAGCTTTCTTGGGCACACTGCTGGCTCATATTTACTTGCTTGTCAATTACAACCCTCAGGACCCTTTCTGCTAGACAGCTTTACAGCCACACCACCTTAACCCTGTACCATTGCATGAATGGTGGGTGTGGGTGTGCGTGCGTGGGCATGCACATGTAAATATATATATGTGTGTCACAGAATGAATGGATTGGCCATTGGAATGGGCTGAAAGCACAGGTGATGAAGTCGCTGTCTCTGGAGGTTTAAAAGGAGACCAGATGAGGCACTTAGTGCCATGGTTTAGTTAATTAGAAGGGTTGGGTGATAGGCTGGACTCAATTTTCTAAAAGGTCTTTTCCAATTTGGTTAATTCTGTGATTCTGTGAGTATTCCACTGACTTGCTAGAAGTTATTCTGACAAGTTACATGTTGGTATGATTTATACCATACTATAGATATTACAGGGATCTTATCTATGAATGAAGTAGGGTAACATGCAAAGAGAAGAGGGAAAGAAAAGGTTTTTCTTCTGAAAACTCCAAGGATAGAATATTTTTAATCATTAGCATAAAGATGTTGCCACTTTGCAGAGGAGAAGATATTTTGTAGGAGATGTTTAGCCTTGAGGCAGTTTGTTCTTTACACAGAGGCATAAGAAATACAGCTCCTGGCAGTTTTTACCATTACTAATAAATGAATAAGCATGGTTTCTGAGGAAACATGCTTTATCAGAAGGACGTTTTACATTGTTCTTATCAATAATTCTATGCAAGTAAAATTCAAGCCTGTGGGCTTGTACTGTTGGAAGTTTTTTATACAGTCATTTTTCATAAAAGAAAAACAGACTGAGATGCTGGTGAATGGTGGATGAAAATTGGAGACGTAATTAAAAGCAAAAATGTTGAACTCCCAAGTTCCTCTAACAAAGGAAATAATAATAAAAACCCCACAAACACAAAAAAAAATGTACAGCTGTGGTTTGGTAAATAATTTTCCATTTAAGTGAGCTGTATGGGGGGAAAAATAGGCAGGTTTATATGGGAAACATTGACAAGCTTTAAATAGTCATGAATATAAGGCCTATTTTGCTTGCAATTGTAATACTAGATATGAACAGGTTAAGGATTGTACTGGAGTGTACAACCAGAGCTTGTAAGGGAAGAGAAACTGAGAAACAGTAATCCTATAGGAACACTGCAAGAACTCAGTGGGGGTTGGGTAGCTCTGAGCAGCTCTGCTAGAGAGATCTCATTGCTGCCTACAAGTATATGACCATTACCAAACTGAGGTGCTCGTTAATCAGCTGAGGAACAGAATAAAGATGATTCAGTCATTTGAGTTAGTTGAGATTGCCATCAAGTAATTTCAGTACTAGCAAAAAGCAATTCAGAGAGAAGGCCAGTCTTTGGTCAGGAAATACCCTGGCTTTAAGTGATTTTTACACTGTGAGTCATGTTTGGTGAATAGATTTGTAGGAAAAAAATGTCATTTTTGGGGACCAAAGCTTCATTATTCAGGAGGAAGAAAGCAGCTCACTTACACTGCTAGGGTGAATGGCATCTCCTAACTAACTCATTTCCCACTGCTGCCCAGTGAAGCAGTGTTAAGAAGAAAAGTATTATATGGAATATAATTCTTCATAGGAGAGTATTACATAGTATAGAAGTATTATATGCAATATACATGAAAGTATTATCTAGAATAGAATTCTTCATAGAATCAGTCAGGTTGGAAGAGACCTCCAAGGTCATCCAGTCCAATCTATCACCCAGCCCTGTCCAATCAACTAGATTACGGCACGAAGTGCCTCATCCAGTCTTTTCTTCAACACCTGCAGGATGGCCACTCCACCACCTCCCTGGGCAGCCCATTGCGATGGCAAATCACTCTCTCTGTCAAGAACTTCCTCCTAATATCAAGCCTATACCTCCCCTGGCATGACTTGAGACTGTGTCCCCTCGTTCTGTTGCTCGTTGCCTGGGAGAAGAGACCAACTTCACCTGGCTACAGCCTCCCTTCAGGTAGTTGTAGACAGCAGTGAGGTCTGCCCTGAGCCTCCTCTTCTCCAGGCTGCACACCCCCAGCTCCCTCAGCCTCTTCTCACAGGGCTTGTGTTCCAGGCTCCTCACCAGCTTCCTTGCCCTTCTCTGGACACATTCCAGTACCTCAACATCTCTCTTGAATTGAGTGGCTCAGAACTGGACACAGTACTTAGAAGAGTATTACATAGTATAGAAGTATTATATGGAATATAAATGAAAGTATTATCTAGAACATAATTCTTCATAGGAGAATATTACATAGTATAGAAGTATTATACAGAATATGCATTAAACTATTATCTGGAATATAATTCTTCATAGAAGAGTGTTATGTAGTGTAGAACAAAAAACAAAGCTGGTGAAAGGCCTGGAACACAAACCCTATGAGGAGAGGCTGAGAGAGCTGGGGTTGTTTAGCCTGGAGAAGAGGAGGCTCAGGGTAGACCTCATTTCTGTCTACAACTACCTGAAGGGAGGTTGTAGCCAGGTGGGGGTTGGTCTCTTCTGCCAGGCAACCAACAACAGGACAAGGGGACACAGCCTCAAGTTGTGCCGAGGGAAGTATAGGCTGGATGTTAGGAGGAAGTTTTTCACAGACAAGAGTGATTGGCATTGGAATGGGCTGCCCAGGGAGGTGGTGGAGTCACCATCCCTGGGGGTGTTCAGGAAAAGACTGGATGAGGCACTTAGTGCCACGGTCTGGTTGACTGGATAGGGCTGGGTGCTAGGTTGGACTGCATGATTTTGGAGGTCTCTTCCAACCTGATTGATTCTATTCTATTCTATATGGAATATACCATGGAAGTATTATCTGGAACATAATTCTTCATGACATTCCATGATTCTGTGAAGAGTGTATCTTGCTTTCATTGCAACAGAGCTTTGCATGGAGAGAATAAAAAATGTAAGGAACCTAGGAAACTGTCAGGAGTGGACAGGGTGCTGATTGTGTAAGCATGAAATTTTGTGGGCCAAGAGGTCTGTGTTAGATGATGGCTGAGAACAAGCCATATGGTAAAAGGCTAGCTCTCTATTTCACTTTAGCTGAGGGTAGGAAAATTGCTCCTATCTCCCACAAACTGCAGTGTTTCTCCAGTACACTCTCATAGCTCTTGCATATTAAGTAGCATTTATAAAAAATTCATAAAGAGTTCCAATGCATTCAAAATCCAATAGCAGGCCATGTGATGGTAAAGTCTTGCACAAAAATTGAACCCTGCTTCCATTCATCCAAGAGCTTGCAGGCACTTAACAAGGCAGTTGTAGGCTTCATGCTTAATAGCCTGCTTCCACGCTTATTGGCTGTGGTATGGATTAGATGAGTTCAATGAGCAGTTCTTTATGTGGGTTATCTCAGCCTCTCTTCTATCTGAATTTATTATGTCTGGCAGTTCTGTGCATAAGCCCAGGCTGTAAAAGATGATAGCTGTACTTCTGAGATATATGTCCCTCTTTTCCAAGTTCCTGGAAGTCCTCCAGAATGGCTGAGATTAGGACAGGGATGTTTAGCTGGATATGATCTGGAATCCTTAGTTCCTTCTGCATCTTTGACAGCTTGAAAAGGGACACTCAGCTGTAAACTCCTGTAGAAAGTAATGTGTTGTGCTGGTTTAAGGCTTATTGGAATATTATAATAAGACAAATTAGATCATTGGTTGTAGAAAGGAAATAATGATAAAGTCTATATCTTTCATTTCTTCTTTTGGTTTGCAAAAAGGGATAAAAAGCCAAAGTACAAACAGTTTGTCCCTCTTTGCTTCTCCTCTGCTCTAATCTCTTGCACTAACCTTGGCTAATAGATAACATGTAAGCCTTGCTGGTTGTTTCTCTCTGGGAGATGGACAGAGAGGGTAGCATTTGGCCTCTTCTGGGTGTGGCCATTTGAGCTAGACTTCTAGCTCAGATAGAGAAAAAAAATTGGAGCAGACAAACTTAGAAGTGGAAGCTCTGAGTGGAGAGGTGAACATTCTAGGGATGGGGCATATAATGGCAACAACAGATAAGTTAATACGATTTCACGGGAGCTTCAAGAGCTTTGTGTCAGGAAGCACAGCTTGTACCTTCCCCATGCTGCTTCTGCTGCACCCACTGCTATCTTGCCCCGTTGCTGTTTTGGCTGCTGCTGCTTTTGCTGCTTCACTGCCACTTGACCCCTTCCCCATCTTCCTTAAGGTTATTATATTTCTGTAGTAGTTTATTCCCTTATACTGTTATATTTAGTTTAAACTGTAAGAAATACAATTTCATTTTCCCTGACTTTCCAAACAATCCATGTTGTAGTGAGTTTACTTTAGCAGGGGAGGGATCCACCCTAACCCAGGACGTTCATTTTGGCACCCAACATGGGGCACGATCTTGGTTTGATTTTTTTGATTGATAATCAGGATGAGGAAGCTGAGGAAAAAAAATGAATTTGTTTGGTATATTCTGGCCCATTATTGCTTCGATTTTGACCTTATTGGTCCAGCGGTGCTTTACTTCCATAGTGCAATGTCATGTGTGCTCCATTTTTGCTAAGATAGTTTGGAACTGAGTAAAAGCTGTGTTAACAAAGGTTGGAAATTTTGTTATGGATCTTTTAGGGTTTAGGAAAGTAGCTGAGGGTATGCCATACGTTATGCTTGTGTCAGTCCAAGAGTTATTTGGAAGGCCTGAGTTATCCATTGGCTTGCCGAATGTGTTGGAATTTGATGTTTCTGACTGCTGTTGTAGATCTCATTGTAGTTTGGAGAAGAGAGAAATGCAGGAATAAACAGGCTACAAGTGAGATCTTTACCTTCTCTAGAGGCAGTAGCAGAGAGATAAGGCTTAAAAACACAGTCTGCCACCGAAGCGGGGGAGGGAAGGCCACGGCACCGGGCAGACGGATTACTCGGCAGAGCAGCAAAACGTCCTGCTTCAGGACCTCTGAAAGGGAAGAAAGGAGCTGGACGTGCCCCGTACCCCACTGACCCGGAGGCGAGGAGTCAGGAAACTATCTGGTTCCCCTTAGTACCAAATAGAACGGAGCAAAGTAAGGGTAGAAGCGGTGGAACCCCTGCTGGGGTGTAGTCATGGAGGGCTGCAGCAGCGCCACCGGATTTGGCTGCAAACGGTGTGGGCTGTGGCAAAGTCCCTCGGATGGATAAAGTTGAGGAGCTTGTTTGCGGGGAATGCGGCTCGAACGTTTTGATCAGTAGGAGAGTCCCTACACCGGAGCCTACGCCATTAGAGGGGCTGCTGAGGCTAAGGGTCTTTCGCCTGCAGCCAGGGAACCGCAAGCGGTACCGGGGGATGCGGCGGGGTCCTCGGAGGGCGAGCCCGCTAATGCCATCGAGCCTGCGAATTCCGCTGCTCCTGCCTTAGCCCCGCTTGACTCTGCTGAGCCGGCTGCGGCTGCTGCTGCTGCTGCTGCTGTGGGAAAGGGTCCCTCTGCCTCAGTCCCAGTTCCACCACCATATAAAGAACAGAGCCAGACAGACAAACCAGGTTTAAATGATTCCACGAAAGGCACCTCCCAGATTAGGACACGATTAGGAAGATTCGAATGGAAGAGTTAAGATCTCCATTGCTCCCATTAAAACAAGGAGAATATTGGGGGTCGAGATAGCTCAGATGATGATGGGGATAAACCAGAGCAGGGTAGTCCCAAGGAGGGAACTGTCAGGGACCCTTTTGCTGCTGTTGAGGAGTTTCAGTAGTTTTCTCAGACCATGAAGTGAAGGGAAGAGGATCCAGGAGAGGGTACATCTACTGGTGCAAAGGCTGGTACCCTGTGAGTAAAAGGAATGGAAAGGCTATTGCTAAGGGAAAAATACACTTAGGAAACAGATAATAGAAATGATGAAGAGAAAGCCCCATTACCAAGGAAGGAGGTCAGGTATATTAGGCAAGATTATGCCCGGAAAGAGTGAGAACTGTTGATGAGTTGGTTAAATGGATGTTGGGATGGAGGTATGGATACTGTAGAAATCAACCCTTGGACAGTGAGGCAGTTGGGAATTTTTTCAAGAGACAATGGCATAGATAAGTGCTTAGGACATCTCAGCGGCAGTTCTGATCTCTGGTCACACATGTTGACAGCTGTGGTACTACAGTACCCCAGCAGGGATGGTTTGCCCTGGAGACCTCCACGCTGGAATACAGTTGAACAGGAGGTTCAGTGCTTGCAAGAGATGGCCATAAGAGAGCTAATCTATGGAGATTATATAACAGAGGACCCTGATGAGGTACCTGGGAGCTGTGCTCTCCTGAAGAAACTTATTCAGCTGGCTCACTTTAATTATGTCCATATGTTGGCAAGTAAAATGGTGGGAAAAGATAAGGAAACAACTCCTCTGACTGTTGGTGAGTTTGCTGATCAGATGAGGCAGATGGAGGACTGCCTCACATTTAATGCCATGGTGTCAGCTATAAGTACTATGGCAGAAGAGATAAAAGATGGCACAAAGCAACTGAAGAAGGAATTTAAAACCTCCATATCGCAGTTGGTGAAGTTCAGTGACCTTTCCTCTTTGCCATTGGAGTGGGTGTATGTCTCAGCCATCAGAGATAGGCGTCCTCCCAGAAGACCAATTCAAACTAACTTGCTTAGAAATAGACAACAACAGTCACGTGGGTCTCTTTGAGTGATCTTGCATGACCAGTTTGGTGAAAACGTGGATGAGTGGGATGAGAAACCTACCTCATTTCTCCTGAAAAGAGTGAGAGAGTTGCAAAATGATAAGACTAAAATAGTAGTTGCCTCAGTTTCCCCACATGACTCAAACGATTCTGGCAGTGTTTCAACTAATACCATTAAACACTGCGCCAATTGTACTTGCAATGGTCAACATTAGGGGGGCCCTGGCTCTTACCAGGCGGAGGCCAGGGACCGGGAATATAACAGAATATACTGGAATGTATTTATTAGATGGCCTGGTACCTTGAGGATTCAAAAGTAGAGGGCTCTAGTTGACACAGGTGCTCAGTGTAGCTGATGCCCTCAAATCATAAAGGAATGGAATCTATTACTATTTCTGGAATTACAGGAGAGTGAAGAATTGACGAGGTTGGAGGCAGAGATGAGTTTAACTGGGAGTGATCGGCAAAGGCATGTCGTTGTAACGGGTCCAAATGCACCTTGCATTGAATTGACTTCCCAAGAGAAGGGCGTTCCAAAGATCCCAAGGGCTATAAAGAGACCTTTGGAATAGCAACTGTAGAAGCTTTTGGAGTCAGACTGAAGTTGTCCATTAGGCCTGAGCTCTCAGATGAGTCTGCGGTTGTTAGACAGCATAATATAGAGAATGTGAAGTTGTCAGTTGCCACTCAAACTGTACACCATAGGCAATCTAGAACAAACTCTGACTCTTTACTGCCCATACATGATTATATTTAGTTTAAACTACAAGAAATACAGTTTTGTTTTTCCTGACTTTCCAAAAATCCGATGTGTAGTGAGTTTATACTACCAGGGGAGGGATCCAGCCTAACTCAGGATACTGAGCTTCTCTTCTTTGTCTGGGGAGGGGGGAAGTTTGGATTTCTGTATTATTTCTCAATTGTATGTAATTGTAAATATATGTAAATATATTGTGTAAATTTAGCTTTGCTGTAAACAGAGCTTTAGCTTACTTCCAAGCCTCTGAGCTGGTCTGGTAAATTTCAGCTGGGGGTGGGGGGGAAGTTGCTCAGCCTGCTACATGTGTTCACTGAGCTGACACCAGGCGTGCACTGAAAGGGTGCCTGTTTTGTCTTGCCACGGCAATAGATTTGTTTGCAGGTGTACTGGAGTCCTTTTCACTTTTGCAGTAGAACTTGGCTCTGGACTGGAACTTTCTATCAGATGAAAATATTTAGTTCTCCATCTCTTTTGTGATGGTTTGGGTGTCCCCCGCCCCCTGCCACTTTAGAAATCACCCAGACTAGACTCAGCCGGCTCTGGAAATTTGAATGAAGCTTATATTTACAGCTGGCACAATGTACAAGCAGATATTTACAGTATAGACAGAAATATACAAGGTAAAAAGGTAATACAGACACAGCTCCCCTCTCAGAAACCTGAGTCCCCAGGGGGGGCTCTCAACCACCCCCTCACCTTTCCCCTACCCCTCTCAACCTTATCCCAATCCCAAGGAATAATGGAGGTACGGCCAAGAGGATTAAGAAGCAAAGGTGAATCAGCCAAGAAGCAAATGGAGTGTGAGGTTAGAAAGCAAGATGGAGTTCAGCCAGCAGCCTCAGCTCCCCAGTAGGTGAAGGAGCCGAGAGCACAGCCCAGAGCGAAGTGCCCAAGCGAAGGGCCTTTATCTAATGTTTTGCTTTTCCTTTCTACACATCTCAGCAAGGCTGTGAGGGAAGTAGACCTCACCATTGTTTTCGTTTCTCAGCCTATGATCTAATTCTTCTCACCAAAACATTCTAGCTAGGCTCAAACTAGCACATCTTTACAGACAAAAATAATTTTGATTTGTTTTGTGTTGAATTGAAAATTAAGATTGCAGGTAATGAGTTTATGGAGGTAAGCTCTGCAGTATTTTAAGTGCAGCTGATGGGTTGGTGACAGTTGCGGTACTTAAGATTACAATATATGCTGGGTTGGACTGGATGATCTTGGAGGTCTCTTCCAACCTGGTTGATTCTATATTTGAATTTCTTGGTCTCTTGTGAGAACATTAGCAAATATTAAGCAGTTTACAAAATCCAGGTCAGCAGCAGAGGGCATTTAAAGCAAGTAGGAGGAGTCTGTCTTGGATATTTTCATTTTAGTTGCTATCATTTTATATAACTTTTTGCAGTGATGCCTTCTTAGGTGAGAGCCTTGCTCTGCTAGATGGTATGAAAATACACAGTAGATAATAGTGTCTGACAAAGGACATCAATACAGGCAGAGTTAACACGGACTCAGAAAACAAGATGAGGCTAATTGATTTGACAGGAGTAAATGGTATTTCGCCTAGCAAAGGAAGGTTGTCCTAAGGTAATGGAAACTACATTTAAGATGTTACCACAAGCAGGCAATCCCTCTGCCCTAAAACATCTCAGAGGATCCCACAGGTATGTACTAATTTAATTTGGACAACTGCAATCAATAAGCAATGACTGGTGAAGACGGTGAGGTGCATGCTTCACAACAGTTCCCAGTCTTAATTTCCTAAGCAAGTGTTGTGCTTACTGTGTTTATTGTACTTAATAGCACGCTAGCTGAGTAAGGAGTGCTCTGCAGCTTCTGATTTTGCTATGCAAGCAGACATAAAAAATTTCCAAACCAAAGAACAACATTTAATATTTCCATTTCACAGGCAGTACACAAGGCCGACTGGGAGATTTAAAAGGAGGAATAGTTATGACCTTCCACATTATTTGACCTTCTTTGTAGTCCAATCTTTGCATAATTGCATTCTGTTGCAATTTCAACAGCAAATATGTACCTCATGGAGTGAATTTGTGACATTCAAAATCAGTTCAGTCTACGAAGTGCAGAGAATTGGGCACATACCTGGGAGAGTTGTCCTAGAATTCCCTCTTGCTATTAAAAATGTGCACCTCTTTGTTTTTGGCCTTATCTTAGCTGTTAGTTTCCAGATTTTGCTATAACTACCTGTCAGATTAAAGTGCCTTCTGCTGTCAGAAGTGTCTGCTAGATGATCATTGCTTGTGATCAATTTACACTAATAAATCTTCAATGCAAGAAGTGATTATGAGATTGAGATAATGGAATGCCTAAGTGCAGGCAGATCCTCAGTCATTCTTCTGGTTTCTTTCTGCATATTTTCCAAGTTTTCAACATTGTTTCTGAATCGTAGGTGTTCAAAGTGGGCCCAGTGTGTGATGGTGACTTGATATTGCAGTGTACATACTGGCTGCAGAAGCAACACAACCTTAGTTCTGTTCCAGATGGTCCCTCACTTTTTCAAAGAAGGTTTAAGTTACCATCTTGTGCTGGGAGTTCTTATCACAGTCTCACAGTATCACCAAGGTTGGAAGAGACCTCACAGATCATCAAGTCCAACCCTTTACCACAGAGCTCAAGGCTAGACCATGGCACCAAGTGCCACGTCCAATCCTGCCTTGAACAGCTCCAGGGACGGCGACTCCACCACCTCCCTGGGCAGCCCATTCCAGTGTCCAATGACTCTCTCAGTGAAGAACTTTCTCCTCACCTCGAGCCTAAACTTCCCCCGGCGCAGCCTGAGGCTGTGTCCTCTCGTTCTGGCGCTGGCCACCTGAGAGAAGAGAGCAACCTCCCCCTGGCCACAACCACCCCTCAGGTAGTTGTAGACAGCAATAAGGTCTCCCCTGAGCCTCCTCTTCTCCAGGCTAAACAATCCCAGCTCCCTCAGCCTCTCCTCGTAGGGCTGTGCTCGAGGCCTCTCACCAGCCTCGTTGCCCTTCTCTGGACACGCTCAAGCATCTCAATGTCCCTTCTAAACTGGGGGGCCCAGAACTGAACACAGTACTCAAGGTGTGGTCTAACCAGTGCAGAGTACAGGGGCAGAATGACCTCCCTGCTCCTGCTGGCCACACCATTCCTGATGCAGGCCAGGATGCCATTGGCTCTCTTGGCCACCTGGGCACACTGCTGGCTCATGTTCAGGCGGGTATCAATCAGCACCCCCAGATCCCTCTCTGTCTGGCTGCACTCCAGCCACTCTGACCCCAGCCTGTATCTCTGCATGGGGTTGTTGTGGCCAAACAACTTATAATGTGCAGTCTCCCTTGTATCTTTATTGGCGATAGAATCATAGAATCAGTGAGGTTGGAAGAGACCTCCAAGATCATCCCAGTCCAATGATCATTTTACCTTACCCTAACCCAGCCCTATCCAATCAACTAGATCATGGCACTAAGTGCACATCCAGTCTTGTACTGAACATCTCCAGAGATGGTGACTGCACCACCTCCCTGGGCAGCCCATTCCAATGGCAAATCGCTCTCTCTCTGAAAAACTTTCTCCTAATATTCAGCCTATACCTCCCCTGGCACAACTTGAGTAACTGCTTTCTAGGCTCAGTACACATAATAATGCCTAATCTTTCTAGCTACTCCACATTGAAATATTTCTGCATGATACTTATTTCTAATCTGGTTGTAATGAAGTGATAGAGAAGTGCATTTTATATGAGTCCTTATTTTTTCAAGTCTACTTTTAGAGGGCTCCTCCTTGGCTAAAATTTGTGTTTTGTTCAATGAGGAGAAGAGGAGGAAAGAGTATTTCTTATGTGGTGTACTGTGCTTTTCTTGGATGCACCTGGTGAAAAAGAGAGCATGTGTACATCATATACCTGTGAATCTCAGGTCAAGAAAACAATATTTAATTTCCTTGGTGAATATTCTGTGCATGAATTAAATTATTACTGTTACAGCACAGATTCCTGAAAGTTCTCAAGGAATGACGTTCTTTCAGAGTGAAATCTGGGTGAGGCTGGGGGAAATTGTTCCACACTCATCCTTCATAAATTTTGTTTGCTTGTAAAAACACACAAGTGGTCTTCAGGTCTTCTCCAAAAGATGGAACAACAGAAAGAATCAATGTGAAGATTGTGTTATCAGTAGGAGTATAGAACTGAACTTTGGTGTAAGCATAGATCAGGGAATTTAAGCTAGTGAACCTGAAAATAATTATGCTAAAATTCTTCTTCTCTTTCAATGTCTCTTTTTTTTTCTACATCTGAAGAATGGGACAATATGTAACACTGTCCAAGAAGTTGTCATGCTTCTGGTGCAACCAAACAGAAATATCACAGTGAAAGCACGTTCATTTCTAAGACAAATCTATGTTAATTATCCACTGTACCCAAACTTCTCAAGGAAGACTGCTACAGTTCTTTTTATTTAAGTGCTCTTGAAAGAACAGTTATAAAGAAAAGGCTCATAATTTGCTGCCATTGAAAATAGAGGTTATGGTTGTTAACACACATTATTAGAGAGTAAATAAAGCTTGCTGGAGACATTTACTCAAATACAGATGCAGAAAGTGTTTTGCAGCATTTCTAATCCAGTTACAATGTTTCAGAACTTGCCTCTTTTTCCCTATCTTCTGTTCTTAAAAGTTTTTGGTATCTGATTTTAAATTCACTTACTGCAGTTGCCACTGCAGCTTGTAGTTTGCTGGCCTCTAACTGCTGAATCTGCACCAGCTTCTTGTTAATCACTGACACGAGTTGCTGCTTCTGTGAGGAACAACTCAGCAGAATGTAGAAAGTGCTGTGTTCCTGCAGCCCAGGGGGTGCTCTGTGGACAGTTTGTCATCATATTCAGTACCTCACTGTATAAGATTGCCAAAGTCCTTTGATAAAACAATGACTTTAATTGGTTTAATTGCAGGAAATCCAAGCTGTGGCGAGGAAACTGCACCTCCTGCAGATATGTCCCTACTGGACTGGCAAATATTCTCTGTCTTGTGCATAAACAGGTCTCCCACTGGATAAGACATTATGTTTACTGGCATGGAGTGCTGGAGAAAAATTAAGACAGACTTGAGAAGCTGTTGATGCTCTGCAAGTTACTTTAGGTACAAGGTACAGTTCTCAGGAAAAAGATAAGAAGAGTCTACAGGAAGGACAGAGAGCAGAAGTGTGGGTACCTTAAGGTTTATAATAGTCACCAAGCAGAAGCAGGAGAGACTGAGGGAGCTGGGTCTCTGGGGAGGAAGAGCCTGAGGGCTGACCTCATTCATGTTTATCAGTATGTAAGAGGTGAGTGCCAGGAGGCTGGAGCCAGGCTCTTCTTGGTGATGCCCAATGACATGACAAGGGGCAGTGGGTGGAAGCTGAGGCATAAGAAGTTCCATGGAAACATGAGGAAAAGTTTTTTTGCTGTAAGGGTGGCAGAGCTCTGGAACAGGCTGCCTAGGGGGGTTGTGGAGTCTCCCTCTCTGGAGATATTCAAAACCTGCCTGGATGCGTTCCTGTGTGATCTCATATAGGTGATCCTGCTCTGATAGTGGGGTCAGACTGGATGAGCTTTTGAGGTCCCTTCCAGCCCCTGACATTCTGTGATTGTGTGACCGTGAATAGGCTGTATGGGCTGCTTCTGGTCTTCCTGCTGGATTTAGAATCATAGAATCATAGAATCATAGAATGGTTTAGGTTGGAAGGGACCTCAAGGATCATCCAGCTCCAACCCCCTGCCACAGGCAGGGACACCTCCCACTAGAGCAGCTCGCCCAAGGCCTCATCCAGCCTGACCTTAAACACCTCCAGGGAGGAAGCATCCACAACCTCCCTGGGCAACCCATTCCAGTGCCTTACCACCCTCACTGTAAAGAACTTCCTCCTAACATCCAGTCTAAATTTCCCCTCTTCCAGCTTAAACCCATTCCCCCTCGTCCTAACATTACTAGACCGTGTAAATAGTCCCTCCCCAGCTTTCCTGTAGGCTCCCTTCAAATACTGGAAGGCCACTATAAGGTCTCCTCGAAGCCTTCTCCTCTCCAGGCTGAAGAGCCCCAACTCTCTCAGCCTGTCCTCATAGCAGAGGTGCTCCAGCCCTCTGATCATCTTCGTGGCTCTCCTTTGGACCCGCTCCAGCAGTTCCATGTCCTTCTTGTATTGGGGGCTCCAGAACTGCACACAGTACTCCAGGTGGGGTCTGACGAGAGCAGAGTAAAGGGGGAGAATCACCTCCCTTGCCCTGCTGGCCACACTTCTCTTGATGCAGCCCAGCACTCGGTTGGCTGTCTGGGCTGCATGTGCACACTGCCGGCTCATGTTGAGCTTCTCGTCGACCCAGACCCCCAGGTCCTTCTCCTCAGGGCTGCTCTCCAGCCATTCATCACCCAGCCTGTATCTGTGCCTGGGATTGCACCGACCCAGGTGCAGGACCTTACACTTAGCCTTGTTAAACGTCATGAGGTTGGCCTGGGCCCACCTCTCCAGCCTGTCCAGTTACATTTGAGAGCTGAAAACCCCTCCACTTTGCTGGTTCTGTTTTAGTAACTGCTCTCACACTTTGGTCATGGCAGTGGTGTTTAGTGCACCTACAGATTGTTTGCATCAGAAAGGTGCTATTTCAAGGCCACATATGGGCTAGTTGCCTTTGTGGTTGATTCTACATACCCCACTTCAAAATGGGACCATGGTTTTCCAAAAATACCTTCAGTACACAGAGCTCTGTCTTCTTATTTTATGAACCAAAATGTGGTTTATTTTTGTAATTAAAGAAAAAAAAAAGAGTACTTATCACTGTGTTATGCAAGTACCTCTTGATAGATGTCTGTATCATCCTAGAGCTTATTTGTGGGAGGGATGTGCTATTATCCTCTTTTATAGTTAGGAACACCAAAGCAAAAGGATTTCAGACTCAACTTTCAAACCCAAGCCTTTGATCTTTCTGTCACAAGACAGTTTCTTACACTCCACAGCAAGTGCTCAGAGACTGACTGAAGCTGGAATTGTTGGCACTAGGATATTCTTACTGTGCGTAGAGAGTTCCTTCCTTTCTGTTCTTTTCCCTCTGGCTTTCCCGTTTGCATTCTGGTGGTGGTGTGTGGAATTGAAAGTACTTACCAAAAGTACTTATAAATTGGGAATTTAGTGAAAAATCAAGACTGTAAAGGCTATATCCTTAGATCAGCTATTGGGCAATCTTTCATTCCGTCTCTTTCTTCTTGAGGAGCTTTTCTGGAAATGCTGTGTTTAGGGTAGGCATTTTCTGGGTGAAATGTTTCTTTTTTTTTTCCTCCCCCCTCGTTCCAGTCCTACTTTGTTGTTCAGTATGATGTGTTTATGTACTGTTTGCTCTGTAAGAGTCAGTTTATGTACTTGCCATTTCTCACCGGTCTGTTAGCTTTAAGTCAGCTAGTCACCTATTTGGTATAGTTTCCTCCTTGTCTGTAGATGTTTTTATACCTTCATCCTTATAAAAAAATGACAGCACTCCTTTCTCATACTCATATTCCCAATCTCTGGAGGGGAACAAATTGGGCAGGCATTTATTTTCTGGAGATACAACTCACAACTCTCTATCTCTTCAGAAGTACTATGATACAGAAGTTGTCTTTCTCAGTACAAGAAACACAATGTGACAAGTCTAACTTGTGTGTAACTTGCATAAACCCACTCTTGGAGCAGTAGTTTTGACTCTCTTCCTAAGGAACAACAGTAAAGATAGTGTATTTCCAATCATCTTTTGTTTTAAAGAACTACTTTCAGACTAAAATTACTTTAAAATATCCAGAAAGAAATGGAAGCAGTTAATGACTTTTCAAAATGTGTCAGATTTTGCATACAAGGATGAATATCCTGTGATTCTCCATCACCCTAGTGATCCAGGATTTACAGAATTAACCAGGTGGGAAAAGACCTTCAAGATCATCAGGTCCAGCCTATGACCCATCACTTTCTAATTAACTTAACCATGGCATTAAGTACCTCATTCAATCTCCTTTTAAACACCTCCATGGATGGTGACTTCACCTCCCTGGGCAGCCCATTCCAATGACACTCTTGCTGTGAAGAACTTCTTCCTAACATCCAGCCTAAACCTGCCCTGGCACAGTTTGAGACTATGTTCTCTTGTTCTGTCCCTGTGTGCCTGGGAGATGAGACCAACCCCACCTGACTACAACCTCCCTTCAGGTAAGTGTAGAGAGCAGTAAGGTCTGTCTTGAGCCTTCTCTTCTGCAGGCTGAACACCCCCAGCTCCCTCAGCCTCTCCTCTTAGGGCTGTGCTCCAGCTCCCTCACTGGCCTTGGTGCCCTTCTTCTGTATAGTATTTAAGAAGTATCTGTGTACATAGGAATTTACCCACTGTTGGGTGCTGTTTCAGAGCACTAGCTTCTTTAACTTGCAACCTGTTGCCAAAATCCTTATCAAGAGACCCTAGGAATATTTATAGTGGCCTTCTTCTATGGGGGTTTAACTCCACACTCACTTAATTGGAAATTTAAAGAAATGTTTCTATGTCATGATTGTATGAATTTAATCTTTGTTGGTAGCTCAGCTCTTATTATTTCCCTTCAAAATAACAAATTAATTACTGCCAGTGAAATTTGATGCAGTTTCATTTCTTGCTTTTGATGGTGTAACCACACTTAAGTGCTCGACAAATAGATCTTGCACAGCACTCTGTTGCAGTTGAGCAAAATTTATGCTATTGGTTGAGGGAACTGCTGGAAATGTTGTACTCAAGGCTCTCCAAAATGTAATGGAGGCTGTCAGGAGAAATCATTACAAAATAGGTGATTGCTCAGATTTATCTGCTACACTAGACAGCTTTAAAGCATGCAATATGTACAGAAGGTGGAGTGCTGCAGAACTATTCAGGTACAGTAGCACAGCTATGGAATGTGGCCAAGTGAGTCATACATTTGTTCTAGCTACATATATTTTAAATATAAAGGAATGATTACCAGTGTCAGGTGCTTTATATGACTCACATTAATTTTGAGAAGAGCAGAGTATAAAACCCAAGAACTCCTCCGTGCATTCAGTTTAAAGGCAAGATACAGAGGGCTCAAGGAAATTGGCAGGAAAGACACTCGGTCCTTTACTCTGAGTTTTAAAAGCAGCTATTTTGTTAGCTGTGGATGTAAAATGAGAATCCCCATGACAAATCTTAAGGCAGTGTATTTCTGATCTTCTGATCAATGGCTTTTAAAAAATGTTATTGATAACTGTGTTTATTCTGCCACTGTTCTGTGCTGTTGTTGTCAGGCTTTATGGAATAAACTTGTGATCTGACTGAAGACTATAATTGCTCTGTGCAGTTTACTTATAATGCAGGAAAACATGTATCTTTTACACTTTTCAGAAATAAATCTGCTGCTTTGGAAGTGTAATGAAAAAAAATGACTGCATAGCAAAGAAAAACTACCCAGAATTAAAGTAAGTATTGCACAGTGCAGTAGTTGCTAATGCTATGCAGAAACTCAAACTCGAACCTGCGACTATAAAATATGCGTGTAAGATTGATAAGTTGTATATGAAAAGTATTTACAAAGCCTGAGGTTTACTTGTTCGTACCTGATAAAATTTAAGTTATATATGAAAAGGACTTACAAAGCCTGAAGTTTACTTGTTCATACTGTGTGCAGTTCTGGAGCCCCCAACACAAGAAGGACATGGAACTGCTGGAGCGGGTCCAAAGGAGAGCCATGAAGATGATCAGAGGGCTGCAGCACCTCTGCTATGAGGACAGGCTGAGAGAGTTGGGGCTCTTCAGCCTGGAGAAGAGAAGGCTTCCAGGAGACCTTAGAGTGGCTTTCCAGTATCTGAAGGGAGCCTACAGGAAAGCTGGGGAGGGAATATTTACACGGTCTAGTAATGTTAGGACGAGGGGGAATGGGTTTANTTGTGATGGGATGTCACTCCCATGATGTTAAATGAAAGGCTTTACATACCTCATTCTGTTATTTGTATAAAAGGTGTCAATTGACTTGTAGATTTTTGGCCATTTTTTTTTTTTATACAATCAAACACATCTTTGGTGAGAGACTTGGGAAAAGATACAGGAAGTGGACCTTGATGTTTAGCTAGGTAAAAGTTAGAGCTTATGAAGAAAGCAAAAGGAAATATGGAAAAGCTCAAATTTAGATGCAAACAGAGTGCTAGAACAGCAAAAGTGCAATGGAGATAACTCAAAGACTGAAGATCATAGAATCATCAAATGATTTATGTTGGAAGAGACCTCAAAGATCATCCAGTTCCAACACTCCCATAGGCAGGGACACCTCCCACTAGAACAGGTCACTCAAGGCCTTATCCAGCCTGGCCATGAACACCTCCAGAGAATCATAGAATCAGCCAGGTTGGAAGAGAGCTGCAAGTTCATCCAGTCCAATCTATCACTCAGCCCTATCCAGTCAACTAGACCATGGCACTAAGTGCCCCATGCAGTATTTTCTTGAACACCTCCAGGGATGGTGACTCCTCCACCTCCCTGGGCAGCCCATTCCAATGCAAATCACTCTCTCTGGGAAGAACTTCCTCCTAACATCCAGCCTATACTTCCCCCAGCACAACTTGAGACTGTGTCCCCTTGTCCTGTTGCTGGTTGCCTGGGAGAAGAGACCAATCCCCACCTGGCTACAACCTCCCTTCAGGTAGTTGTAGACAGCAATGAGGTCTGCCCTGAGCCTCCTCTTCTCCAGGCTAAACAACCCCAGCTCCCTCAGCCTCTCCTCATAGGGTTTGTGTTCCAGGCCTTTCACCAGCTTTGTAAAGGTCCTTTATAGATATGAATATACCTCATGTAATTAGAAGCTGCTTAATACAGTGCTGTACATTGCCATAAGCAGGAGAAAGTCGGTTTATCATTGCCTTACTTACACACTGTGAATTTAGTAGAGACTTGAAGTGCTACAGATAGAAAGAGCCCTGG
>WAAF01016030.1:0-10118 GCA_013400475.1 Tricholaema leucomelas
TTCTATGATTCTATGATTCTATGATTATATCTCCTTACTTCATTCTAAGAACAAAAGTTGTGTCTTGCAAGTCTCAGGAAAGGAGACTTTCTGTCCTTCTCTGTTAACAGAGAAATACAGCCACTGTACTATGCCTTCATGAAGTGCTGGAAGAAGGCCTGGGTTATGAGGACTGAGTACCAGCATCTGCAGACCATGGATGGTCTATGTCTTTGTTTCTTAGCTCATATAATGCCAGCTGAACTGCAGTTTTGACCAATGGCAAATCAATACTTTCATAACAAAGCATTAACATAATTCCTAAATGAACAGAAAAATCCTTCTTATCCTTAGTGATAAAAAGAAACAGAGCCATTCTGAGGCATTCTTCACAGAGAGAGTGATTTGCCATTGGAATGGTCTGCCCAGGGAGGTGGTGGAGTCGCTGTCCCTGGAGGTGTTCAGGAAAAAGACTGGATGAGGCACCTGGTGCTATGGTCTAATTGATTGTCTAGGGCTGGGTGATAGGTTGGACTGGACGATTTAGAGGTGTCTTCCAACCTGGTTGATTCTATGATTCTATGTGCATCTGGGATGAAGTAACACCAGGTAAAAGTACAGAATAGGGAAGGAGTGGATAGAGAGCAGCCCTGTAGAAGGGGATTTGGGAATGCTCTTGGGCAAAAGACATGAGGTACCTAAAACTCAAAAGAGGATCTGCCCAGGTACTTGGTCAGAAATCATATATCATACTGGCCCATAGAACATAAATGAATATTCAGAAAACAAATCTTAACAAAGCAACGTCAGTTATAATTACCTGATTATATAACATCTTCTCCATCATCAAGAAGTTACCAATCTGTCTTTATCACAACACAAAACACACACACACACAAAACCCCACCAACCAAAGAAACAAAAAAATCCGTAATACAAAATTTCAGTCTAATTTTAAAAGAACTTTAAATACTGAGTGTCTGTGTTCCCACTAAAATATCAACGTTTGTCCACCATTTATCCTCTGTGAATGGATCCTCTGAGAAAACATTTTGGCAACTTTTCTGAACAATAAATCTATTATGCAGCAACAAGTACTGCTACATTTAAATTGCATCAGTGTTCTGACCAGGCTGCCTTCTTTTGAATATCAGGAGCCTTTACCAGAGTATTGACCAATGTCAGTAACCAGATGGCTACCTAAATCATAATGGGCCACGTGTTCTCCTGACATCGTTCTAATTGGTCAAAGTCTTGAGTTAAGTTTTTCACCTAGACTGTGTGAGAGTTTGTTTTGTATAGCTAAGGGCTTCCAGCAAGGCAATACATGTGAAAAAAAAAACCCCAAACTATAAAAAGGTCAACAATTCTTACTGTATTTGTGAAAAGCTCTATGAGATGCTACAATTCAGTCAGCCATATGAACAAGTTTTGATTACTATTGAATCTAACTTTTTGGGCAAAAAAAGGCAACCAATCAGCCAAAGAAGACAAGGAAATGGAATTTATTTCATGATGTCAGGACAGTGCTTACTACAGATATAGCAATTTGGTAGTAGACACTTCAAAGTCATACAAATGTTCAGGTCAATGCAGAAAGACTCAAGATGGTATCTGTTTCTCTCTGAAAATCTGGATGCCACTTAAAAATGCCATATTTCTTCTATTGTACTAGACCATGCCACTCGTAGGCCCAAACATTCCTAGGATATTATCTTAAATCTTTTAAATACATAGTCAAATCTGTTAAAATATTTATTTTCAGAGACTAAATTCCATCTCAAGATTTTCCCATAGGCATTAAGAATAAGAAAAGACTCAGTGGACTGCAAATTTCCTCTGCCTACTAATCTCTGCTAAACCAAATTGTTCGCAAAAAGTCAGATTCTGCTTCAGGTTGTATCATTGCAAAAGAAAATACAGAGTTCCAAAGTCAGAATGATATTCATATAATAGGAAGGGAATGCAGCCCTCTGCCTTCGTCCAACCCAGTTTTAAATGACTGAAGTGATGACGTCTTTATTGCTTCCCTAAAGAAATACAGTTTAGCAGACGTGCCTATTAAGAATGCATTTTTTCCTGGTACTTCATTTTCATTTGCTTAGTTTCATGCTGGTTCCTCACCTATATCCTGCTGGACAACACAAGGCACATTCATATATATAAATAGATGGCAACCAGCTGTGCTACCACTGATATTTAGATAGCAATCATGAATCTTGAAATGGCCCTGTGATAATACTTAATGTATCGGATCCGTTCCAGCTTTTCTTAAATATATCACAACTCACCTTTCTCTTTTTCCCTGGCACACTTCATTATGCCCCTGCATCTCTATGCATGCACGCATTTGTTTATGAGCATTGTTCATTTCTTGACTCCTCATGGACATTTAATTTTCCCCAGGCTACTCCACCATTTACATGTTGACGATGGAACTCTCAAACAGCCTTCATGGTTTCTTTTTTTTTTTTTCCTTTCTTTTTTTTCCCTCAAATGTGGCTGTCTGTCACAGGCTTTATTTAAATAGCAATACATCTATGGAAATCGTGCATAGTTTATTTAAAAGGCCCCAAAGCTCCCTCACGGCGATCATTTAACATTGGCAGTTCAGCCAGCTAGTAACTCTGTTGCTTGTTTTTTGAATAATGCAATAAAGTGCAGCAGCACCTCCATTGTGCCTTTCGAACTGAGTACCTTGGAGCACTTCACACACATGAAGCACAACTATTAAAATGAGTGCTGTAGACTCAGGATAGTTGAAAGGTGAGCTGGGGAGAGACAGGTCATTAGCAAGAGTCTGAAATTGAATGATGAACCATGGAGAAACACTGCAAGTGGATCCTAACTGTTAGCCATGAGTGCTGTGCTGCTCCACTAGCAGGTTTTGCAGTCTGGATTGCTCTGTAGACTGTGTTTTATGCTTCATTTTAGTGGATGATTCTTTACCATCTCTAGGTTTTCAGGTTCAGGTTTAAAATGTAAATAAATGCATGGGCTGGCATAAAAATGAAGTTAATTTCTTAAGTTCTTTTTGATTAGTGAAACATGGTGGAAAACCAAGTGACAGCAAAGTCTGCCTGTTCTAGCAAATTTTCTTTGAAGGATCAGGACAATCCTGTCTGTTTCCTGGGTTTTGAGACAGCCCTCCAAACTGTGGCTCTGCAGTAGAGCAGGTACTCTAGTTGCACCCTCAGTGGAACAAGACATGAACACGCTCAATTTCTTTTTACCAAGACAAAGCAAAAATGGGAGTGGGGGAATGGCTTGGAAAAGAATTAACTCTTTAGGAAACTAGGGCATGTAGCTTTTGTTCATATGCTGTGGTTACGCAGTGACAGATGCTTTGATATAGTCTTTTGAGACTTCTGCTTAAGACATATAGTTGTGGTAGGCCTTATAGGCCCCAAATAGGTTTGCACATGTCCTGCCTTGCCTAGGCATGTTTTTCTGCTCCACCAGAGAGGCAAGCGTGAGAAATGAACACAATACCTGGAGCCACTGAGTCTGGGTTGCCCAGAGTCCTGTGGTATAGGGTACACACACACTTAGCTTGTGCCTGCCTAGTGCAAGGCCTGTGCTTTTCCCAAATTAGGTAAAAGCGAGCCTGTGGCTTTGCCTAATATGGTATGGTTTGGCTTACTGCCATCCTGATTGGCTATTCTTGTGTCCAAAGGGCAATTAATCTCAGCCCACATTGATAAAAGGAGATATGCAGGTGAACAACCTGCTTTTGCTTCACTGCTTTTGCTTCACTGCTTTGCTTCCCTGCTCTTTGCTGTGCTCTCTCTGCTGTGCCCAGCCGTGCTGCTATTGCACACTGCCTTATTGCTTGCCTGCTAAACTCCACTACTGCTAGTTACCAGGAGCAGACCCTGGATGTCTGCACGCAATTGGCCTATGTCACCAGCATGACATCATGCTGAGACTGCACAACATCCTGACTCTGCACCTGAAGGTTCTGCCTAGAATTCCTGGACATATATACAGATTGTTCAGAAGAAGCCAGGAGACAAGTTCAGAGATTGCATCCTTTCCCCAGAAGCTGGGAAAATTCAAGCCTTAATGCCCAACAAGACAGAATCCCCTGAAAGCATCTGGGCACTGTCTGGACTATGACTAGCCTCTGTGAGGGTAATAATAATAATCCGTGAGTAAATGCTTAAATGCCTCTCTGTAATTCTCTACTGCCTTCTGCCATAGAGCAGAAAGAGCTTGGGTCCATCTACTGGGCAAACGGTGGAATTTGACCATGGGAATAAGCTCTTCCAATTCAATTAATGTTTGTATATTTTGCTCGTTATATTACTAGATCTAGATATTATCCACAGAATGTTTCCATGACCGTGTAAGAACCAAAATATTATTAAAATTAGTGGTCGAGAGTGGTGAGAGTTCTGAATAGCAACATTAATAAGCAATATTAATTTTGAAAAGTATCATCTAGCATCAATTAATTTCCCCTCCCCAACACATACTAATACATGTTGGACACATCTTTGTCCAGGTTTTACTGATTGTATTCCACTTTTTTATTATCTGTTTACTACCAAACAGTTCTTTTGGCTTATCATAATGTTGACAAAGACTTCTATAACTATCTGCATTCTTTGTATAAGGCTGGTTTTAAAGAAACGTTGTGAAACATTTTGTGATCAGTCAACAGGATTTTGCCTTTATAAATGGAAGTGATGATTATTCCACATGTCTCTTCTCAACAACCATTAGGGAAAATGGGTAGACAGCTGTGTGATATTGTCCTTTGACTGCTGCTGATGATGATCACAATACAGCTGTTAAAGTGAGAGGAAGCATGTAGGGGAGAGATTTGTGAAAAGAGATGCTCTTCTGCATGTTTATGACTTGCCCTCATTTTCTTAGAAGAAACTTTGAAAGAAATCTGATAGCACAGAGGGGGAGCTGTGACATTCTCTGATAGATATCTTGGTTAGACCAGGGGAAAGACAAACACAGCTACATGCTGTAGGATAAATGCAGCCATCTAGAATTTTCACATTAGATGAAATTATCTTAACACTGAGCTCCAGTGCTAGTTAAAGTAATAATTTGTACTACATATCTGCCTAGACAGAGAATCAGAAAATATTTAATGTCATGGAAACAAATACCCATGTGTCACTACATGAAGCATTCTGAAATGAGAGATCCGTTTTCTCCAAGGCTGCTTACAGAATCACAGGATCACAGAATGTTAGTGGTTGGAAAGAACTCTAAAAGATCATGCAGTCCAACTGCCCTGCCAGAGCAGGATCAGCTATACCAGATCACACAGGAATGCATCAGATAGATTTTGAGTATGTCCAGAGAGAGAGACTCCACAACCTGCCCGGGGCAGCCTGTTCCAGTGCTCTGTCACTCTCACAGTGAAAAAAATTCTTCCTCATGTTTACATGAAATTATGCCTCAACTTCCACTCACTGCCCCTTGTCCTGCCATTGGGCATCACTGAGCAGAGTCTGGCTCCATGCTCTCAGCACCCACCCTTCACATATTTATAAAGATTAATGATGTCACTCCTCAGTCTCTTCCAAACTGAAGAGCTCCAGCTCCCTCAGTTTATCCTCATAAAGAGACTCATAAGCAGGTCCCTGAGGTCTTTCTTGAAATGGGGGCCCCAGAACTGGACACAACATTCAAGATGCAGCCTCACCAGGACAGGATAGAAGGGGAGAAGAAGCTTTCCAGAACTCCTAACCACAGGCCTTCTTGGCCACAAGAGCACATTGTGAAAGTATCCCAGTAAGTGGAGTTAGATAATCATTACACTCAGTGATTTTAAAGGCCTCTTCCAACCAAAACAAATCGATGGTTTTATTACAAACATTCTACACTACTGTTACAGGTGGAAATATGCTTTTAAAAGGGATAAATTCATGCCAGCAAAATGAATGGGATCATCTGATGTTGAGAGCCATGTGACCTATATCTGGCCTGATTTAGCAGTTAAACAGGAAGCTCCATTTATGTTAAGTAATCTGAATCCATTAATAATCAGACTCTCAGACAGAGCAAGTTGTGAGAAAGATCAAAAAGAACAGGTCTGAATATTTTTTTTTCAGTAAGGAGAAGTGGTGCCAAAACCTAAAGTCAGTGGCACTTTGAAATTGATAACCAATAATCCTGTAACAATCTGGAAGCCAGTGACAACCTGGCAGAATAGCCAGGATGTCACATTTTGTACAAGAGAGTTCTCTGATGGCATATCAGTAACTTTTAAATGTATTTATCTAAAAGATTCATCAGATCAAAACTATAACAAAAGAACAGGATGGTGAAAAAAAAATAACAAAGTCTTGGATAATCCGAAGTGATGTGGTTGGAGAACAAAATTAATCTATCTTTCTGATGATTCATGAGTAAAGATTAAAACAGAAAATACCTAAAATGCATGACATAAAAGTAGCTTCTTTATTTGCAATGCTGGATTTTTTTTTTTTCTAAAACCTTGATTGAAATAAAATGGTTTTATTTGTATTTTAAAGTTTTGTGGCAAAAGCATGGGTTTCAGTCCATAAGTATGTAACAGAGATTTAAGGGGTTGTATCAATGCCTCTTCTATGAAATTAGATGATCTCCCCTATGATACACAGCTGTGTTCCCTTCCAAAAGAAGTTAGAAGCAGAGCATGAGCATGCCTGAAGTTTGTGGTTACCTCAAGAAGAATTAGACCCTCAAATGCAGGTCTTTCAGGAAAGTAGTGTCGTGGAGGGCCCACAGACACAAAATAGGCTTATAAGTGTTTACCTATTAAACGGACACAAACAAACACAAAAGGGACACAAAGGGCCTGGTGCCATAAAGTCTGGCCTGCCCAGGGCCCAGGTTGAGTAATGCGGTTGTGTAAGCCCACATGCCTGCCTTATGGCCTACTGGGTGCAAGGTCTGTGCTCTTCCCATATTTGGGGAGCTGGACCTGTGGACTCTTCCTAATTTGGTGTGTTTTGGCCAACTGCCAAAAGCCGATCAGATGATATAATGGCCAAAGGACCATTAATCTCAGCCCACATGGGATAAGTACGAGAATACAGGTGGACAAATCTCTCACCTCTCCCTGCTTGTTCGCTGCCTGCTACTGCTTTTCTTTTGTTCGCTACCTGTTTGCCGCTACTATCGCTTTACGTGCTTCTGTGTACTACGACACTTGCCTATGACTGGCAGCCTGACCTTACCTGGTCAAGCCCGAGTACAGGTAACGACCCAGCCATGACCTGTCAAGGAGTTTCAACACTGGGACTTGCCGGCCACTGCAGCCTGCCATGCCAGCCCGAGGGTCGACTCCTTGCTATACACAGCACTCAACTGGACTGCTCCAACCTGCAAACTTGGACCTTACTTTGCCCAGCTGGCTGCTGACCACCCGTTGACTTCCTGAGAGCCACGGAAGACCTCTCTCATGTCCGTGGGCCTTCTCAGACGGCGTGCTCAAGTTGGACTGAACAAGCAGCACAGCCCCNTAGAACCTAATCCCCTCCTTAACAGTAGGAGCATGCAGTTTTGTTCAATATCAATGGCCAGGGTAAGGGGACTGAGTGTAGCCTCAGCAAGTTCACTGATGATACAAAACAGCAGGCAGTGGTTGACACACTGGAAGGTTGTGCTGCCATCCAGTGAGATCTGGACAGGTTGAGAGTTGGGCCAGGCAAATCTCATGAAGCTCAATAAAGACAAGTACAGAGTCCTGCATCTGGGGAGNGGCAGTTTGTACTGCCAGTCTCTCTAGTTACGAATGTTCCTAAAGATTTTTCCTAAATCATTTAATTTTCCTAAATCATTTAATTCTGCAAAAACAGTTTTACCAACCTCGCCATAGTATTTGTGTGGGTTACTTGTAAATAAGTTTGGGGAAATTTTCTCTGTATCTATTAATAAATTATTTAATAATTTACAGTTTAAATACTTATTAAATAATTTTACATCGGCCTTACTGCATTTCACCCCAAACCTAGAACCTAATCCCCTCCTTAACAGTAGGAGCATGCAGTTTTGTTCAATATCAATGGCCAGGGTAAGGGGACTGAGTGTAGCCTCAGCAAGTTCACTGATGATACAAAACAGCAGGCAGTGGTTGACACACTGGAAGGTTGTGCTGCCATCCAGTGAGATCTGGACAGGTTGAGAGTTGGGCCAGGCAAATCTCATGAAGCTCAATAAAGACAAGTACAGAGTCCTGCATCTGGGGAGGAATAATAATAGGCATTAGTACAGACTAGAGGTCATCCTACTGGAAAATAGCTCCATGGAGAAAGACATTGGAATCCTAGTGGACAGAAAGCTGTGCATTGGACAGCAGTGTGCCTTTGTGGCCAAGAGAGCCAACAGCACCCTGAGGTACACTAAGAAAAGTGTGTCCAGCAGGCCTAGAGAGGTTCTCCTCCCCTCTTACTCTGCCCTGGTGAGACCACACCTGTGATGAACAATACTGTGTTCAGCTTTGTGCTTCCCAATTCAAGAGACAGGGATCTACTGAAGAGAGTCCTACAGAGAGCTACAAGGATGACTGTGGGACTTAAGCATGCCTCCTGTGAAGAAAGACTGAAAGACTTGGGGCTGTTTAGTCTTGTGAAGGGAAGGCTGAAAGGGAATCTTATCAATGTCTATGAATACCTGAGAGATGTCAAGATGAAGGTGTCAGTCTTTTTTTTGATGGTGCCCAGTGATAAGAGAAAAAACAAGTGGTGAAGGAAGAAGGTTCCACCTGAAAATGTGGAGACACTTCTTTACAGGTATGGTGACAAAACCCTGAAATGGGCTGCCCAGAGAGGTTGTGAAGTCTCCTTCTCTGAAGACTTTCAAGACCAGCCTGGATGCCTTGCCCTAGGTGATCCTGTTTTGGGAGAGGAGTTGGACTCAATGACTTCTAGAAGTCCATTCCAACCTCTATACTGTGCTCTTGTGATATCATGGCAACCAAACAGTCACTCTATTAGAAACCTTCTGCTTGAAGTAAAACCTGTTCAGTTGAAATATATTCATGGTGGAGAGGCTAGGCTTTTTCAGTAGAAAATACCATTTCCTGAGAAACAGAACATTCTTCATGGAGAAATACACCTGTTTAAAAACACAGAAGCCTTTTGAAGAGTTGTCACTGTTAAACTACAAATGCAGCCTCAGCTGATACATAAGCTTGACATCAGGGTGTAGGAATCATTATTTCTAGTTCCTTTTTTTTGTTTTCATCTACCACTTGAGGTAAGTCACTGACCCTGTCCAGTTCTCCTTTGTAAAATCTTCATAAGATTCAATATTTCTAATGGATGTAATGAGAATTATCTGCTTCTCAGAAAATGCCTTGGGATCCTAATATGAAAGATTCTATCTAAATGAGATTATGTATAAATCCTTATGTTATAAGAAATGTTCCACACTGATAATCTTACTCATCCAGGATTTTACATTGTGTAGTCTCAAAGGAGAGAGATCAGTCTGATGTGCAGCTATAAAGCCTCACAGAAGGAAAAATATTTTTTCCAGTCACTGTCTCTCAGCAATATGCACCAACATTTCTAACTTTTCTCTTACATCAGACACAACACCGAATACAATCTGTAAATGAAATGAAACAACTTTGTAAAATCTCCAACTACAAAGCCTGCAAGCAGAGTTCAGTTGGAGGTTTTAGCTCTAAACCAACATTTATCATTCATAAAGACCCTGTGGGCTTTCTTCAAGGTCTGTCAAACCTACTATCTCATATGTATACAAAATATGACTGCCTTCATGTCAGAGGCACTATAAGTGCTGTATCTGATATTTTACTGAGACTTTGACAGATACTAAACTAGAAAAAAAATGTTCACTTCTTGTAAAGTTGAAATATTGGTAGATAAATCACCAGCATGCTTAACAGTGCTGTGTCTGAGAATGAAGACTGTGTGGAATGTGACAAAAGGAGGGTTATTTAAAAACAAAACAAAACAATTCTTTTGATACATATATTGGTTTTACAGACTCAAAAATTTTAACTGTAAGATACTGAAGTAAGAGTTTGCATTGCTCCTAAAACTTAGGAGAGAGCATCATTATCTACAACTTCTTTGCTGGTATTTCACAGAATCATACAAACAACCAGGCTGGAAGAAACCTCTCTAAGACCATCCAGTCCAACCCATCACCCAGCC
>WAAF01016031.1:5381-51073 GCA_013400475.1 Tricholaema leucomelas
AGAGCCCCAACTCTCTCAGCCTGTCCTCATAGCAGAGCTGCTGCAGCCCTCTGATCATCTTCGTGGCTCTCCTCTGGACCCGCTCCAGCAGTTCTATGTCCTTCTTGTATTGGGGGCTCCAGAACTGCACACAGTACTCCAGGTGGGGTCTGACGAGAGCAGAGTAAAGGGGGAGAATCACCTCCCTTGCCCTGCTGGCCACACTTCTCCTGATGTAGCCCAGCACACGGTTGGCTGTGTGGGCTGCATGTGCACACTGCCGGCTCATGTTGAGCTTCTCATCGACCCAGACCCCCAGGTCCTTTTCCTCAGGGCTGCTCTCCAGCCATTCATCACCCAGCCTGTATCTGTGCCTGGGATTGCACCGACCCAGGTGCCGGACCGTACACTTGGCCTTGGAGGTTCAGCCAAGAGGATTAAGAAGCAAAGGTGAATCAGCCAAGAAGCAAATGGAGGGTGAGGTTAGAAAGCAAGATGGAGTTCAGCCAGCAGACCGAGCTCCCCAGCAGGCAAAGAGCTGAGAGCACAGCCCCAGAGCGAAGTGCAGAGCGAAGTGACCTTATCTAATGTTTTGCTTTTCCTTTCTACACATCTCAGCAAGACTGTGAGGGAAGTAGACTTCGTAATTGTTTTAATTTCTCAGCCTGTGATCTAATTCTTCTCACCAAAACATCCCAGATAGGCTCAAACTAGCACAAACAGAAGGGCCCAGAACTGGACACAAAATTCCAGACGTGGCCTCACGAGGGCAAAGTAGAGGGGGAGGGGAACCTCTCTCGACCTTTTAACCACAGCCCTTCTAATACACACCAGAATAGCATTGGTCTTCTTAGCCATAAGAGCACACTCTTACGGAGTATAGAGTTGCTAGCTGGTTGACCAACATACCTGTCCTGTCTGCTCAGCATTAGGCAGGTTGAACTTTGTGCACTTGCTGCTACTTTTCTGTCAGGAACGTAATAGGAAGGGCAGGTGTGGCATCTTGCTGGGGACAAAGAATTTAGAAAATAAGACAAAAATCTGTGGGACAAAGACTTCCAATTCTACTGCTCTACTGCTGGAGATGTTCAAGATCACACTTTATGTGGCCACGGCGTGCCTGCTCACTACAGGGAAGTTGGGTAAGATGACATTTGAGGGTGTCTTTCAGTCGGATGCAATCTCTTAATTCATGAGGATAAGCAGTGTATGGCCGCGGCTGTGCTGCGTCAAGGTTGGTTCCAGCCAGGCCTTCAGACGGCATAGCTGCTCCTGACGCCAAGCGCCGTTATCTGGGGCTGTACCGGCAACTTGAGAAAACGACCCCGTGGCTCTGCTTCCCACCACAGCTACACCGGCTCTGCAAGTCGCCTTCTTGCCCTACTCGGGGCTGCCCTGGATCCAAAGGAAGGGCACGGCGTCCGTACGGACAAGCACGGCGCTACCCTGAACGTCCCAGCAACGGCCGCTGCTGTAGCAGCGGCTGATATCCAGCCAGCCTGGGCCCGGTTGTCCTCGCCGCCACAGCTGAGCGTTTCCGGACACCTCGACCGCCTCGGCGCGCCACCGCGCACAGGCGGCAAGCGCGGCGTCCGTCCGACGGATTGACGTCAACGCCCGCAGGCCGAGCCGCTACATTGTCTCTCCGTCTCACTGCGCCTGTGCCGTATCCGGGCCTTGCCGGGTGGGGCGCAGTGGTGATCGGGGGTTGGCGGGGCGTGCGGACGTGGCAGGCAGCGGGCGGGGGAACGCCGCTTCCGGGGGAGCGGCGGCGCCGCCGAGAACCGGAAGCGGGGCCGGCAACAGCGCCAGGCGCGGAGGGCAACGGCGGTGAGTGAGGCCGCGGAGCGGATTTTGCTGGGCTGGGGGGTACGTTGCCGTGTCTGGGGTGGCGGCTGGACAGGTGCCCGGAGCGGGCGGCTGGCATCGCACGTGGCGGCCCGGCCGGGGCCTGAGCCTGAGCCTGACTCCGAGGCGCCGCCGCTCCTTTTCCGCCGAGGAGCTGAGGGCTCGCGGCATCCAGCCCACTGTCACGTCGGGCCTCTCGTGTTTACGCTCCACGTCTGGCTTCTGCAGGGTCTCAGGTCTTCCCAGGTAATACGTGTGGGAGAAAGAGTACCGGCAAGGCCCGGTCCGGCCTGGCCCAGCGGAGCCAGCGGGGCTTTTTACCGCAGGGAACAGGCTACTCCAAACGGAGCCGTCAGCGTCCCGGGGTCTGTGATCGGGTTGTCACTCCATCCAGCGAAGCCGGACACTTTTTCTTCGTCTTGGGTGCATTGTGAGGCAGATATCCCCTCTGCAACGTCCCTGATGTCTCGTAATCCACAGATCCTTCCCCCAGCGTTTGTGTTGTGCTGTTCAGGCTCCCAGTCATTCGAGGCTTGTAGAGGATGGTGGTCCCGTGCAGACACCTGATGACTGAGTTTGGTTGGTATTGTTAGTAACACTTAGTGATTGTCAGTGACTTTGAAAGAGAAAGGAGGAAAGGTATGGGTATGGCATGACCAAAGCAGAAGTCTAGTCTTGAAAGAATGGTTATGTCGAATTGGCTCTTGCTTTCTATGTAGAAAAAACATGTTTGATTTGTATCGCTGGAGTTTGCTTTTACTCTTTCTGATAATTTTTCTTTTAATACAATGAGTAACTTTTTGCTCTTCAGATATATTTGAGTATTTTTCAGTATGTGTGTGTAGTGTCTTAACTGCAAAGTCTGTATCAGAGAGACTTTGCAAAACTGGGCCTTCTTGGTAGCTGTCACACTGAAGTTCTGTTTAGACTGGCTGAAGAAACGTAGGTGAAATGGTTACATCCAGATCAGAGTTAATGTTGTCATGTTAAATTACAGATTTTTCAATTTGGTACTTGATGTTGATTTACAGCTATTAATATGAAACTCCTTAAAAATGTTTCTAGATCCTCTTCAGCTGCACAGCTCCTTAGTCAGCTTTACCAAATGCTGGGCAGGGAATGTTAGAGGGAGAGAAATTGCCATCTGAGGCACTGTTGTTTAGAAGCAGTGTAGAGTCACATCTGGCTTTAAACTTTTTTTTTCTTGCTCCCCCCCCATTTCTCTTTTTGTCCTTCTTATAGAGTAGGTGTTCTGGTTATGGAGATTGATATAAATATACATGGCTTGGCTCTCTAGAGGACTTACTTTCTATCACGTGTGTGGAAGCATAAATATTTCTGTACAGATTGGTGTGGGAAAAGTTCTTGCATCTGAACTACCCTTTTGTGGTTGGACCTGGACCACTCAGGGTTCTTTATTGTTATAAACAGGCTGTGTAGTAGGCATTGATGAAATAAATATTTCTTCTTAATATGCTATGACATTCACTCCAGGCTCTAATGTCATGGCTGAAGACTGAGTTATAACAGTGAACAGATGTCTAGAGAATTATTTATTTTATGAATTATTTGCTTTTACTTCTTTCAGTATGTTCTTACACTACTGTAGAACTGTATTTTCCTCCTGTAACACATTATCAGGAGGGTCAAAAATCCAAGAAAGAATTGATGGTTGGCTAAGGAAGGGCAAGGTACAAAGAGTGACTAAAAGTCATCAACAACATGATCTTCAAAGTACAGAGAAAGTGGATATTTTTTGTTCTTTAGGTTTGAAATGCTGTATCAGAGATGAATTGTGAAGATAGAAGTTGTTCTTAAATGTTCAGAAAGATTCATTCTTAATATAGACTAAAAGATAGTATAAATTACACAATATACGTTAGGAAAAGCTGATTCTGAGTGATGGGACTTGTGTAATGCATATTTGAGTAGAAGAAGTTGGAGTAATTTTGGATGATAGATCATCAGTGTTCCAATGTAAGCAAAGAAAACTCGTTTAGGATTATAGCATTTTTAAATTGTATTCTATCTATTCCTATTCATCCATTCTTCCTTCTGGCTTTCTCTCTAAACTGTAAATTACTGTTGTAACTTCCTAATCAATTATACTCGTTCAAAGTTCACAGAAATGAGTCAGATGACTTCACACATTGTAACATGCACGTAGAAGTAGCTAAAGAAGAGAGAAATCTTTTGCTGTGATTTAGTTGATGTCATATTTTCAATGACTTTTTTTCCACAGGATTACTCTCCAGAAGCAATGCCCATAACTGAGTGTTCCCAATATCTTTTCTTAGACATTTATTACAGAGATTGAGATGTAAATCAGTCCCACTAGGAGATTTAAGTCAGTAAAGAATATAAAATACTACTGAAGTAAAGATTTTGTGATGATGGTGGGGGTTAGAGATGATGGTAGGTTTAAGGTTATATCAGGACTAAACATTTTTTTGTATTCAATTTTTAACCAGTTTGACTCTAGTAACTTGTATGTTATATTTGCTCTTGCCCCATATGATGAACCAGCCAATTATAACAGGGTTTAACGTGGCGCTTCTTTAGGAGAATGTAAAAGTGATCACACCTTAGATGTGCACCATGATTTTTGTGTTTTGAAGCCTGAAAGACCTCTTTCAGTCAGCCCAGGAAAAACAGGGCTGCAAAAATCTGCTTCAGTATTTGTTGTGTCAAGAGGTTTTAGCAGCTAATATATCCTTCCTTCTCATGAAATTGTCTTTAGTGAAAATATCGTGTCTTTTGGACTTTGACTGATACTCAGTTGTAAAGTTTCATTTTGAAAACTTTCCCAGGTATCTCTCAGAACAAGATATTCCTAGCAGTGACTTAGAATGCAGAGGTGGAGAAATGCTGCCTCAGATATGACAAGTTGAGAGTCTGCCCGGGTAGAAAGACAGATCACCACACAAATACAACCAAATCAGAGGATCAGGTCCACTAGTGCCCTTTGGATTAATTTGGACAAATGTTTAAGAGGTATTTGTTGAAGTGGCCAGAGTGCTTCCAGATCAGTTGCCAGTCTGTTTTCCAGGGTATGAGATTCTCTTCCAAGATAGTCTGTAGAAATACAAACCAGGAGTTTCTTGTATCTGAAAAGAACCAAGGGTTCCTTGAGTGCTTATAGAAGACCTAGTCAAGGATGTCTGCCTTTTGGAAGTGTTTTTAGCTCCAGAGTCTAGGCCATTATAAGAATAGCATAATTTTGCTGCTTCTTCAGAAAGCTGCAGAACAGAAGCATTAAAACCACTGTAGATAATACTCTGAACTGGTTTCTGAGGATGCTGATTGTCCCCTTGTGTCACATCTTTTGGAAATGGTTTTGATTTCTGTGTTCAGAAATTAAGTAGAATTCTGTATTCCTTCTAGTTTCAGCATAATATAGAAGGCCATGCTGTTGATTTTTTTTTTTTTTTTTTGATAGGTCTCCCTACAAGTTAATGTAAATATGCCTTAGTTAGATGGCAGTAAAAAGGCACTACCATTTCTCTGAATGAAAATAATTTTGCTGTATGCATTTCCTTTAGGAGGAGATCAAGAACTGATGATACTAGGCTTTTTGGTTTTGAATGGGAATTAATGGTGAATGGAAGAACATAAAACATAAGTATTCAGTTTTCAATTATTAGGGAGATTTGCTAGTTGAAACAAGCTCATATAAATCACTAGGTTTTGAGATTTTTTTAGTTGGTTAATTGGTTTGATTTTGGTTTTTAATAAAACCAACTTAAAAAAAACCAAACAGGCCATAAAAACTATGCTGTATTCTGATTTGTTTTGATGTGAAAACTATTGTAAAAGTTGGAAGATCCCCATATCCCCCAGTATTACTGTGCATTTTTCTACCATTAGTTTGCTTCTGATCAACGTTAGCTGTCAGTCTTGTATAATAGCTTTCCAGTATGAATTTTAGGTGTGTAACTGTTTTGACCAAAACTTCCATGATCAACTGCCTTTATACAGAGGAAGAAAAAATGGCATAGAGTGACTTTTTCTGTGCTTTGCAAGAGAAATGCTTATCATTTATAGTAATGGCCACTTGTCATAGCATTTCTCCAATAGTGTGAGACCTTCTTATTTGATCTTTGTGTACTATTGTAACTGCTGAGAAGTAACACTGTGTTCAATAGTGTGTTTTAATGTCGCATTTGGCTTAGTTTTGGTAATGTATGTTACTACATGCAAAAGAATAGCTTCAGTATATTTGTCACAGAAACAACCTGTTTTCTCCATTTGTACCTGTCTCATGTATGCATTTAATTTGTTCTGTGTTGGTTTTATTATTATTTTTTTATTATTGTTACTATTCATGTCATAAGAGACAGCATAAAATTCTACCTTTCTTCATTTCTCTTCAAGTGACCAGGTACCAGGTTCTAATGATTTTTTTTTTTTTTTTTTTTTTTTAATGGAGACAAAACGAATGCTGGTTGGTACAAGTGGCTTGTACTGGGGGAGAAAGAAAACAGACTTGTTCAGTGACAGCTGTCTTCCACTCTCTCAGAGGTTCATACACTTGGCGCTGCCCTTTGTGATACTCCACATCAGTGATGAACAAGCACACCTCTAGCCTTATGTTTAGAGAAAGTTGAGCAGGCAAAACAATGAAGCAAACCTGTCTGCATCTTCAGCACTGTGCTTAGTTTTGAGTCTTCCTCCTCCTTTACAACTCTCTCCCTCTGCCAGTACAGAGTAAGCATCAGTTTATGCTATGGTGATTAGCATGTACTGGCTGCCACATCTGTCTTCCTCTCAGTTGGGAATACTGGGTTATAACCATCTCCTTCATGTAGCTACCTTTTCCACAGAAAGTGGAAATTATCTCAAAACTCTTTGCCTCTGTATGCTTGCATTAAATAAGCTTATCTCTTGATTTTGGTATACTGTGAAGACAGCAGCAAGGCAACAGATAACTATCTACTCAGGCAGGAAATACTGGCATTTGTGTGAGGGAGGAGAGAGAAGTCTGAAAAGGAACAGTAAAAGATCATCAAATAAGATCACTTACTGAATATACACTCACAACAGTAAGTCAGAAGTGGTTTGCAAGGGATACGCTTGAGTTCTTTCCCCATCATGCTTTTAAAAACAAGAGAGAAAAACAGCATTAAAACTGATCTTCTGCCCTGTAATAAGTCCTTCTTCAAGCATTAGATCTGTTCAGGGATTTCTGTAGGTGTAAATTGTGAAGAGCATTGTAATTGTTGTAGCTCAGGAAGTAACCTACCAGGATGCTACTACTTTGCAACTCCTTCTGGAGGAAGGAACAGCGGCTAGAAGCCAGATTCCTCACACACAGTCCAATAACCAATAGTCAGGAGCAGCCTTACTTTCTTGGCAGAAAGCCTGGTCCAGGTATTCCAGGATGTGTGGGTAGAGCAGTCTTCTCAAGCATTCAATCTTCCCTTAAACCCCCACCTTTGCAGTTAGATCCATCTGCCTTTACTGAACAGGAGGTTCTTGTGGCTAGGTCTGTGATTGCAATGTGGTGACATCGGTTGTCTACTTAGGAAGGAAGAGGTTAACCGTCAGAGGAACTTGGGAAGGGAACAGCTCCCAAAGTCCAGATTTTCTGGCCTCATGTCAGCTCAGTTTAGACTATTCTGCAGAACTAAGTCAAAGGTGGTAGTGGTAAATTACTCTCTTGTTGTCATGTTTATTATGTATAATCATGTTTGAAAACACTTCAGCTAATGAGAAATTGTCACACTGTAGTAATTTGTTATAAATGACATTATATGTTACTTTCAAGAGCAAATTACTTCTAAATGTTTATTTTTATAAGAAACCCTCCTATCACTGCATTTATATAACTTGAAGAATAAAAATATAAAACTTGACTTCATTTCACATAAAAATTAATATCTGATTTCAGAGTAAGCATTAGTATTCTCTTAGTATTGACATGACAGGACAAGGTGTAATGGCTTCATACTGGAAGAAGCTAGATTTGGTTTAGAGACACATTAGGAAATTCTTCACCGTGAAGGTGGTGAGGCACTGGAACAGGTTGCCCAAAGACATTATGGAGGTCCCAACCCTGGGAGTGTTCAAAGCCAGACTGGACAGGGCCTTGAACAACCTGGTCTGGTAGAAGATGTCACTGCCCATGGCAGAGGATTTGGAAATAGATGATCTTTAAGGTCTTTTCCAATCCAAACCATTCTGTGATTTTACGTTCTGTCATGAAGTGTCCAGAAGCGTGCAGGGAATGCAAAATATCCTTGAGAAACAGACCACGAGAGAATCTCCTGCCCATGAGGACATCTCATGGGCTCTCCACATCTCAAGGGCTCTGTGGCTTATCTGCCTGCATGGTATTGTGATATCATAAGAATTGCCTGCTTGGTTTGGGGTCTCCCAATGCGTTTTCTGCTTTTCTCTTTATAAAGTTATTCCATCTCTTTATATATTAGTCACAAGTATGTTGGGAATCTGACTGGTAAGCAAGATTCCATGCATACTTTTGCTAAGAAACATCTGTCTCTGATGCTCTGTTTCAGATCTTAACACTTTTTTTATACCTCCTTTAGTGACATCCTCCCCTGTCATTCTTTTCTATTTTGAACATATTTCTTAGGTGAACATGCTGCTTCTTTGTAATATCTTCATTTTCTGCAGTTTATGTACATAGCAAGAACTTGAAATCGTTGTTTAAAATTATTTAGATCTCTTGTTTAAAACCAAGCCAAACTCTGAATACTTGTCCTGTTCTGGGTTCTCTCAAACACTTGAAGTTATGGATGGTGAAGTGTATGCTTCTTGTAGTAATGAAACATGATTTAGTAGACTGACATAGATGTGAAAGCTAAACTTGTTCAGTGTTATTGAAGCTGATGTTAAGGAGTCTTTTTGTGCCATGAGGTCTGTTTTCTGTTGGTCTGATCTGTGAGGTGGAAGTAGTTCATAAGGTGTCTCAGAGAGCTTTGATAATCATCTACTATTGAATGGCACTTTAGAGTATTTTTTTTCTAAGATAATTGCAGATTTGATGAGGATGAAGCAGTGAATAAGTTGATTAAAAAATAGTTTCTTAAAATACTGTTTTCTATGTAGTCCTTGCAAAGTATTTATCTTACTCGAAAAATTTGCTGTGCAATTGCCTCTAATGTTTTACCTCTAATGTTTACCTCTGTTTATCTCAGTACTTTTCGTTTCTTTGAAAATGGTAGGGAAGTCTGACTAGTTTGGTTTTTATGTCTGCTAAAAGGCATTTCCCCCCTCTTTTCACAGGCGTCATTAGTTTGGGGATGTGAATACAATGAGTGTAAACCAGCAAACTCACACAGGGCCTCCTTATGGGCAACCTCAGCCTGGATATCAGGGATACCAGCAGCCTGCCTATGGAGGACAGCCATTGCCAGGGGTTCCACAGTTGCAGTATGGAGCTTATAATGGTCCGATGCCAGGATATCAGCAGCCAGTCCCTCCACAAGGTACTTCTCAATCAAAACTCAGTGATTGATAACTGAAATACTGCGCATGGATTTTTTTTTCTGTATAATTCTTTAGTCCTTATTTTGTGGTAGCAATTCTTTTTTCTTTTGTATGTAGCTTATATGTTAAAAATCATGTTCTTGTATCTTCTAAGGTTATTGTTCTTTAATTTGTTCATTTTAGTAGGGCTTGCTCTTCTTTTAGTAGCTCATAAAATTAACACAGTGAGAAGCACAGCCTGTTATTTTGATTTTGTTCTTTTATGTATATGTCCCTCCCCATGAAGCACCACACTAGGAAAGTCTTTCTGATGAGGTTATACTGAGAGGCAGTATTTAGGTACTATAACAGATTTATAATTAAGATTGCTTTACATGATTATTTAGAATGATTCTTGCACTCCATCTTAAAAGATTACAACATACAACTCTAGGCAGAAAATGTAGTTGGATCTATTTTCATTAATGCCTTTAAAATCAATGCATGGTTTGTGGACGGTTGACAATCTAATGTGTTCCAGAATTTCCCAGGATCTCTAGGATCATATAACTTGTTTTCTCTGTGTTTAAAAAAAGAAACAAAATCACAGAATCATTCTGGTTGGAAAAGACCCTCAGGATCATCAAGTTCAACTGTTATCCCTACTCTACAAAGTCCACCTTTAAATCATATCCCCAAGCACCACATTCAAGTGACTTTTAAACACAATCAGGGCTGGTGACTCCACCACCTCCCTGGTCAGCCCATTCCAGTGCCTGACCACCCTTTCTGTGAAAAAGTATTTTCTAATGTCCAGTCTAAACCTACCCAGTCCCAGCTTGAGGCCGTTCTCTCTCGTTCTATCACTGTTTACCTGTGAGAAGACACCAGCAGCAGTCTCTCCACAGCCTCGTTTCAGGTAGCTGTAGGCAGCAATGAGGTCTCTCCTCAGCCTCCTCTTCTTCAAACTAACCAGCCGGATCCCTCAGTTGCTCTTCATAAGATTTATTTTCCAGGCCCTTCACCAGCTTTGTTGTCCTCCTCTGCACCCACTCCAGCACTTCCACATCCCTCTTGTAATGAGGTACCCAAAACTGATCACAATACTTGAGGCGTGGCCTCATCAGAGCTGAGTACAAGGGGACAATCATTTCCCTATCCCTGCTAGACACAGCATTTCTGATACAAGCCAGGATGCCATTGGCTTTCTTTGCCACTCAGGCACACTGCTTGCTCATAATGAGTTGTTTGTCTATTACCACCCCCGGGTCCCTTTCTGTCAGTAGCTTTCTAGCCACACTTCCCCAAGCCTGTAGTATTGCTTGGGGTTGTTGTGGCCTAGGTGCAGGACCCAGCATTTGGCCTTATTGAAGCTTATGCCATTGATGTCAGCCCAGGGGTCCAATCTATCCAAGTCCCTCTCTAGAGCCTCCCTGCCCTTCTGTAGATCAACATTGCCACCCAACTTGGTGTCATCTGCAAACTTACTGATGACACACACTGTGTCTTTATCAAGGTCATCAATAAAGATGTTAAACACTGAGCCCTGGGGGATGCTACTTGTGACCAACTGCCAGCTGGATTTAACTCTGTTTACCACCACCCTTTGGGCCCTTTTCATCCAGCCACTGCTTTATCTAGCAGAGCTGTGCTCATCCAAGCCATGAGCAATCAGTTTGTCCATGAGAATTCTGTGGGGAACAGTGTCAAAGGCTTTTTGGAAGTCTAGGTATACAGTGTCCACAGCGTTTTCCTCATCCGGTAGCCAGGTCATGTTGTCATAGAAGGAGATCAGGTTCGTCAGGCAGGACCTGCCCTTCCTAAACCCATGGTGACTGGTCCTGATCCCTTGATTGTTCTCTATAAGGCATGTAATAGTCCTTGAGGTGACCTGTTCCATGACCTTCCCTGGTACCGAGGTCAGACTGACAGGTCTGTAGTTTCCCAGATCCTCTTTTCTTCCTTTTTTGTAGATAGGTGTTACATTTGCTACCCTCCAGTCCGTTGGTGCCTCTCCAGTTAACCAGGACTTCAGGTAAATAATGGAGAGCGGCTTGGAGAGCACTTAGTTCAACCTTTTTTCTTTATGTTATCAACAGAAGGACAAACTTTAAATTCTTCCATAATTTTAGATATTTTTTTAATAAGTACTTGATTGGCTTTGGGAGATTAATAGTGACTTGAACATCTGAGGTGTGAAGGAGAGGTCTTCTCCAACCAAACCAATTCTATGATCACATAGATGAATTAATTTCTGTGATCACATGGATAAGTCTGATTCTGCTGAGATAAGCACAACAGAAACTTTGACTCTCAAATCTTTGTTTTGTTTTCAGATTGGTATCTATGGAAATTAGCAATATGCTAATCATGCTGATAGTCTCTATATTACACTCCCCTCCAAATATATCTTGACATTTGCAACTTCTTAAATTTTAAAGCAAACTCAGTAAGAAGGATAGAGCAATCAAAGTGCCTATAGTTGTCTGGAAACTAACAGAAGTGGGAGACAATTTGAGAGCTAAATTATTACACTTTTTTTTTCCCCTTGAATGAAAGAAATGTTAGCATGGCTTGGTAAAGACTGGGTGCTTCAACTGCTCCATCTTCCTTTTCTTTCCTTCAGTCCTCTCAGTAAGTGTCTTCCAACAGCACTTTTAATCTATGAATTTTGAGTTAGTTTCACAGAGGGTTTAAATTCCTGTAAATGTAATCAAAATCAGCACTGCACAGAGGAAAAAATCCTGCTGCCTGGGAAGACAGAGTCAGAGCTCAGCTGTTGGGCATCTCTTTGGCTGCTCAATGTAAGCTTTGATTAAGTAGAATTTTCTTTTCCATGAGAAGAATGGGGAGAAGTGGGACTTATTCAGTGAGAAAGAGAGTTGATTCAAGATGGGTGAAGATTACTTCAGATTTATTTGAAGAGTTTCATTAGTGATGATGTTTATAGAAAGCAGATTTTGGCTGTGAGCAGTGTGAAGAATATTTATTTAGGGTGTTTGTGAAAAGAAAATGGTAAGTATGTTCCATCAGGTACTTAAGAACTTTACACTACAAGTCTTAAAATCACTTCTTTGTAGGGGAACTAACTTTTCCCTTCTGAATTATTTCTATTTTGTCTTTTTAATTTTAGAACAACAGAAGCATGATTTGTGACAGCTTAGGAAGGATATATCTAGAAAGCTTGATAATATGCATATAAAATTGTGCTTATGAAAAATGCAAAGTTTGTGCCACTAATGATTAAAAGGTGATGTGACACTGAGGGCAACAAAGGGATCTAATTTGAACAACAAAAATGTATTGTACTACTCTTCAGTAATATTTCCTGTACTTTATTTATATGTTGGGCAAAGGCCACTTACGGTTTGTGGAGATTTCTTTTCCGTCTTTGTTTCTGACATCATTCTTCCTAGACTTAGCAGACTCTATTAAGGAAATCTTGTGGTCAAGTCATGCATTATTTTGGACCTGTTACTGTAATCCAGGATTCCTATCTGTAGAATGAAGCAGTAGTACAACAGCCAGAAGCTGACCTGTTACTAGCTACTGAATATGATATTCAAGTGTTAAGAGAGTGGAAAGCAGTGCATTGTGAAAGAGAACAGGCAGGTGATCTGTCATCCATCTCCAACATTATTGTTTATTGCAGGTCCAAGACCTGTTGTAGCTGCATAATGTAGAGGAGGAAGAATTCATTTCAGTGTCACTAGAGTCACAGGAATTTAGTGAATGTTGAGGTGTAAAAGGAAAGCTGCCAGACTTATTCTGTAATCTCAAAGAAGTTGTGGGGATTTATTTTAGAAATAACAATAGAAGTGCTTGGAGAACTGAATGGAGAAGTGGGGGCAGGTGCCATCCTTAGAGAGTCTTTCACATCTAATTTCTGTGACAGACTCTAACTCTATAATATTTATTGGGCAAGGTAAAACAAGGAGAGAGGAGTATAGCTTAAGGAATAATGTGGTGAATATGTCACAGATTTTTTGTATGTGATATTTCTTCACTGCAGACTGCTCAGCTTTGGAAACACTGTCTCATGATTCTTACTCTCAGACTTGCTTTACTGGTATATTCTGTCTTTCTAGGTTACTTTCCTTCCTTGGGATTCCCTTCAAAGGGCTCTCCTGTATCTCTCAACTCTGACAATTCTCTTGCGCCTAATTTCTTAGGTAAATGGTGTCCGTCCTTTCTGTGGGAGTGTTTGTGCCATTTCTTCTGTGCTAGGTTTCCATTTAATACATTTATATTTTTCAGAGATGTGGGTACCTGATTATTCAGGCAGAGGTGGATGGGACACTTTGCAATTTATTTGTAGGCATCACTCCAGAAACATAAATAGGACATGAAGAACTAGTCTTGATGGAAATCCCTTTTGCCTGCAGATTCATAGATATGGCTTGATGTGTGACTGATGTTTTCTGAAGACTGATTTCGAAATCTGTTTGGGTTCTGTTAGGAACAATCTTTAGTTTAAAAGAATGCAGTCTTCCACTTAAGGGAGAGCTAAAATGTGAGGTTTGAAATTACAGCATTGTGATGAGGAAATGGAAAATCTCTGCAAATGCTGGGAGGTTGTTATTGGAAGTCATAAGATTTTTTTAATGTGTGCTTTCATTAAGGAAAGAAACTTTTTAGCTTCCTTAGCTGTAGCATAGAAACCAAGTATGTTAGAATCATAGAATCAACCAGGTTGGAAGAGACCTCCAAGATCATCCAGTCCAACCTATCACCCAGCCTTATCCAGTCAGCTAGACCATGGCACTAAGTGCCTCATCCAGTCTTTTCTTGAACACCTCCAGGGACAGCGACTCCACCACTTCCCTGGGCAGCCCATTCCAATAGCAGATCACTCTCTGTGTGAAGAACTTCCTCCTGACATCCAGCCTATACCTCCTCCGGCACAACTTGAGACTGTGTCCCCTTGTTCTGTTGCTGGTTGCCTGGGAGAGGAGACCAACCCCCACCTGGCTGCAGCGTCCCTTCAGGTAGTTGTAGACAGCAATGAGGTCCCCCCTGAGCCTTCTCTTCTCCAGGCTAAACAACCCCAGCTCCCTCAGCCTCTCCAATAGGCTTTGTGTTCCAGGCCTTTCACCAGCTTTGTTGCCCTTCTCTGGACACCTTCCAGTATCTCAACATCTCTCTTGAATTGAGGGGCCCAGAACTGGACACAGTACTCAAGGTGTGGCCTGGCCAATTAGGAATAGTTATGATTCCAAAAGCTATGACTTGAAGAAAATACTTTTGCAAGACTTAACAATCCAAGTGTGAGAATTAGAAATGCTGCAAGAAAATGTATTTTATTTTTCTTCTTTTGAACGAGTAGTATTTTGAAGAGCTATTTCCCGTGGTGCTCATTTGTTTATAAGAGTAGGTAATTAGAACTGAGCCAACACCTTACAATTTCAGGGATTTGAATACAGGCAGTAAGATGAAGATGCTCTAAAAGTATTTTAGGAAAAAACAAGATTTAATGAGATGAAGGTATATAAAAACATTAAATGTCACTGGAAATAATTTAAGTAATGAGTCTCAAAATGAAGAGAAGGATTAGTAGTGAAGGAAAAAGACCCAAGAAATTACTTGTTATGAGATCTAGTTATGCCTGCCTTAAATTTTGTATCCAGTTTATTAAGAATTACATGTAGCAGATAAGATAAAAGCATATATGAGTTGAAACCTCATGCTTCAGTGTATAAATTGTGCTGTAGAGCTGTGAAATAGCTTGTTTCCTATTTAATAATGATTCCTCACCAGATGGTTTAGGATTTCCTTTTAAATTTGTCATGCTGGTCACTGTCAGAGACACACAACAGTGTGTATGTTCTGCCTTGGTCTCATGGGACAGTTTAACCATGTCTCATGCATGAAATATGTTTCTCTGTGGTTAGCAGGTATGGTTACATGATGGTTCTAATTATCAGAAGTTTCAGCATATTATTACAGAAATGGAAATTTATATGCTGATTTTTGGAAGTAGATACTACAGTCGGTCTACTGGTATTGTATCCAGTATTGCATGGTCTGCAGAAAGTGTGAAGAGTTGTTTCTGAGGCTGACTGAATCAGCTTAGTCTGAAAGAAGAGGAAGTATTCCTGTTAGCTTCCATCCTTGAGAGGTTGTGAAGAACAGTCTGTGGTAGACCTCATTATGTGATACATGAAAGCAGTTAGATGTATTTTTGAAAAACAATCCAACTCACATAACCTGCTTACTTTTAAAGTAGGGAAAACTGACCTGTAATTAATCATTAGAGGCCATGTGAGTACTCTTCTTGGTCTGGGTAAAAATGGAGAAGGAAGAATTTAATAGCTTACTGACAAGCTAACGCATTTTTTCTTTTCTTCATCAAAAGATGTTTTTTGAAGACCCTTCACAGTGCATATATTCTACTTGGTTTGTGTGGAAATGATGACTAGTGAGAGTGGCTAAAGACATGTGCTTTCAGCTTTGCTACTTCTGATGTAGTTGCAAATTATTTGTTGCTCGTGGAGTACTGATACATCAGGTTGGCCACCATGAAACTGTTTCTGCAGTTTTATTTCTCAAATTTCTTTAGGTAGTTGGTTCAATTTCTTGTTTCTGTGAGTAATTTGTGATTTCTAATTTTTTTTAATCTTTGCCCTAATGTCTTCAGGTTCATTAAGAGCCCCTCCAACATCTGGAGCTCCTCCTCCTCCACCTTCGGGAGCATCACTTCCTTCTGGCCACCTGGCATACAGTCAGCTTGGGCATGGAGATGTGCAGAATGGAATTCCAGCTTCAGCAGCCCCAGTGCAGAGGTACATATAGTAAGAGCATATCGTAGAAGTGCCCTGTCTTGGTAGTCCTATGCTAGATCTAGATCATATAGGTAAATACTTTGTTTTTCTTGTGCTTGACATTGACCGTATTTATTGCTGCCTTAACTGTTTTAGAACAGCATTTTGCCATAGGGCTATTTGTTAGACAGTAAGAATCTCTGGAGATTAGACACTTGTGGAAGAATGTGAGCAGGTGTCAATGCCTGATCAGAATCACTTCTGCTCCAAAGATGACTTTTGTGGCAGTTGTTTTCCTATAAGCAATTCTCTGGTTCCCATAATCTGTCTTATTTTAAAACAACTGCATCCACAGAGCCATAGTGTTTAATTCCTTGGCAGTGTGAACTGATCTTTGGAGCATGTTGCTATCTGTCATTACTGAGTAATTTCTTAGTATTGATTCTGGGGCTTTTTCTGTGTGTTGTGCATCGCTGAGTTACCTTGATGTGAAGCTCATGAGCATCTTCTCCAGAAAGTGATTGTCATTACTCCTGTGGTACAAGTAGCAACAGTTCTTACTGATTTATACCAGTTAGTGGTCATGAGGAAAGGTTGTGAGTTCTGTTTCCTTATGGTGAAACTCAGCACTGTCAGCTGGGGAGTCCATATCCTTTGAGCAACAGAGCATTCTTAAATAGCTGTGCAGGCCTTGCAGTTGCTCAGTCTCTAGACTCTGTTACAGGATTTCTGATTTGTTGTGATAATTAAAGTGGAATTAACCAAAAGAAGCTTTAAACATAAAGTTTGTATTTTATGAACCAGTAGATTATTTATTTATGTATTATTCACTCAGGATATGTAATTATTTTTTCCAAAACTAAGCTACAGCGGTTACATAAATAGTTGAAAACTGTATATGTTTGTGGTAGAATAATTTTAAAAGGCACAGAGAACTGTAGCTGCTTGTATAATGAGAATCCAGTGAGGTTTCTTGTCCTTCTTCTCAGGCCACCTGCTTCTCAGCCATTTCTGCCAGGCTCAGCACCCATGCCTGTCATCCAGACATCTGCATTTCAGCAATATGGTCCCACCCCAGCCAGCGTACAGCAGCTCAGCAATGACATGACAGGGATGACGATTGGCCGTACTACAGCTTCTGCTCCTCCCCCAGCTGGACTGGGCTATGGTGAGATTTCCTGGCTACAGAAATGCTCTATCGCTTTTCATTTATACTAGTAATTTCATAAAAGACTTGCTCATCAGTGATTCATTACCATATGATGATGGGAATTCTCTGAGTATCAACATCTGTTATAGTAAATGGTAGTTTCCTTGACTATAACTTCATCTTGGAGGTCTTTTCCAACCGTAGTGATTCTGTCATTGGGGAAAGCAAAACCCCAATAAGGGGGACACTGCAGGATGTATTACAGGATGTGTGTAACAAACGAGAGTAGCAATACCTCACCTCAACTAGGTGAACCAAGGTCAAACACAAAGCCAGTCTGTCTCTAAACACAGGCAAGTCCATCTGAGAATGAAGAAGTGCTAGTGTTTAAATGGCCTAGAACACATGGGGTTTGCTTGCATCTTAACTGTCTCGAAGATAGAAAAAAATTATGTTGCATCTTCTTATCAGGTCCTCCAACATCAGGTCCTCCAGTCTCAGGAAGCCTTAGTGCAACAGGATCTGGTCTCTACACACATTACACTGCAAGCCAAGGACCGCCTCCTACCAGTGTGACTCAGGGTCTTCCTTTGGCACAACCTCCTTTTCCTGGTCAACCAATAACAACTCAGCACCTGCCTACTCAAGTCCCTGGTTTTGCCCCACCTCCCCCTTCTACAGGGATTGGACCTTCCTCTTACTCTCCTACCACAGGTGCCCCAAGGCCACCTACCATGTCAGGCCCACCACCTCTTGGGCAGACAGTTGCTGGACCACCAGCATCGCAGCCTAATCACGTATCCTCACCCCCGCCATCAGCTATGTCCGGGCCACACCCTGGGCCTCCCGTTAGTGGCCTTCATGGACCACCTCCTCCCACTCATCCTCCTCAGCCAGGATACCAAATGCAGCAGAACGGTGAGTGTTCCTAGCATAGCAATTGAAAGCTATGGATGTCACACTTGCTACCTGTGGGCTCCTGGCTCCACTCTGAAGCTTATATTAACCTGTGCTCAAATCTGAAGGGCAAATCCTATTTAAACAATAGGATGTGTCAAGTTAAATGTTAATCAATATAATGTAAGTAAACAAATCATATATTACTTGGCCAAAAGTTGCTTAATTAACACCATAACAGTATGAAAATTTGTGATCAGAATTTTATCAACGTTAATATGATGTTTAGTTCTGTAACTGACTGAAATTGTCCAGAGTACCAAGAAATAACCTTGTGTCATTACACAATATATTAATATGTGATTATCTCTCCTTACTTTAATTTCCAACAAGCCAGAACTACCCCAGTATACCTTTAGGTTGAGTAATTATGGGTCATTCAGTGGCTTATTTGCCTGTTCTGTCTGCACTTTATATTAGGTGTCCTGCAATTTAATTTAAGTGTTCATAGTGCATGGTCCTAATGTGTCTTGTGATGATTCTATTCTAAAAATACTTGTTGGTTTAAAAAATTATGTTTCCTTATGTCTGGTTTTAAGAGGGACTGTGTCCATCAGTTTATGGATTCATTGACAGAGATGTACAGGTCAAAGATGAAAGACTGATAAATGAATGTGTTTCATCTTAATTGACTGAAAAGCAGATGACTTTTTCTTGGTTTTTTTGATGATGACAGGAAAGGTGAAGAGTGCCTAATGAGGAAACACCTAGTGATAGCCATTGTTTAATGTCCCTTTCTTGTAAGGTTCCTTTGGGCAGGTGAGGGGTCTCCAACCAAACTATGGAGGAACCTATCCAGGAACACCAAATTATGGAAGTCAACCTGGACCACCACCTCCACCAAAACGCTTGGATCCAGATTCCATTCCTAGCCCTGTAAGCTTGCTTTTGTTTTTACCAGTGTGAACTCTTAAATAATGTCTTTATGTAAAAAAAATCTGACAAGTATCGAAGCTGAAAACAGATTTCTCATTCCAAAGAACATGAGACTGTTTTCCTGCCTACCTTTCTCTGTTATATTCTGCCTCCATCTTTTACGATTAAGCCCAGAAGCAATATTTTGTTATCATGACTAAAGAAAGGCACTGTGCACGCAAATAAATGCTCTGATTCCTCAAGTGTTTTTCTTTATTATGTTGTATTTTGGGAGTCCTGAAGGACTCTCATTGAGCTTGTTTCTCCATTTCTGGATTCTTGCCTAAGGACTTCGAAGTGAACCAATTTCAGTCTTTGAGGTGACCTGTCTGATCCATGTTTAAAACATGATATATAGGAAATGATTGTAGTGCTTTTATGTTCTCCTTTAACTTGTCAGAAAAATGATTAGTGTTCTCTTGGGTCATTAAGTCATGACAGTACTTCATTCAGATATGGACAACTTCTCAGATTAGGATTATCCAGAATGGAGGTTCTGAGAAAGGATGCGCAATGCCGTGTGTTGGTTAGGAATGATGAGTTGCTAAGATTGGCAGTGTTACTGCCACTAGTCTACCTGTGCTGTTCCTTCTCCTGCTGTTCTGTTACTGTCTTAGAAAGCCACAATCATTTAATAATGGAAAACCTTTCCAGGGCAGTGCTTACAATTTACTTCAAAACTATAAAGAGAATGTAGTTTAGAGTTACATCTGAGATCTGGACTGGTGCTGTTCAGAAGTTACCACTACTCAGAAAAGATTACATGCTTAGATGCCAGGTTTAAAGTTTTTGACTGTGGGGTTTTTTTCATAGAGCATAGGAAGTCTTCAGTTGCGTGTCTGCTTCTCTTCCACTAAATTAGATCTCAAATGACTTGTGTCAATTGCCTTCTTTTCAGCATGTTCTTGAAGCGTAAATCCCCAATTTCTAACTAAAATGAGCACATGAGCCACTACCTCTTAGCAATGTGTTCAGAGCTCAAGCTCAGTATCCTGTCAAGGCTGGTTTGGGGATCCGTATATGCTGCAGAAGCTGATGTTTCCTGTTGCATGAACCAGTGTCCAAATGTATTTTTAATTCCAGTGCTACAGATTTGGGTAGAGAGAAGTAACAGTGTTACTTTTTGGTTTACTCTTTTATTTTCTCTTGCTTTCATTTTTCTTTTACTTTTTTTCCCTTTTCTTTCTTTTTTTTTCTTTTGTGGCACTGTTATTTTTTTCTTTTTTAAAAAAGCAACTTAATGAGCTGCCACCACAGCAGAAACCCAGGCACAGAATAGACCCAGATGCAATTCCTAGTCCCGTAAGTGCTGTGTATATGTCAATTTTAGTGTGTGTGTTGGTGATCACCTATGCATGCCTGAAACCTGAACTTCACCTTCCTAACCCTCCATCATTAATCCTTTACCCTTTCCTTGCTGTCTTCTGCTTGCCTTATCAAAAAGAGTAACATTACACCACAAGAGGTTGTTAAAAATCTTCTCTACTGGGGTGAATGGTGAGGCAATAGAAAGCAGACTATTTCAGAAACAGATCATGAAGAATGTCTCCCCTTTATTTTGTCTGATCTTTAGAGTATTTCCTTCATCAGATTCCAGCTGGCATTTTCAGTCCATACAATGTGTCTTGTGTTAACACATACATACAGCATGAGCCTTTTTTGCCATGTTTTCCATGAATGTTGAACAGAATTTTGATATACAAGTACTGTCTGTGCTAATGCTCTAAAGTTCTAAAATTGCACATGAACATTTTTGTTTTGATGTTAATTCCCTATATAAACTTCCAGTACATTAATATGAGGTGTGGGGAGCTATAAACATTCTTTCATTATCTGAGCTCATACACAACTATGAATTTTTTTGTTTGAAAGTTTAATGTTTATGTGTAGAGAATCTTACCTAAAGAAAGAAAAAAGCAGCTACCTTTTGGATTAAAAAAAACCCAATCAAACAAGAAAAAAAACCCAAACACAAAACATAAACACATTTGGCTTTCTGTTACCCTCATATCACTTCTTCCAAAGCTGGTGATACAACAGGTACCAGTGGTGACATCACCAGTGTCAGTCAGTCTGTACATTTTTTTTAATTGGGTCTAAATTTATCTTTGAGTAGTCACTGTCACTGGGAGGCTTCCTGCTGGCAACTTGGAATCCTTAGTGGTACAGTAGTTCTGCCATGCAAACATCTTCATTTATGCTAAGCAAAGGCATATGTGTTTGGTGGCAGAGTTAGATCAGAAGAATTATTACTAGCTTTAATGCTTCATTTAGTCACCAGTGTGGAAATGTAGCTAGAAGTTACAAAATCACAGTTTTCTGTTCTTATACAAAGGTCAGTGGATATTTTAGTCAAGTTAAACTCTTTGATGTGTTTCCATTTTAAGCATATTTGCATTAATGAGGAATTTGGAGTACTAAGAAATTTAGTATTTTGACTAGCTTGAAATTTAAGCTTCATTCATTGACAATCTATTGAAACTTTTTCTATTGAAACTTCACTTTTCACATCCCCAGAATCCAAATCACAGACTTCAGCATTATGCAGTAATGAAGACACCTGAGCTTACAGATGTCTTTCTCTAGGTCAGAGTTACAGTGATTAGAAGTAAATCCATACTATGAAAACTAGGAATAATACAGAAAGCAAAAGCCAGGTTATCTATAGAACTTCAGCCTGAGGCTTTTACAGAAGCTTTTAATTTTAATTTGACTAGGACCACTATACAGGGGAACACTACTAGAAATTCCATTCTTGATATATGTTTGGCTTGTAATTTAGTGTTAGTAAGTACTACTCAAACTGAGAGGTGACTGCTTGACAAAACTTACTTGCTTTAGACTACATATTTCTGGAGATATTAGTATTTACTTCGGGTCCCATTTTCACTGCCTTACAGATAAAAAAATTTCTATTTTACAGTACTTTGAACCAAACCTCAAAATATTAATGTGGTGTTTTACATCATAGATTCAAGTGATCGAAGATGACAGAAGTAACCGTGGGTCAGAACCATTTGTCACTGGAGTGAGAGGACAGGTCCCACCTCTTGTTACAACAAATTTTCTGGTCAAGGATCAAGGTAAAATGTTTTTCTTCTCCTAAACAAACAAAACACAACCCCCAAATAGTCTGTGACAAAACTGTCTTTAAAGGAAAAGTTTGAAGAATGATTTCAATGTCTGGGGAGTGTTCCACCAGCAGAAGCTTAGTTTGAAGTCCTGTATTGATTGGACCTCAGTTTAGATTTTTCTGATTGTTTGGTAGGTACTAAATCAATTTACAAGTTAAAAACGTTTAGCAAGGGATATACCTGAGCCCAGCATTAGGAGGGATGTCAGAAAGCAGCAAATGAAGCCTCTTCCATAGAACTATATCAACAAGAGTTGAGATCTTAGATTTACTAGCAATATCATCTCAATGATGCTGGAAACCTCCGAATTTTATTTTATTTTTTTTTTTTAGTAAATGGGATGTCAGTTGGTACATAGGCTTCATAGAGAAAAGATGTTTCATCTTTTAATTTCCCACAGGTTTTGAGATGTAAGACTCCTTTAAAACTTCAGAATCCTGTTCTACAATCAGATACTTCCCTCTTGAGCCAAAATTACAAAATAGAAGTACTAGACATGTTTGAGTTTTGTGTCTATAGTATGTTGCATTCTGCAAAAAGAGTGAAACAGGAATGCCTTTTTAGAGATTTAGGTTGAAGTGAAGTCAAGTTCATTTGCTTTGAATTAAGGACTTCTATTTTACACAGTTAGTCATAAAGAGACATATTGTTTGTAATTCAGGTTTTACATAGTTTGAAATTAATTGATTGTTTATATAAGCTTTTAGTCTCTGTGACTTAACAACACAACTGAAGGTATCTTTGTTTCTGTTTCTGAAAATGAAATTAACTTCTGCTGAAATTTGTGGGTTTTTTTTCTTTGTTCCACAGGTAATGCAAGCCCCCGCTACATAAGATGTACATCTTACAATATTCCCTGCACCTCAGATATGGCCAAACAGTCCCAAGTTCCCCTAGCTGCTGTCATAAAACCGCTGGCTACTCTACCCCCTGAGGAGGTGAGAACTGTGTACAGAGTTACATATGCACTGTATGCACTCTAATAGCATTCTTCTGATGTGTTCAGATACCAACATGTAACAGATACGTTGAGAAGGTAATCAAGTCTAGGTGAACAGTGATTGTCCCACAAGCATGTGGTAGGGATCTGTAAGGCAGAATTTACATACATGCTATCTTATAGTGGACTTAAAAAGTTTCAGCTGATAAGACTTAAGATTATCTGGATGTTCTACATTCTTGAGTATATGGAACGCAATAACTAGCTTTTATTTTGTCAAAAAGCTTTCTTTTTATAAGGGAAGAGTATAATAGGTGAAGAGTTGCTTTAAAACATGCAACCAGTAGTAAAATGTAAATTGTATGCTCACTCCCACAGGGTTATCACTTCAGTATTTTGTTTTTGCTTGAGATACCTGTGTGCTGTGTGGTACATCGACTCTAGCTCTTCAAGCAGGTGCTATATAAGGTAGTTCAGTACCATGCAGAAGTACTTGTTTGTGTTGAAGTGGGATAGCTGTTAACTGCTGCAGCCCACAGAGTCTAGCTGTGACAGGGCTTGAGTTGAAAAGCATTTACAACATACTTGTTGAGGCTTCCCCCACTCTCTGCACTCTCCTACAGCTGCCGAAATGATACATCCTATAAGGAGGTGGGTTTTAAACTCTGCAACGTGTATGGTCACTTTTTTCTTGTCACCATGTGACCCTTTTGTCTTTTTTCCTTTTTTCCCCCCTGCTTCCACAGACCCTTCCATACTTGGTAGATCATGGAGAATCCGGTCCTGTCCGATGTAATAGGTGCAAGGCTTACATGTGCCCTTTTATGCAATTCATTGAGGGTGGAAGGAGGTTCCAGTGTTGTTTCTGCAGCTGTGTCACTGAGGGTAAGGTTTCTTGAAATTTGTCTCTAGGCTCTATGGGAGTGTTTTTTTGACCAAGACAGAAGCAAATAGATCTTTATTGTGTAATAATAATAATTTATAACATACACTGCACTTTATTGTGTGTTTAGTCTTGTTAAAAAAACTTGTAAAACATATTCAGTGCTCAGATATGAAATTGTTAAAATTAAATAAGTGCTTATCCATTATTCTGACAATTTTGTAACATGAGGTACTTGTAGCATAAAACATGGTGGTTTGAAAAATTATTTATGCTGTTTTCTGAAGGTATTTTAAAGTTTGAGTGCTCTGTGACAGACTGAAATCTACATCTAGCTTAACTCTCATTGTACCTTCCGATGCCTGTTACCAGCACAAAATTAAGATGGGTTATACTTCTGGTTCCTCTGTGCTTTACAGTCCATTGTCAGAAGTACCCTGTCAATTTGGGCTCAATGATTATGGCAGAGTGCCTAGAAGGCTTCACTATTGTGCAGCATGGGAAGGAAATAGCTAACTTAGCAAAATAGGGAGCTCAGTCTTTATGTAAGTCTGAATTGGGTCAGCAATGTTACAGCCTGTAGTTTGCCTCAAACTGTTGTTAAGTCATTTGTTACTACAAGATCATTTTCTTTTCCTTTGGACTAAATCCTTCAGGATAATCCTAAGAGCATTTTGTAGTGACATTTCTGTTATGAAACATAGAATGGGAATGTAAAGGAGATTGAAGAAAAGTTACAGTAGTGACTACATAGTGTGTCACCTGGTGCATAAGACAGACTGAAATCAGATTGTCTGTATTTCTTGGCTTCAAAGATGCTCTTAAATTGCATTAATATTTAATATTTGTGTGTTAGCACAGAGTGTTAGCTAGCTTTCCTGGAGTTTTATTTGAAATAGCTGTTGTCATGTTATCTCTGTTCAGTGTTTATCATAAGTGTGCCAGTGAACTTAATGACTTTTCCTTTCCCAGTACCACCTCACTATTTCCAGCATTTGGATCATACTGGAAAGCGAGTAGACTTCTATGACCGACCTGAGTTATCACTGGGGTCTTATGAGTTTCTAGCAACAGTTGACTATTGCAAGGTACAGTAGTACATTTTTATTACTGTTTGTGTTGGGATTTTTTTCACTTTTAAATAAAAAGCTTAAAGCTAAGAATTGCATGAATTGTCTGGGGCTGCTTTCCAGCTGGCAGAGATAATTAGCATCAGTAATTCAACCCACTTAGTTGCATAAAGCAAAACAGAAGAAATTTTTATCACTTGGGACGTAGTATAATTGTAGTTGTCTCTCTCATTTTCTTCTGGAGTTATATAAGCAGCTATATCTGCTGTTAGCAGTTCTGCAGGAGTCTTTCTTGCAGTAGTCCTTGGGACAGAAGGATATTATAGGAATGATTAAAGAAAAGTACAACAGTAACTATGCAATGTGACACCTGTTGCCCAAGATAAACTTTACCTATTGAACTTCAATTTCAAATGCAGTTGTAGTGACTAAAAACAAGAGTAGTATGGAAATACATATTTTCACAACTGTTTCACTTTTAAACTGAAGACTTCCAACAGCTGCTAACTTCTAAGGAATAGGAAAAATGTCCAAGATGGTTATTAAAATTACTTAGATCTCTACTGAAATAAGTGTTGGGAAAAGAGATGTCTAAATGTTGTAACTTTATATTGGCTACCTTCTGTTGCCTCAGCTTTACATTGAGTTAGAAGAAAAAATATTTTCTTGACTCTCAAGAAAAAAAATCCACATTTTTAATTCCAATGAGATGTAACCTGCCCAGCTTTTTTCAAAATTGTTTGGGCGGTTTTCTTGTATTTTGCTTTTGTTCTGTGTATTCCTTTCAATATGACCTGCAGACCCAAGAAAACTTGATTGAAACAAACTTCTTTCCCAAACTAAACTCTATATTTCAGTGGAAGGGAAAAGTAGCATTTTTTAAAGAGGGAAAAAAAAAATCTTCTGCTTTATATTGATGAAATCACCTCTAACAAGTCTGGTCAGATTCCAAAGTCTTAAGAAAAGGTGGGAAAGTTCCCTGTCTACTTTCTTTGTCTTGCATAGTCATGTAAATGGATGATGTAGTTATAATAGGCTGTTCTTTACTAAGCAGTGGCAAAATTCGTCAATGGCGTGTAATAACAATTGATTTCAAGAACAGTGTGCTTACATGTCTATTACCTGGGCAGGGGTAAGAGAATGATCTGAAGAAATAACTGCAGCTAGTGAGTAAAAAAGTACACAAAAGCAGTTAGAGTTTTGACCAGAATTCATTTGTCCATGTTTTAGAGCTGCTATATGGGCTTCATTGTATGGCTGTAATGTGATTTCTTCCCTCTTTCTTGCAGAATAACAAGTTTCCCAGTCCACCTGCTTTCATTTTCATGATTGATGTATCTTACAATGCTGTGAAGAGTGGATTAGTGAGGTTAATATGTGAAGAATTGAAGTCACTCCTAGATTACCTGCCCAGGTAGGAATTATGTGTATTACTGCATCTAGCCAAAATGGTGAAAACTGTCCTTTTTTTCTGCTTTAAAAAAAGCTAGAAATTAAAAAAAAATGTTTTATAATTCTATCAGTTTTTCTTCAGAAAAAGGCCAAGCAGAACACATAACACCTTGCTGGATACCTTTTTAGGTGAAAATAAATTTTCCTTTCATTTGTTTTTATTATCCTTTATTATGACAGATTCTGTGTAATGATTTCATTGTCTGCTTAGATGTGAAGGCAAGTATGTCTCTTACAGGGAAGGCAACATGGAAGAATCAGCCATTCGAGTAGGCTTTGTCACCTACAATAAAGTGTTACACTTCTATAACGTGAAGAGCTCACTGGCACAGCCACAAATGATGGTTGTCTCAGATGTTGCAGATATGTTTGTGCCCCTCCTTGATGGTTTTCTGGTGAATGTGAATGATTCCAGGACAGTTATTGCCAGGTAATAGAAACTGATCTACAATGTATTTAGTAAATTTCTTGTTTGGTAGATTCAACTGTTGCATGCTTATTTGTCATGTTATTTACCTAGGATTCACTCCATGTATTTTAATTTCCTATACTCTTTGAGATTAAGTGTCCAAAGTAGGATGGGAAAATTAATGGCTTGTAGTCAGGTTTGGTGAAAATTATATTTAAGAGTGTTTCCTGCAAAAGGGCATTTCTGGGCTGAAAACAAAAGAAACAGAAATGAAGAAAACCAACTAACCAAACCACTACTAGAATGATACAGAGTGAAAGTTGTAAGAATACTGAATCATTATCTTTAAGGCAACTGCCTTAACTATGACTAAGGCACAAATGGTGTCTGGTTTTGGTTCATCGGGGAAAATTAAATGAGTAGGATAGAGAAGATAAAACAGGAAAGCTAAGTCTGAGCAAAGTATTTATTTAATTACAGTTCAAGTATGTTAACATTGTGAAGCTATGTTTTGGGAACTAGACCTGACATGGCACATATTTAAAGAAAATGTATAGCCTGTTTTGTCGTGCATAAATGGAAATCTGTGGATTAAACCTGTTAAGCTTTGAAAAGTACATAGGATGCTTTGCAAACAGAGGCCAAGTGTCACTGTTGTTTTCTGGGAGTTTACTTACTGTATGTATTGAAATATTTACTAAAAGAGCAGGAATTCAGAAGAGCCATTGAAGCCAATGAAGAATGACAAAGCATTTTTTTTCCCATGGTAAAATTATGATATGCGAAATACTGTCACAAGTATGCAAATTTACAGATCTGTTTGGGACTTCTCTTTAAACCACCTCAGTCTCATAGGTCATGCACTGAATGGCTTTTCCAATTAAATGGGATATTCAATTCCTCCTTTTTGTTGCTCTTCTCTAGTTTGCTGGACCAGATTCCAGAAATGTTTGCAGACACAAGAGAAACGGGAACTGTTTTTGCACCTGTGATTCAAGCAGGGCTGGAGGCACTGAAGGTAAGTTAGTGCATTGTTGTGGCAAATTGTTTTCAGTCTAAGTACTCTGAAGTTCACTTCTGCTAACACATGCTGGTAAGGCACTTGTAAAGCTTTTTGTAAGTCTCTTTGTGATAGATGTGCTACATGTAGGGAGCACTTGGCTCATTCTTAAAGTGCGTATACCTCTGGTTCAATGTAGCTATCTATCTGTTCTCTACCCTATTGTTTTTTAAGAATTTTTCATCAAGGTACTAGACAGGTGGCATACTCTCAGTTACCTGGCTAGATTTTGTTAAGTTTACAGAGGATCCTCCATCTGAAACCACTGCTGAAGTTTGGTCATGTCTCGTTGAGTAGTTCTGTAACATGACATCTTTCTAATCCTGTTCTTAAAGTTCTAAGTATAATCTTAAACAAATTGAGAGGGGTCATGGAGCACTGGAACAGGCTCCCCAGAAAAGTTGTGGAGACTCCTCTGGAGACTTTTGAGATCTGTCTGGATGCGTTCCTGTGTAACCTCCACTAGATTATAGTCCTGGTCTGGCAGGCAGGTTGGACTCCATGATCTGTGGAGGTCTATTCCAACCACTAACCTCTGTGATCCTGTGAGAAAAAGCAGTCTGTTAAGTTGTCCATAAAAATGTGCTGAGTAAACCTTTCTTAAAGTTCTTCCATTCCAGTACTTCATCAAGATAATTACATATGATGCAGCTCTGATTTATGTGTGCCAACTGAATTGATGACCAGGATGAATCCATCCAAACTTCTTTGTATAGCTGTATTTGTCTGCCATCAAGGTCCTTAGAAGTCTCTCTTAAACTCAACGTTTTCATGACAGTTGTTCAGTCTTCCACCATTTCTGTGACTCTCTTCTTTTTCTGCAAACTCAGTAGCTGCAAATCAGAGAAGGAAGAGGCTAACACAATGGCAGAAACTCTTTCATAGCTGAGTCTTGCTCACTGCTCTGTGTTTACTTGGAACCAGTTCTTTTCTTCCTGCCATGGAAGTAGTACGGATTTCAAAGAATTGAAACTTGTTTTTCTCTAACTTAGCAGTGAGCTGTACTCCCTATGTTGGATGCCACTGAAGTAACCAAGTGATCACTGAGCCTCTGTGTGTGATATCCTTCCTGACATAAAGAAGTGATGAAGATGCTTGAGTACATGCTCTTGAATCACAGTTTTCCATACATTTCTTGTAGATGTTTCTAATCTGTGCTGTTGCACTCACTTTGTTGCAGGCAGCTGAGTGTGCTGGCAAGCTCTTTATTTTCCATACCTCTCTGCCCATCGCAGAGGCCCCAGGGAAGTTAAAGAACAGGGATGATAAGAAACTGGTCAATACCGACAAGGAGAAGGTAATAATGCCTTGCATGATGCTTCCATAACAGGTCTATATTATACTCTCTGGGATAAAATAAGTCTGAAGCAACATTAAAAAAAATTACAAGAGTAGCACATAATTATCTCCAGAGGTCACTTCCAACCCCTAACATCCTGTGATAATGTAACCATCCCAGTTATTTTTTTAGTGTTGCACTTTTCTGTTCTCAGGCAAAGCTGTGTAGACTTGACATCATAAGGACAACTCTGACATGAGGAGATAGGTCTAGTCTTTTATACAGGATAAAATTCCATAGCTGGGTTAAGGTACATGTGCTGAACTACAATTCAAGCAAAATGTGGAGTAACTTCTGTGTTATTCAAGAATGCTTCTAAAGCAGGGTCAGGAGGAATTTGTAAGATCCTAATTTCCCTGAGGAGAAACTTAAATTATAAAAGTATATTGACTGGGCTCATAAACTGGATCTCACTTTCCTGTTTTATCACAAGCTTCTCATCTCTTGACTTCCTTTCTTAGACTTTGTTTCAACCACAGACAAGCTTTTACAACAACTTGGCCAAGGACTGTGTGGCCCAGGGCTGCTGTGTGGATCTGTTCCTGTTTCCAAACCAGTACTTGGATGTGGCAACACTGGGTGTAGTAACTTACCAGACAGGTGGCTCCATTTATAAGTATGCATATTTCCAGGTGAGAGTGACACTGACTTAAGACTGATACTTGATCTAAGTAACAATTATTTTTTAGTTAAGATTTCATTTCCTTAGTGCAAAATATAGCGAACAAGTACTACTTTAGAAATAAGTTGCTACTTAAATTTCAAGATGTCACCAAAATTATTTCATGGTTTCATTTGTTTCAGACAAAATAGCTCTTACTAATAACAGAAATTAGGAAAGCCATGCACAATATTTTTGTACCAGGGCACTGAGCACTTTATAATGGTTGATTTTTTAGAGTAAGACTGTACTATCTGGTTTATGCAGCAGCTCTGATTTATTGGAGTAGTGAATTTGAATTACCACTTCTTTTCTAGCCGGAGACAGATCAGGACAGGTTCCTGAATGACTTGAGAAGAGATGTCCAGAAAGAAGTGGGATTTGATGCTGTAATGAGAGTACGCACAAGCACAGGTGGGCGTTAGCACGAATGACTCTTAATAAATTGACCACTTCAAGCATGCCATATAGGAAATAACAGGTTTTTCCCTAATTTAAAAGATCTTGAGACTAGGCTATGCAAAAAGCACTGCTGAAGCTTTGAAACTTGAAGATATTTATCAAGACTGAGCAAAGATCCATGCTGAAATCTATCAAGATAATGTAGTGCCACTGATGACAGGATTTTCAGGGCTCCAAATGCTGTCTTGTTATTCTAATGAAAACTGTCATTCATTTGTTTTGGGTTTGTTCTTTTTTTTTAGGTATTCGAGCAACTGACTTTTTTGGAGCTTTCTATATGAGCAACACAACTGATGTAGAGATGGCAGGTTTGGACTGTGATAAAACGATCACGGTGGAATTCAAGCATGATGACAAACTGAGTGAAGACAGTGGTGCACTCCTTCAGGTGAGAGGGTAGGCTTTCTAGGAGAAAGTGAATTGACTATTTGGATTTTTCAGCAAAAGTGTGTCAGGCAGAACCAAATCTCATCTGGTAAGAGTGCCAGTTGCAGAAGAGGATAAGATCACTCTGCACTGAATTATTGGATACTCCTTCAAGGAACTTTGTTCTTTCTTTCTGCCCCTTACTATACTTCTTTAAACATTTCAGCATACATATTCTCAGGATGATGTAGACTGTTTCAAATTTAGTCTGTTTTCCAAGACTAGTTGCCTTAATACAAATTGCTAACATAGCTGCTTATCATCTTCCATTAACTCTGATTCTTAGCATATGATTTTAGCTTATTGTGCAAATCTTTTAGCTGATTACCTACTTTTTAAGCATTTGAATCCTAGGTTTTTATTAAGTATATTCATACTCAGCCATTCTTATTATAGGAGGACTTTATTTTTCCATATCCTGGCATTTTTGTCTCCTACAGTGTGCTCTGTTGTATACAAGTTGTGCAGGACAGCGACGACTCCGCATTCACAACCTCTCCTTAAACTGTTGCACTCAGCTTGCTGACCTCTATCGAAACTGTGAGACAGACACACTCATCAATTACTTGGCGAAATATGGTAAGCATAAATATTGTGAGTGTAACAAGACTTGCAACCTTTAACTGCTGTTTAACTGCTGGATGCCTGTTGTCATCCAGTGACACTTGTTTATTCTCTTTGCATCGGATGTCAGGTGGCAATCTGTTATGGAGGCAGGGAATTAATGAGGCCGAGTCGGGAATTTATGTAAAAAATAGAGTTATTTTATTTCCCCAAAAACCTGCCCCCAAAACTATATACAGAAGATAATTTAGTTTTAATTAGCAGGTTCTTAGTTGGTTGAGAATATCTACACAGATGCCACAGGTAGACTTGACTATTTTAGAAGTCAGAAGTTGGAAAAGGCTTGAGCTATTAAATATAGTGCTCCCCCACTATCAAGATAAGGCTGAGCCAAAGCTACTCACAGCAGAATCACGCTGGCTTGAATGGAAGGGCGGTCCAAAGGCTTGTCCCTGCGGGTCTTTCAGAAGCCTCCGAGAGTCGTTAAGAGCTATAAAGCTGCACAACGGGGGTGCGCAGTCCTTCGGAGATTGTCTTTCGCAGTCCTTCGGAGCTTGTCTTTCGGAGCATCAGGGGCTCTGTGTGCAGAAGCTATCCAGGCCGGGGGGAGAACTCCAAGGCAGGAACGACCTCCACGGCAGGAACACCCCAAGGCAGGAACCCCAAGGCGGGAAGTCCCCCCAATATTTATACCCTTCCTAGACAAAGAGCTGAGTTAGCACTTCCTAGGCGCGAAGAACACACAGCCAATCCCCAGCCGAGTCCAGCGCGGGCCCGGCACGGGGCACCCCTCGTGCCGGAAGGGTCCCTTGCTCCCCCTCTTCATGCCTGCAGGGCAGGGCGGGAGGAACAGGTCTTTTCACGCCTTTACCTCTCCCATTCAAACCACAGAGGGAGAGGAATTTTGGGGTATACGGGACTTCAGGACACAATCCTGATAGTTCAGTCATTTATGGAAAAAAGCATAAATCTGTGATGATAGTATTCTTGCTTAGGATGAGAGGTACAGGCATAGAGGCTTGTTCTTCACACAAATTCTTGTCTGCATTGTATTAAGAGGTTTGTATTGACAGCTGTCTGAATTAGCCGCTTTATTTATTTTTGGACTGTTTAAGTCATTCTTTAACTGTTCCAGAATTTTGCTGCGAGATTAAGAAATGGTAATCTTTTCTCATAGATCTGGGTGAAACATCATACTTTAATGCATTGTGTCCTATTTACCTTTTCTGGTTTGCAGTAAAAGCTTACAAATCCAGCAGAGAGAGATCACTTATAAAATGTAAGAAATGGTCCATTTTCAGTCCATTAAGTAAAAATAATTTTAAAATACTTTTAATAAATAGTCTTTTAGATTTACTTTGAGGAAGTATGTTGGATTTTTTGCTGTTCATGAGCAACCACTTGATAGCTGTCTATCTTTCTCCTTTCTCTGCAGCATATCGTGGAGTTTTGAGTAGTCCAGTAAAGACTGTGCGAGATGCACTGATCAACCAGTGTGCCCAGATTCTAGCTTGCTATCGAAAGAACTGTGCTAGTCCTTCTTCTGCTGGCCAGGTAAACTCTGGTGCTTTCACTTGAATCACAGGCTCAGATACTAAAAGGTGATGAGATCTTCCTACTCAAAATCAATTGCTGTGCTTAGCATAAATTTGCTAAGAGAAGACTCAGAGATGGAGAGACTGTGAGTGAAATTATGGTTGATAATGACTTAATTGAACACCTGCCTGGAGCCGAGGAAGTACTTCCTCCCCCTGAGAAAAGTTTTGAGGTTTTTTTGCAAGTCCCTGACATAACTAGACTATCAGCTTTCACTCATTGCAGTTGCGCCACACTTTGTTGATTCACCTGAGCCTCGTTTTGGCAAACGTGCTTATTTAGTGTTACAGCTGACTGACTTTTGTGTGCTTCTGACTTGTAGCTGATCCTTCCTGAATGCATGAAGCTGCTTCCTGTGTACTTGAACTGTGTATTGAAGAGCGATGTCCTTCAGCCTGGTCCAGAGGTCACAACAGATGACCGTGCCTACATACGTCAGTTAGTCACATCCATGGATGTGGCAGAAACAAATGTTTTCTTTTATCCCAGGCTTTTGCCCTTGGTGAGTAATCTGAGATACTCTTACCACTTGAGAACTGCTGTTGTCTTGACTTGTTGTTAAGGACTGGCATTTTATATTTTAATAAGAGACAGAGATTTTACAAGGATTTGGGATCTGCCATCTGTTGGGATACTTAATTTAACTGAGTGATAGATGCATTATTGCATCTTGTGAATTTGATGTGAAAATGTGACAAGTGGTGAAGATGACATTTTTTACCCTTTTGTAGTCTTCTAACAATTCTAAAGCTTCTTGTTACTTTATGTAGCTGCAGGCCAGTTCTATGTGGAATTCTGACTTATGAGTAACGTAGTTGCTGGAACAACAACAGCAAATTGCATTTCTACTCCAGGAGACAATACTGGAACTACAGACTATTTTGACAGAAGCATTGTTTTCTTTTGATGACCAGTAATCTCTGATCTGTATTGTATTCAGTAAGAAAACTGCTAAGAAAGATGAAAAGTCAGTTATAGCTGTCTTAAGAGTCCTAGAAATGAGAAGACCATTGGGTTCTTAGAGGCAGAAATTTTCAAGACTTCATAAGGCCTTTTTTGTTTGTTTGTTTTTCTCAATAATCTTTATTTTATTTTTCATTCTAAATCAGACCAAAGCAGATGTTGACAGTGACTCCTTGCCAGGAGCAATCCGGAACTCAGAAGAACGTCTCTCCAAGGGTGACATATACCTGCTGGAGAATGGGCTGAACATCTTTGTATGGGTGGGAGTCAACGTGCAGCAAGGCCTGATCCAGAACCTCTTTGGAGTGTCATCCTTCAGTCAGATCAACAAGGCCTTGGTGAGTTGGATGGCAGTGTTGGAGCTAGTGTCTGTGATAAGATACCCAAAACTTTAAAAAATGAGAAAGCACGTTGAGGGATCAGTGTTAGGTTTTTCATACTAAGAACATGAGAAGCGCAAGTGTGTGAAACTAACAGAAATGTCCCTAGTCTGGGCATACACGGGAAAGCTTTTGCCTTTTTTTATTTGACAAGCAAAATCTCCACTGATGGTGAAGAAAATGGTCAGTATGTAGATAGAATAATAATTGACCTCTAATTCTGATATGTTGTATTCTCTTTAACTAGTTATATTCTCTTTAACTAGTCTCTTATCAAAGAGATTGTATGTTAGTGGGGGTGGATTTATCTCTACACTTACATAACACAACAAAACTCCTGTGTTCTGTTTAATATTGCTCTACTTTGCATGAGTAATGGAGACTGGATATCTTCCATTCCAGACTATGTTGCCTGTCTTGGAAAACCCCTTTTCAAAGAAAGTACGATCTATTATCAACATGCTTCAAGTGCAGAGGTCCCGCTACATGAAGGTAAAAATGCTGCCCCCTGTTTGTAGCTTGAAACCCCTCTCCTTTTATGCAGAGCAGAGCAAGTCATGCCTGGTAATGCTGTAATACTGAACTCATTGTGCCTGATCTCACAAATGTGACTTGAAACAAAGTTCTTAAGGATCTGTAAATGTTACTAGCTCTGGAGTTCTCTGCTTACTACAGTTCTAATTTTTTTTTGAGACCTATTACAATGTACTATTGCACAAACCAGATATGTATCATTTTCTTTCTGTTTAGAAAGAATTGAGACTTAGCTGAGTTTAGTTACAGAAACCAAAGCACATAGGCTATGTATGCTGTGATTCTGGTTATCTGTCTTTAGAATTTTAAGTTATTTTATATTTATAATTGCCTTTTTTTTAAAGAACATTAATTCTGCTGACTATTCACTGTTGATTTTGTTCTTATTTTGGTTTTTGTAGTTAATAATTGTGAAGCAAGAAGATAAGCTGGAAATGCTGTTCAAACACTTTCTAGTGGAGGACAAGAGCTTAAGTGGAGGCGCTTCATATGTGGACTTCCTGTGTCACATGCACAAGGAGATTCGGCAGCTACTGAGCTAGAGGAGAGAGTAGTACTGGAACTCAGCAGTGACATTTCAGTCTCCACTAATGACCTGATCAGAAGGCTCAGTGGCCTCAAAAAGGACAACATAGAAATCTGTACAATTCCATAATTTTTAATATGCATTGCATAAGCAGAAATCCTTTCAACCTCTCCCAGTCCCATATGAGAGATGAAAATTTTTCCTGGTGAGGGCTAAAAAAAAAGGCCTTTGTTACCAGGTATTTTACTTGTATCTAAATTGTTTTCTGTGCTTGGCAGGAGCTCACCCTCCCACCCCATGCTCGCTAATCCCATTGTAATGAATGTAGGTTTGGGTTGGTTTTTTCAGTTCACTATATATGATTCAACATTGGGTGAAAAAAACGATAACTCTTCAAAACTTCTGGTAGTTGCTGTGTACATGCTCCAAAGGCAAAGAGGATGTGCAGGTGGGGAGGACAAGAGGCAGATCAGGTGATGGGAGCTGGAGTAGCCAAACATTTTGTGTCCCCTCTTGAGGGATACACGATGTTGCAGAGCACAAATGTGTCACATGGTTCTCTGAACCAGAAATCCATGAAAACAGAAATAAGCGGCAGGCTAGGAGGCAGCAGGGCAAATTTCTTTCCACAATCTCCCCTGTTCTTTACATTGCTGTGCAGATGTGTAATAAAGTAAGTAGTAGTTCAGTGAGCAACAATCAAGAGCTTCTGAACAGTGTAGGAGTAGAGATGGTGCTTCCTGTTGGCATGTGGAGACTCCTTTCTTCTTGTTGCACAGTTCTATAATGTCCTATTCAATCCATGTTCCACAGCTTCTCCTGCAGAGCTTACCTGTCTATCCAGATGGTGGTGGGAACAAAAGTCTCTTAAGCGTAAGCAGAAAATTATTTCAACAAGGTGATGTGGGACTGTGTAGAAACTGGGTGATAAGGAAGTTGCCATTTTCAGATGCATTGCTGTGAATCATGGGAAGCAAGCAGGAATTTTATTTACGCTGATGCAAATTTGAGGCTGCTTTGTACACTGGAATACAAAGAAGTGGATACAAAAAGATTTAGAGTGTACTGTAGGTGGTATTGCAATTACCTGCAGCTGTATTAAAAGCATCTGGGCCCACAGTAAGGTTTTTCATTATTAGATTTTTATACCCTCTCCCATTCTACCTATTGATCAGCTTGCACAAAACCGTTTTGTAAGCCTGTTTGTTAAACTAAATACCTCAGACAGATTAATGCATCCACTTTGTCCATTCTGCTGCTCCATTCTGCAAGGATGGATGAGAAGACCCTAGAGAAGAGGGAGTGAATGTAAATCAAATTCAGAATTCTAAGGGCTTTGTTTATTCACTTTTGAAAGGGAGAGGGTGTGTATATTTTAGCTCAAACACTTAACTAATATTCTTGCAAAATCCAGGAGTTTGAGCTACCAGTAGCACTAAAAGTGGAAGATTGTGTATGGATTACGGAATATATTATCTGGGCTTAATATTTCAGAGAAGAGTATTTGTTAAGATCAGAAAAGTATCTGGCTGTGGTTTTAGTTCCATATCTTGTAGCATGTACATAATCCATTTTTCTTCTAGTGCTGCTAGTTTGTCTTCCCTCCCATCACTACACAGAAAGGGGAATATGAAAACTGCAATGGAGAAACTTTTTCAAGATGTAGTTGACAAAATCTTCAGCATTTTTTGTATGGATATGGCTGACTTTTAACTCCACATGTACTGCCTCCAGTCAAAAAATCTAGAGGATTTTTAACTAGAGGGAAAAAAGAACCTCCCAGGTATATAAGGCACAGCAACAACAGACTTCCACAAATCCTAATTTCTAGTATTAATACTGGGGAGTGTGGGGGTGGAAATGAAATCATAAATGAACCTTTCATTTTCTTCACATGTTTTTCCAATGCATCTTTTAATTTGTAAAGAAATAAAAAAATATATAAAGATGTATTTTATGTCATTGTTAGTAAATAAACAATGCTTATTTTTCCAAACCCTGTATTTTGCGGGATGGAGGAACTGGGAAGGGCTGAAGTCCAGCTGACTGATTTTTTTTTTTTTTTTTTTTTTTAAATCAAATTTTCTGATCAAATTCAGTCTTTTCAATACTGAATAATGATGAATTCAATGAGTCAACAGACAAGGTGCTGGTTAATCTGTGTTACTTTACTTAGATTATTGGGGTTTTAACTTTCTGCCCCGTTTGAGCCTTCATTTCTCAGAGATTTTCCTTTTCTCTAACAGATTGAGTCAGCTTGCTTGGGGAATTTAGGTCTGCTTTGGAAAGTTATTACCCTTACCTTGCAACACGTTAATTTAAAAGCTTCTGTAGTCTTTTTTTGTTTTTTGTTTTTTTTTTTTTTTTTTAGAGAAAGAGAGCTACTCTTTCATAGTTAAACTAGTAGAGAAGCTGAGTGGGATGGGTTGTTGTTGGTTGTGGGGTTTTATTTTTTGGTGAGGTTTTGGTGGGGGTGGTTTTTTGTTTCTTTGGGGGGGGGGCGGGGGGGGGGGGGGGGGCAGGTTGCCAATTGCAAATACCAAGTTCAGAGTGAACTAGCAGTGTAACTTGATTTTAGCCTGGAACATGGATGTACAATTTGCTGATGACTTTACAACAATCTGTATGAAAGCACAGGACAATCATTGCTATATATACAATGATAGTTAGTTTTCTGTACAATATTTTTGAGATTTACTCTCCTATAGAATGTGCATTATGTCCAGAATCTGCTACTGAACTGATATGTTGTGATAATGATGGGCCTTGTGCATCATGTACATTAATTGTGTGGAGTAAATTGTGCTTGTGGGCAATTTTGTGGTAGCACCCCTTCTGATGCATGTGGAAATTACCTTGCAGAGCCCATGTTTATTAGCATTCTGACAGGTTGTTAGTAGAGGAACTGCTGGGGATGGTATGAGGGTGGTAGTCTTTCTGCATTGAGCAGTGTGCTTCTGAATTGTACCTGTTAAGTGTCAAGACCTCACTTTTCAAAGGAAAACAAAAACATTTCCATCTTTTAACCTGTTCCTTACACAGACAGAATACTTCTTTGCCCATGTCCCTACTAACTACTGTCCTGTTCGGAGTTATAAGTATTGTGAACAACTCAGCTTTGCCGGTAACCTATTTTCCATTAACAGAATATTTTAACACCAGAGGAGTTGTTCACAGATTATACAGAAGAGTAGCTTTAAGTGAGCTTTGCCTCTACCTGTAGATATTAAACCTAAACCTTCCCCTTACTCGCAAATTTTTGTTACTAAAGGGCCTTTTTTTGTTTCTTCCCTTTACGGCCTTCAGCAGCAGCTCCTACCTGTGTCCCCTCTTGCACCATCTAAAAGCCTGCTTGCTGTAAGAGTCACCTCTGCAGCTGTGTTTGCTTTCGGCACGGGTTTTCGCTGGCAGCTCTAAGTACCGCTGGTGTAGGTGTCTTCACCGCCGGATGCAGCCGCGTTAGAAGCAGGGAGGATTAATGCCTCCTTGAAGTAAGACTGCGCAAATACTCAAATGCTGCGGTTTTCCACACCGACCTATGCTACGTACATTTATCTTTTTTTACTATCCACCTTTCCTTTGTCTTGGTCGAGAGAGGAAAGGCTGTACCGCGACCACGCCTCTGGAAGCCGCCTCGGTTTTGCCTGCCTCTTGCCGGCCCTTGCGCCGCCCCGTGACAGAGCCGCCGAGGGTGGGGCGTTTGAGGTCTCTTCCTCTGGCGGGGCGGGACTAGCTCAGGGTAGCGGGCATGGGGGGCTTTCGGTTGGGCTGCGGCCCGTGGCCAGGTTACGCTCGTTTCTGGGTAACTCTGGCGCTGGCTTGGGGCACGGGAGCTGTACTGGCTATGGAGGGACTGGGGCTAGAAGAAGAAGAGGTGGCTGAGGTCGAGCTGGCAGGCGCCGAGGAGCAGTGCGGGGCAGAGGGGTGGGCGCAGAATGCCGTTTCGGCGGGCGCGGCCTTCGTCGCCGCCGCGTCGTTCCGCGGTCCCGGCAACAATGACACGCGGAGCAACAAGGCGCTGCCCATCCTGCTGTGGTGGAGCGGAAGCCTCTTTCCCCATTTCCCCGGCGACACGGAGCGGATCGACTGTCCGCGCGGGTCCTGCCTTGTCACCCGGAGCCGGCGAGTGGCCCGGCACCGCCGCACCAAGGCCCTCATCTTCTACGGCACCGACTTCAGGGCCTACGAGGCACCGCTGCCCCGCCTGCCCCACCAGACCTGGGCACTCTTCCACGAGGAGTCCCCCATGAACAATTACATCCTCTCGCATTCGGCTGGCATTCAGCTTTTCAACTACACGGCCACCTTTCGCCGGGAGTCTGACTACCCCCTCACGCTGCAGTGGCTGCCAGACGTGGGGTACCTGCAGGGTCCGGCTGTGCCCCTGTCCGAAAAGGATGCTTGGCGACGGAAGGGCTATGCGCCGGTGCTGTACATGCAGTCGCACTGCGATGTCCCCTCAGACAGGGACCGCTACGTGCGGGAGCTCATGAAATACATTCAGGTAGGTGGGGCGCTCAGAGGGAAGCTTTAGCATGGTATGGCTGTAGGAGCTGAGTCCATTGGTGTCTTGTTTTCGGCTGCCCCCTCTCCACCTTCTCTCTTTAATGGGATTTGTTTGGCCCTGTTTTTAGCCAAGACACCAATCATAACGGGATGCATGCCGACTACAAGCTGGACAGAAAAATTAGTTGTATTTCTTCCCAAAGCGTGCTCTAGACTACACCGCATACCAGTAGGTCGGCCTGATGTTAGCTGTTAGTTGTCGAGTTGGCTGTACTTGGGATCGGTCACCAGTTGGGGAAAGCCTGAATAAACTTGATCGTGTGGACCAAGTGCTAGAAGCTCACTTCACCTTCAAGTGAGCGTATAAGTCTTGCTCCTATTTGAAACTGTAGGTGTGTGATAAAGGGGCAGTTTGCAGTGCCTTTAAAATCTGCTCCTTATCTGCATTGTGTTAGGACCGTGTAATTTCTATGGTGGTTTATACTGCTGTAGTACAGCTGATGTAGAATAGCTTCATAAACTCAAATGATGTGGTGTTTTTTTTTCTTTATAACTCTGCAGGATAGTAGATTAGGGGAGAAAAACCAAGTTTTCTTGTCTTTATCTGAAATATTTTTTCCTAGTTGTTTTTGCTGTTTCTAGTATCATTTATTATACAAACTCATCATGCACTCAATAGTGAAACACTCAGTAGTGAAGCAAAGACAAAAGGATTTTTACAATACAATTGTGTATTGTCAAAGTATGAAGCAGTTTCCAGATCAAGTGTATTATATTTCATTTTTACACAGTATTCTTTTAGCTCCCTGCATCAATTTTTGGCAGTCTAAGAAATGGAAATTTTTTGCCAGCTCACTGAGAATGCCAGGAACTGAATGTAATATCTGTTAAGAAAAGTATTTGGTCTCTATTAATTAGGAAGATTACTTTTAAAGATAATAGAATTTCTTACCTTTTAGTTTTTGTTTTTTTCCAGTAATAAATATATTTGTGAGTCACATCTTCCCTTTGTGTGTATTCCCTTCACCTCTCAATCTGTAGCCTAGTATACGCTGCTTTTGAAACTGAGCACTGGGTTTCCTTTAAAGCTGTTAGAACCAGGACTTTGAGAGTAGTCATAAGCGAAAGAACATGGAGTGAAAGTGAAGGTAAACTAAGGTAGCTAGGAACAGATCAGAGTTATGAATTTTGCAAGCTCTGAAAAGAAATGTTGGACAAATCACTGTCTAAGGATGCTGGTTGTCATTTTAGGTTGACTCCTATGGGAAATGCCTGCATAATCGTGAGCTGCCTAGTGAGCGACTGAAAGACACTTCTACAGCCACTACAGAGGATTCTGAATTTATGACTTTTATTGCCAAGTACAAGTTTCATTTGGCCTTGGAGAATGCTATATGTGACGACTATATGACAGAGAAGCTGTGGCGTCCGATGCATTTGGGTGCTGTCCCAATATACCGAGGCTCCCCAGCTGTGCGAGACTGGATGCCAAACAATCTCTCCATCATTCTTATAGATGACTTTGACAGCCCCCAAGAGCTTGCACAGTATCTTGATTTCCTGGACAAGAATGGGGAGGAATATATGAAGTATCTAGAGTATAAAAACCTTGATGGAATTAAAAACCAGTTCTTGCTGGAGAGCCTGGAGAGGCGGGAGTGGGGTGTGAATGACATGACACTGCCCAATTACCTGAATGGCTTTGAGTGTTTCATCTGTGATAGGGAGAACACCCGAGTCAAAGAGGAGCAGGAACACAAAAAGTCTCATGGGAAAATTCCAGCTCCCAGACCTCACATAGCTCAGTTCAAGCACATGGGATGTCCTATGCCAACCCCTGGCTTTGGAAGTGTTGAAGATCTTTCTGGAGGAGACAGGTAATGTACCAATACTGTGTTGTTGTTTTTTTTTTTAAATCTTAAATCTTCAAAGAATAGTAGATACAACTTTTAATATTGCTGTGAATCTAAAGGATCTTTTAATATATCTCCAGTTACACTTTGTATTATGTCTTGTAAGTGGTGTAGTAGTTCTGCTAATGTTGTGTAGAACTGAGGCTGGAAAAGAGGCTTACATGTTGGTGTTGGTTAGTGGTTGAATGAAGAGCATGATACATTGGTAATACTCTGATAAAATACTCTGTGACCATGGGCAATTTGGTTATCCTTTATCTATCATAGCCTGTTTGTTTGGAGAAGAGATATTTTGGGTACCACAACGGTAAAGCACTTGATAGCCCTTGCGTGAAAGAAGGCGGCTTTATATACTTCATTACAAAATCCTTTACAGTGAGGGTGGTAAGGCACTGGAACGGGTTGCCCAGGGAGGTTGTGGATGCTTCCTCCCTGGAGGTGTTTAAGGCCAGGCTGGATGAGGCCTTGAGCAGCTTGCTCTAGTGGGAGGTGTCCCTGCCTATGGCAGGGGGTTGGAGCTGGATGATCCTTGAGGTCCCTTCCAACCTAAACCATTCTATGAGTCTATGATTCTATCCTGTGTTAAGAATGGGGTCACCACTGTTCAGTGCAGGCCTAATTAATTCTAGCTGACTTTAGAGCAGAAGTTAGGCTTACTCAGAGTACCATATCAGATGCTGTGTTGTTTTGTGTGACACAGTTCTGGCTTGTTTTGAAGGACATAATCCCATTTATTTAGGGGTGAGAGAGCACCAAGGACAGAGAATAGGTTGAGTAGCTTCATGTTCTCTTTGTGCACAGGGATTGCTAGTGCTGCTGAAATCTCCCAGGCCTAGAGCCCAGTATTAGACATCTCTGTTATGAGCTGCTGTAAAATCAGCAAGGAACTAACCACATCAACCCTTGGGCAACCAATTTGACAGGCAGAGTGGAGTTTTATTTGCATGGTCTGCTTACTCTTTGTACATGAGTTGGTACAAAACAAGTCAGTGTTTGGGTTCCCAAACCTCGAGCTTTTCCACAGACTGTTTGAAGGTGCAGTTTTTAGAAGAGATTCATAAGCCATATATATATTTCTTGCGGGTTATGTTGCTAATGTAAGATGTCTGGATCCCCCTCTAGGTTTGTCCTTTTTCTTTGAGTTACCTGCAACAATTTCCGTCTTTCTAGGCACTTACTCAAGTGCATGCAATTCACTTTCTGTAAATCTTCATACAGGTGTCATTAAGAACAGCCTTCAGCTATAGCAGATCTTGACTGTGTTCATAGCTATCACCAAATACTACAATGTTTTGGTGTCAGCTCCAGTACAATGTTAAATAAATTCTTTTTGAAAAGTATTTGGAACATCTCATGCACTGTTTAGAAGGAAGCTGCTATTATACTCTATCCCAGTTTATATCAGTTTGCAGATTTGTTAATAATTTCCTAGACTAAGGAATTTAGGAGTGTTAAAATGTTAGAAGAAGCAGTGTGTTCAAAATGTAGAATCCATCATTTTAGGTATGCTAACCCAGAGCTAAGTTCTACATGGAAATGAATCTCTAGAAGTTTTTATTATATTATATATCCACAAAAATGTAAACTATTTTGTAAATGTGGGAAACTACTTTGTTCTAGATTTGAATGCTTTCAAAAATGACCACCAAAATTAGAAAAGGAAAATAATTCTGAGGTGATTTATGTTCATAGAATCATATAATTAACCAGGTTGGAAGAAACCTCCAAGATCATCCAATCCAACCTATCACCCAGCTCTATCCAATCAACTAGACCATGCACTAAGTGCCTTGTCCAGTCTTTTCTTGACAAAATTTGCTTATTATTAAAAAGAATTTTTCACAGTACATTTAGTTCTCACATTGCCTAATTGAAAAATCACACTTGGAAGTAGAAGGGGATCCATAACCCTTTGTTTTCTGATGGTTGATTAATTAATTTGAGCTCTTTTCTAATAAAACCTTTTCTCAATCTTGGTAGCATAAATGTGGTTTTTACTTGTAGCATGCTATGTACAGAGCATCCTACTCTGTAAGAACATTCAGTACTTTTTAATAATTTGCTTTCACTGGAGCAGCAGGTGGGCTGAAGGCACAGCAGGGATGTCTACACCACTTGAAAGCTCAGGCACTCCCATCATTCTGCAGTCTTCATCAGTAAGGAGTTCTGAGCAGTTGGTCCTAATCCAAGATACATTTTCACACCACTAAAGTTTCCATGTCTTATTGAACCATAGTATGTTATTGTCCTGCCTGTAGACATGAGATATGTTTGGAAGAAATGTATCAGGGAAGATTTTACATTGTGGCTGTGATGGTTTAAGTGTTACCTGTCCCCACACACTTTAGAAACCACCCAGACTAGACTCAGTCGACTCTGGAAATTGAATGAAGCTTATTATTTACATCTTAGCAGAATATACAAGCAGATATTTACAGAATATATAGTTATATACAGAAATATACAAGGTGAAAGTTAATACACAACACCCCTCCCATAAACCAGAGTCCCCATCAGGGGCTCCCAACTGCCCCTTCACCTTCCCCCTACCCTTCTCAACCTTACCCCAGTCCCAAGGAAGAATGGAGGTTCAGCCAGGCGGTTAGGAAGCAAAGTAGATTAGTCAGAGAAATGGAGGGTGAGGGTAGAGAGAGAGATAAAGCTCGGATCTCCCCAGCAGGATTAGTTGTGCCTTATGTATGTTTTGATTCTTCTTTTTGTATCTCTCAGTAAGCCTATGAGTGAAGTAGATGTCACCATTGTTTTCCTTTCACAGCCTGTAATCTAATTCCTCTCACCAAAACATTCTAGCTAGCTTCAAACTAGCACAATCCACCCCTGTCTATTTCACTCAGAATATTGCTGAGAAAAATTTGATCTAATCTAAACCAATATTTACACTAATGAATATTACAAGTTCAGTTCACACTTCATTCCAGCTATCTCAGATGTAGGTGATACAAAAGCTCAGAAAACAGCAAACAGTTTGTCTCCTCACAGCTGAGACAAGAACAGGGACTCCCAGGTGATGTTGGGTTCGTGCTTATGTACTGTAGACTCTCTTGTACATTGTTTCATTGGACGCCAATGGTACCTAGAACAGAAAATTCCTAACAGCTTGTATTATACACTCTGAATTTAGACTCTCTCAGCTAAGGTTAGATTTCTCTGTGGAATACACTGGATTTCACCATTCTCCTGCATCACCAAGTATGCATGACCAGGACCTTCAGCAGACACCACCCCTTGGACAGGTTTGCCTTAACCTGAAGGAAAAAATACTCAAATTCTTTTCACGTACAACAGGAACTTTATCACTGTCTACTGTTTGGACCTAATCTGATTGTGCAGGTCCTGCTCTGTTTACTGAAGCTCTGCTGTTTACCAACCAGGTAGCTTGTGCTACATGTTTGTCCCAGTTTTTCAGAGTTCCACCCCAACATGGCTTTTAGGGGGGGTTTCAGCAAACTGTTGTAGCATTCAGTCTTCCCTGAAGCTGGTGCATAGTAGGGTATGTGGTAGATCCACTCAATACCATGCTCTTTGGCCCAGTTTCTCACAAGACTGTTCTTGAAATGAGTGCCATTGTCTGACTCGATTCTCTCTGGAGTTCCATGTCTCCACATGATTTGTCTTTCCAAGCCAAGAATGGTGTTACGTGCAGTAGCATGTGGAACTGGGTAGGTTTCCAGCCATCCAGTGCTGGCCTCTACCATCGTTAGCACATACTGCTTGCCAGAAAGAGGTTGAGGTAAAGTGATGTAGTCAATCTGTTAGGCTTCACCATACTTGTACTTCGACAATCACTCACCATACCATAAGGGCTTGATTCG
>WAAF01016032.1:7459-23084 GCA_013400475.1 Tricholaema leucomelas
ATATCCCCCCCCCAATAATCAGTTATCCCCCAAAATAATCAAGTACCTCCAAAACTATCAAAATATCCCCAAGTGGCAATTTTTTATAATGAAATCATAATTTCCCACCCCAAAAAATACTAAATCATCTCCCCAAATATTCGAATCTCCCACTCCAAATAACAAAATGTCCCAAAGAAATCATCAAATATTCCCCCCAAAATACTAAACTCTGCCCACAAATAATGAAAAGAAGCCAAAGAAACAATAAAATCATCCCCAGATAAGGAGGTGCCTCCCAAAAGAACAAAATCCCCCCCCAAGAATTAAATATCCTAAAGGCAGAAGAACGTTTCCCACAGCAGTATTAAATGTCTCCCCCAACATTACCAAAGAGGCCCCCCAAATATCAAATGAAATAGTCAAATGTCCACCCAAAAATAACAGAGGAGTCCCCCCAAATATCCTCCAAAATAGTAAAACAACCCAAAGGAATCACCAATTGTCCCCTGGGAGAACGAAATATTTCGCCCTAAATGCTAAGAGAACCCAAAGAAACTGTAAAGTATCCCAGAGAAACCCTAAAACGCCCCAAAAAGTCCTGGAGTGCCCCAGGGAAACCCCAAAACACCTCCCAAAGTCCTCAAACACCCACAAAATCCTAACACCCCCCAAAAAACCCTAACACCCCTCGAAAAACCCTAAAACACCCTAAAAAAAAAATCCTAAACTGCCCCCCAAAATCCTAAAATACCCCAAAAATCCTGAAACACCCCAAAAATCCTGAAGCGCCCCAAGGAAATGCCAAAAATGCCCCCAAAATCCTAAGACACCCAAAAAATATCCTAAAATACCCCCAAAAGATGTGAAATGACTTAAAAACAACCCTAAAGAACAAATAAAACCCCTGAAGTACCCCAAAAGGAATCCTGAGCACCCCAAAAAAAACTAAAATACTCCAAAGGAATCCTAAAACACCCCAAAAAAATCCTAAAAACACCACCAAAAAAAAAAAAAAAAACCAAATCCCCCCAAAAATGCTAACCGACCACAACCACAACAACCACAACAGCCACAACCTCCTCAAACACACCCAAAATTCCTAAAACAAGCCCCAAAATTCTGAAACGTCCCAAAAAATCCACAAGTGCCCTAAGGAACTCCTCAACCACCCCCCTCAAACCCTAAACCACCCAACAAACCTTAACTCACCCCCAAGATCCTACAATACCCCCAAAACGCACAGGATACCCCCAAAAACCCTACAGTACCCTCCCAAAACCCTAACACGCCTCGAGAGAGCCCTGAGACCCCCCAAAGCCCTGGAGTGCGCCGAGGCAATGCTGCAAGACCCCAACCACCCTAAAACACCTAAAGCGGTGCCGAAGTACCACAAAGACATCCTAAACCACCGCAGAATTTCCTAGCGCACCCCCGCAAAGCCCTGCCGCAGCCAAACCCCTGCCCCGCGCCGTGCCCTGCTCCTCCTCCCGCAGCGCGCCCGCGGCCGGCGCCACCTCCCTTCGCTTCTGCTCTGCGCTCAGCCCCTGCGCACCCCCGGCCGCGGCTCCCGGGCCGAGGCAGAGTTGCGCTAACGTCTGCGGTTTGGGTTCGTAACTGTTGGTGGTTTCGCTTTAATTTCTCCTCCTGCACCGACCCTCCCGGACCCCTCTCCACGAAGTCTTTCAGCCCCTGAAAGGTTGCTGCTTTACCGTGCCGCGGAAGCCTGGGGGGGGACAGGATTAGAGAACAGCAATCGACTATTATGACTATTACATTATGGACGTTTGTATAGATCTTACTATTGCCTCTCATTAACTATCAGTAACTATTGTCAGGCATCCTGCAGAGCTGCCACCGCAGTATCACAGGGAATTAGGGGTTGGAAGGGACCCAAGGCGATCATCCAGTCCAAGTCCCCTGCCAGAGCAGGACCACACAATCTAGCTCAGGGCACACAGGAACACATCCAGACAGGCCTGGAAAGGCTCCAGAGGAGACTCCACAACCTCTCTGGGCAGCCTGTGCTCTGAAACCCTTACAGTGAAGAAGTTGCCTCTTGTGTTGAGCTGGAACCTCCTGTGCTGCAGCTTCCATCCGTTGCTTCTTGTCCTATCCCAGGGAGCCTGTCCCCCACCTCCTGACCCCCAGAGCCTGTCGTTCCCCCCGCCCCGACCCCCAGCACTCAGATGTTTAATAAATGTTTATAAACATCTATTAGATCCCCTCTCAGTCTTCTCCAGACTAAGCAGCCCCAAGTCCCTCAGGCTCTCTTCGTAAGGCAGTGCTCCAGTCCCCTCATCACCCTCATAGCTGGACCCTAAACACCCATGTTTAGCAGCTGCTCTGGATACAGGTGAGCAGAAGCCTGCCCAGAAGACGTGAGGCAAATCCAGTGTGGGGTAGATGTGTCTGGTTTGGTGGGGTTCAGTGCCCTGGGGGTGGTGGGAAAAAAGAGGGAGGCAGCTGCAGTGCTCTGCTGGGAGTGTGTGCAGAGCCTGCAGGCAGCCAACAGGGGAAGGTGCAAGGGAGGATTAATGGGGGATGGAGGTGTGCAAGGGAGCAAGCAAGGGAGTGTGCATGAGAAAATGCATTGGAGTGTGCATGGGAGAGTGCATGTGAGCATGGGAGTGAGCATGGGAATGAGCATGGGAGGCTAAGCAGGAGCTGGAGGTGTGCAGAGAGTGCAGGGAGCAGGGAGTGAGCAGAGAGCAAGTAGAGGAGAGTGCAGGGAGTGCAGATGACACACGCAGGAGGATGAATGGGGGGCTGGAGGTGTGCAAGGGAAGCATGCAGGGACGATCAGTGGAAGCGTGCAGGGGCACATGCACTGAGGATGAACAAGGACTGGAGGTACACAAAGAAGCATGCAGGGAGCTGGCAGGAGGCACAGGAGCAGGGCAAGAAGTGCAAACAGGTGCTGGAAGTGTGCATGGGGAAGTGCAGGGAAGTGAGCGTGGGTGGGAATGGAGGTGTGCAAGGAATTGCACAGGGGAGTGTCAAGGAACATGCATGGAAGTGCACAGCAAGTGTGCATGGGGCATGCATGAGAGCTGGGAGAGTGCTGTGAGCATGTATGGCAGTGAGCATGGAGCACACATGGGAGCTGGAAGCTTGGATGGAGTGTCCAAGGAGCATGCATGGGAGCTGGGAGCATGTATGGAATGTGCATGGAGCGTGCACGGGAGCTGGCAGTGTGCACAGTGTGCATGGAGCACGCATGGAGGCAGGCATGCAGGGAGCACCCCAGCAGCACACCCCAGGGAGACTCCAAGCAGGCAGCCCCAGCCAGAAACTAGAGTGCCAGAGACAGAAGCTTGTGGGCAATGGGCAAAAAGTTGATTTTCAGGGAAGTTTCTTTTGGGGGTCAAAAGCCACTCTGGACAGAGGGCAGTGCCACCCGCATGTCTGTGTCTGTGTACAGCACGGGAACTGCAGTGCCAGCTGATAATACACAGACAGGCTGTGAGATGAGCCTCTAGCACCCATCACACCATGGCAGAGAGAAGCCAGCTCTCCTCTGTATGCCCTCTCTGGAGCCAGTGTCCTTTAGCCTGTCTGTACAAACACACTACAGCATTCTGCACTGCCCAGGTGTGCTGTAGTAGATACTGCTGTGCAGGTAGAGGTTCTCTTATGTATACACACACTGGAGAATCAGAGAATCCTGGAATGGTGCAGGAAGGGACCTCAGAGATCATCTCCTCCAACCCCCCTGCCATGTGCAAGGACACCTCTCACTAGGGCAGGTTGCTCAAGGAGGCCTCATCCAACCTGGCCTTGAACACCTCCAGGGTGTTCAAGCCACAGCTTCCCTGGGCAGCCTGTGTCAGTATCCTCATACTGAAGAACTTCTTCCTAAGATCCACTCCAAACCTACTTTCCTTCAGCTTAAAACTAGTCCTATAAATTAGTTTTATATATATATAATATATCTGCCTCCTGTATCTATCATCTCTCACATCCAGATCGATCCTATCATACCATCTGTTTTATATGGATATATGCTTACTCTGCTCTGCTCAGACCTCACCTCCAGTCCTGCCTCCAGTTCTGGTGCCTCATCACAAGGATTCAGAGCTGCTGGAGTGAGCCCAGGGGAGGCCACAAAGATGATGCCAGGGCTGGAGCAGCTCTGCTGTGAGCACAGGCTGAGGGAGCTGGGGAGGTGCAGCCTGCAGAGAAGAAGGCTCCAGGGAGACCTCAGCGCTGCTGGCAGTGACTGAAGGGATCCGGCAGGAAGGCTGCAGAGACTTCTGCTGAGGGTGTCTGAGCCAGGCCAAGGGGGAATGGTTTGGAGCTGAGGCAGAGCAGGGTTAGAGTGGAGCTGAGGAAGAAGTTCTGCAGTACAGGGTGGAGAGGCTCTGGCAGAGGCTGCCCAGGGAGGCTGTGGCTGCCTCCTGCCTGGGGGTGCTGAAGGCCTTGAGCAGCTGAGTCCAGCTGAGAGCTGTCCCTGCCCATCGCAAGAGGTTGCAGTAGATGGATGATCTCTGAGGCCCCTTCCAACCCAAACCACTCCAGGATTCCCTGAAGCCATATATTCTGTGTTCTCTGTTCTGCTGACCACCAGTCAAATGTGTCTGGTTTGTTCTCCACAACACAGCCTGTGCTGAACCCATCCCAAGGCACTCAGGAATGGCAGCAGCATCTCTATCACCACATAGCAGATATGATCCATATAAAATTCCTTGTTTATTCTAATTACATACACTAAGGAGTGTAGGCGATGCAGGAAAACCATAGTATGGATGATGCAGAGAGCATGGATTATGGAGATTAGAGATGGCCTATGGATAATGTCCCACACATGGAGTTAGGAATCTGCAGAGCTAATTGTCTCTACAGCCTATACAAGAGGGAGCATATGGATGTTACCTAGCGACAACATACAGAGAGAGGGAGGAGGGTCAGCTCCCAGACAGTTCTCTTCCCCATGGAATAACCCCAAATGATGGCTAAAATCCCACCCACAGTTCCCAGCCAACTCCAGATTCCAACCACAAAAGGTGAATGATTTCAGGTGGGGGGTATCATGGTGTGGCTGACAGCCACTCTTTGTCACCTACCACACACTAGAGTCTGCAGTCAGTACCTGTTGTACATCTGCATCTGCACAGCCGGGCAGAGGAACCAGACGGGGGTCAAGCAGGGCAAGGGCAGGTCCTGGCCCAGGGGAGGAACAACCTCCTGCAGCAGCACAGCTGAGGGGGGACCTGCTGGGAAGCAGCTGCAAGGAGCAGGAGCTGGCAGTGCTGGGGGGGACAAGTGGCCAGGAGGCAGCAGTGTGGCCTGGGGGCCAAGAAGGCCAAAGGTGTGGTGGGGGGCATGGAGCAGAGTGTGGGCAGCAGGGCAAGGGAGGTTGTGCTGCCCCTCTGCTGTGCCCTGCTGAGGCCACCTGTGCAGTGCTGGCTCCAGCTGTGTGCTGCCCAGGGGCAGAGGCAGGGAAGTGCTGGAGAGAGTGCAGTGGGGGCTGGGAAGCTGCTGAGGGGCCTGGAGCAGCTGTGTGAGGAGCAAAGGCTGAGAGCCCTGGGGCTGAGAGCCTGCAGGAGAGCAGCCCCAGAGGGCATCTGCTGAGTGCTCAGCAAGAGCTGAAGGAGCTGTGGGGGGCAAGGGGCTGGGGCCAGGCTCTTGCCAGTGGTGCCCAGTGGCAGGCCAAGGGGCAAGGGGCACCAACTGGAACCCAGGAGGTTCCAGCTGCACAGGAGAATCACCCACCAGTAAGCAGCACATCCCTCTCCCGACCCAAACTTGCAACAGAAGGGGACACAGTCTCAAGCTGTGCCAGGGCAGGTTCAGGCTGGACATTAGGAGGAAGTTGTTGCCATAGAGAGTGATTGGCATTGGAATAGGCTGCCCAGGGAGGTGGTGGAGTTGCTGTCCCTGGAGGTATTCAAGCAAAGCCTGGATGGGGCACTTAGTGCCATGGTCTGGGTGATTGAAGAGGGCTGGGGGATAGGTTGGGCTTGGAGATGCCTTCCAACCTGCTTCCTTCTGTGGTTCTATGATTTTATTTTGATGCAGTTTATGACGGGGCTGAGATTGCCAGGTCAGGATCCAGCACAAGAGAGCCTGACAAGGACATTCCTCACTGCAGAGACACCAGATCTCAACTGTGCATCTCAGCAGAGAGAAAGAGAGAAACATCCTCTGAGATATCTCAGAATATCCCATTCCCAGAATTCCCACTCCATTCCATTGTCTTTAATCCAACGTGAATTTGCTCAGAGGTTCCTGCATGGTCTGGCATAAACAGGGATTTTTAGGAACAAATCCAGCACTGCAACAGATCAAATGAGGCTTCCCTGAACATCCATGATTCTCCTTCCTGAATTTCCTCAATTTCCTGAATCCATTTTCCTGTATTTCCCATATTTCCTGGATTCACTTTCCTGGATTTCCTCAAGCTCCCACAGCAGTTCCCTGGATTTCCTCATTTCCCAGCATTTACTCAACTTTCTGAGTCCATATTCTTCAATTCCCTGCAATTCCTGAATCCATTTTCCAGAATTTCCTCAATTTCCTGAATCCCTCTTCCTGAATATACTGAATTCACTGAATCCATTTTCTGAAATTCCCTGGCTTCGTTTTCCTGCACTTACTGAATATCCTGAATCCATTTCCCTGAATTTCCTCAATTATTGGATTTCCCAAACTCACTTTTCTCACTGTCCTGATCTCACTATCCCGAACTTCCAGGATTTTCCTATGCTCTCCCTACACTCCTTTGCAGAAAATCCCACTTATTCTTCAATAAATCCACTTTAACTCCCAAACCCCAGGCCTCTGGTGACCAATTTTGGGGCTATTTTAGCACCTTAAGCCCCTGCTTTGATTTTTCCCAATCAACCACCCCCCAGATATCCCAAAACGGCTCCAGAATTTGGGACTTTTCACCCCAAACCAAGTTTTCATCACTTCATCAGCACCCCAATGCAGGGCGAGACTGGAGCAGAAAAGAGGGACACAGGGAACGACTCCTCTCTATTTTGGGGGATGAAAAAAGCCATTTTAGGGTCATGAAAATCAATTAATTCAACACAGCAATGCTCTCATCCCGCAGTCCCAGCGGGAATTCTCTGGTAGCCAAGTGGAAAGGTTTATTAGCCGGGAGCGGCGGCGGCTCCGCAAACATTCCTGCGGCTCCTGCCGGGAGAAGCTGCCCGAAAGGAGATTTAATTAGTGAAAATCTCGTTAGGCAAACGAAATTACCCGTACGAGAATGCAGCCCTGGACAGGGGGTGATTAAAGCACGGCGTTAATTGAGGCAGGCAGCCTGGCGGGGGGGTGGCGCTGAGACCCTTCCGTGGCTCCCCGGGAAGCCCCCGCGCGGCTCAGCAACGAACTGCCTGCAGTGGGCGAAGGGCAAGGCCGGGGGCAGCTTCGTGCCCCCCGAAACGGGGTAGAGCCCCAGGGGGTGCAGGGGGATACAGTCTGGTGCGCACCAGGACCAGGTGCTGGGCACTGAGCGCAGATAACAGAATCCCAGAATGCACCCAGCCGGCAGAGCCCTCCCAGCTCACCCAGCCCAGCCCGAACCCAGCGCTGCAGGCTCAGCACCAGGGCCGCACACTGCTGGACCTCCCCCCAGGGATGGCGCCTGCAGCACTGCCCTGGGCAGCCCATTCCAAGGTTTGGGAACCCTTCCAGGGCACAAATATTTGCTGAGCTCCAGCCTGAGCCTGCCCTGGGGCACCTCGGAACCATTCCCTCTGCTCCTGTCCCTTGCCCCCAAGGAGCAGAGGCTGCCCCCTGCTCGCCCCAACCTCTCCCCAGGGAGCTGCAGAGAGCAATGAGGTCTGAGCCTCGATGCTCTCACCCAGATCCTGGCTGGCAGAGCCCTCCCAGCTCACCTAGCCCAGCCCTGACCCAGCTCTGCAGGCTCAGCACCAAACCATGGCTCTAAGCACCAGGGCCACACACTGCTGGACCCCCCCCCAGGGATGGTGCCTGCAGCACTGTCCTGGGCAGCCCATTCCAAGGTTTGGGAACCCCTCCAGGGCAGAAATGTTTCCTGAGCTCCAGCCTGAGCCTGCCTTGGAGCACCTTGGAACCATTCCCTCTGCTCCTGTTCCTTGCCCCCAAGGAGCAGAGGCTGCCCCCTCCTTGCCCCAACCTCCCCCCAGGGAGCTGCAGAGAGCAATGAGGTCTCCTCTTAGCCTCCTCTGCTCCAGCCTCAACACCCCCAGCTCCCTCAGCTGCCCCTCCCCAGCCCTCTTCTCCAGACCCTTCCCCACCTTCAATGCCCTTCTCTGGCCCTGCTCCAGCTCCTCAATGTCCTTCTGCCACTCAGGGCCCACAGCTGAACCCAGCACTCAAGGGGTGGCCTCAGCAGTGCCCAGCCCAGGGGCACAATCCCTGCCCTGCTCCTGCTGCCCACACCACTGCTGAGCCAGGCCAGGCTGCTGCTGCCCTTCTTGCCCACCTGGGCACCCCCTGGCTCCCCTTCAGCTGCTGCCACCCAGCACCCCCAGGGCCTTTCCTGCTGGGCACTTTCCAGCCACTCTGTCCCCGCCTGGAGCCTTCCTGGGGCTGTTATGCCCCAGGGCAGGACCCAGCCCTGGGCCTTGGTGAACCTCATCCCATTGGCCTCAGCCTCAGCTGCTCTGGTGCCATCTTTGCTAATTTGGTGCCCTGCTGAGTCCCTCCTTTGGGTGCCCTGCATGGCCCCTTCCAGCCCAGTCTCCCCCCGGAGCTGCTTTGCCCGCGCAGGTCACTGGCAGCAGCACCAAGTGGCAGGCACAGAGCAGTGCTGGAGGCCATAGCCTGGCCCCTCTGCTGCTGCCTCCCTCCCCCCTGCAGCTCTGGGATCCTTTCTCTCTTCTGATTTTAATTTTTCAATGGTTATTTATTTATTTATTTACTTTTTAACCTTTTTTACTATTTTCCTTTTTTTAAAATATTTTCCCCCATTTTTATATTTTCCCCCTTTTTTTTGGGGCCTTTTTTCTTCTTCTACCAATTTCCTTTTTCTGTGTATTATCTTAACATCTTTTTCTTCTTACCAAATTTTCCCCCGGTTTCAGCTTCATTTTTCACTTCTTTTGTCTTTTTCCTACATTTCTATTCTATTTTTTTATTGCCTTTCAAAATACATTCTCTATTTTCCCCATTTCCTCCTTTCTACTCAATTCTTAATTACATTTATCTTTTTTCACAATTTTCTTTTCCTTTTTTCTTCCAATTTTCCTTTTTAAATACTTTTTCTCTAGTTGCCAATTTTCTACTTTCTTTTTTCCATTCTTTCTAATCTTTTTTTGTCCTTTCCAGTTTTCCTTTAATTTTATTTTCCTTTTTTCAGATCTCCCTTTCTTCAATTATCTTTGTTCTTTCTCTTTTCTTCCTTTCTTCTTTCCTTCTATAATTTTCCTTTTTTAATTATCTTTTCTCCCTTCTTATTCTCCTTTTCCCTACTTTTCTTTTCTCTTTTTTTTCCTCCAATTTTCGTCTTCAATTTTTTTTTAACCAATTTCCTTTTTCCTTTCTCTTTTCTTTTTCCCTTTCCCACTCCAGTATGGAAACCTCAGCAGTTCCCCAGCCACGCTGGGGGCCAACCTGCCCCCACCCCTCTACTCCACACCAACCCCAGCACTTGCCCAGTGCCTCCCAGTCCCCCATCCCAGTATCCTCCACGCAGCTCTTTCCCCAGCCCCACTTCATCCCAGCAAAAACTTCCTGCTCCCGGCAGAGAGGGACAGAGACAAGGCACATCCCAGACGTTCCCTTTGGATTGACCCCCCCAAAAGGAAAAACTTTTGCCAGCCAAGGTTTGGGTATGAGCAGAGCTCCTGGTGCCAGGAAAACCGGAATGGGGAGCGGATGTGGAGGACTGAGCGGGAGTTGCGCAAACAGACACACGGAGCCAGGCTGGGGATGGCTGAGCTCTGTCCCGGGAAAAGCCAGGGGCTGCAGTCAGGCCCCAGCGGCCCCGAGCCAAGCTCCGGTAACCACCAGCGGCTGCAGTGCCCTGAACCTCCCTGGGAAAGCAACAGGAGCCAATTGCATCCCAAACCCACGCTGAACCCCAGCTCCAGCGATGGCACACACCAAGCATCCCCCAACACTGAGCCCACAGCTTCTTCCCACAGGACAATCCTCCCATTTCACCCTAACAATGCCAAGGAGGGATAAGAAAATGCTCCTGCGGCTGAGGAGCTGCAGAGTGCCAGAGCGGGATGGGCAAGGATGCTCAGGGATGCTCCAAGTCCCTGAGCACAGGGTGGTAGAATAAACCCCAGAATGACAGAATCCCAGAACCCATCCAGCTGGCAGAGCCCTCCCAGCTCACCCAGCCCAGCCCAGACCCAGCTCTGCAGGCTCAGCACCAAACCATGGCTCTAAGCACCAGGGCCACACACTGCTGGACCCCCCCAGGGATGGTCCCTGCAGCACTGCCCTGGGCAGCCCATTCCAAGGTTTGGGAACCCTTCCAGGGCACAAATATTTGCTGAGCTCCAGCCTGAGCCTCCCCTGGGGCAGCCTGGAACCATTCCCTCCTGTCCCTTGCCCCCAAGGAGCAGAGGCTGCCCCCTCCTCACCCCAACCTCTCCCCAGGGAGCTGCAGAGAGCAATGAGGTCTCCCTCAGCCTCCTCTGCTCCAGCCTGACCTCCCCCAGCTCCCTCAGCCCCTCCTCACCCCCAGCTGCTCCAGGCCCTTCTCCAGCCTCGCTGCCCTGCTCTGCACAGGCTGCAGCCCCTCAGTGTCCTTCCTGCAGCGAGGGCCCAGAGCTGAGCACAGCACTCGAGCTGTGGCCTGCCCAGTGCTGAGCACAGGGGATGGGCACCTCCTGCCCCTGCTGCCCACCTGTGTCTGAGCCAAGCCAGGATGCCATTGGCCTGCTTGCCCACCTGGGCACTGCTGCCTCATGCTCACTCACTGCCTGCCAACCAACACCCCCAGGACCCTCTCCAGGCTGCAGCTTTCCCAGGGGCTGTTGTGACCCAGGGGCAGGACCTGGCCCTTGGCCTTGTTGCACTTCACCCAGTGAGCCTTGGCCCTTGGCCCTCACCTGCCCAGACCCCACTGCAAAGCTTCCCTACCCTCCAGCAGATGGGCATAGCCACCCAGCTTGGTGCCATCTGCAGACTCACTGAGGGAGCCTCGATGCCCTCACCCAGATCCTGGGCAAAGACATTCAAGAGCACAGGGCCCAGTGCTGAGCCTTGGGGACACCACTGGTGCCTGCCCCAGCTGGGTGCAGCTGCACTGCCCAGCATTAACTCCACTCCTCTCCAAGCATTGCTGTAACTTGGCTCTGGGATTCTTCCCAGAAGGATCCTCCATATGGAGAACTCACCCAGGAACCAGGCAGAGGCTGTTTCCATCCCTGCCAGAGGCCAGACCAGGAGCTGAGCTGCAGGATGTGGCTGTGCCCAGCTGCAGAGCAGCTATTTTGGGATGCAGGATCATCTCACCAGCAATTCCCCTTGGATGCATGTGACACCTAGCCAGGAGCCCCAAAATAAACAGAGGACCTCTCCCCCAGCTTAAAGTAATGGAGATGTAATAATAATAATAATAATATGTGCCTGGCACATGATGGAAGTCTTAACCATTACCACCCCCAACAAACCCAGCTGAGATTTTTGTTGTCTGGGATCAAGACCAAGTTTAATCAATGACCTGGATGAAGGGACAGAGACGACCCTCAGCCAGTATGCTGACAGTACCAGACTGGGAGGAGAGGAGGGATGGTGACACTGACACTCTCTGCCCCTTGGCCTGCCACTGCAGGGCACCACTGGCAAGAGCCTGGCCCCAGCCCCTTGCCCCCCACAGCTCCTTCAGCTCTTGCTGAGCACTCAGCAGATGCCCTCTGGGGCTGCTCTCCTGCAGGCTCTCAGCCCCAGGGCTCTCAGCCTTTGCTCCTCACACAGCTGCTCCAGGCCCCTCAGCAGCTTCCCAGCCCCCACTGCACTCTCTCCAGCACTTCCCTGCCTCTGCCCCTGGGCAGCACACAGCTGGAGCCAGCACTGCACAGGTGGCCTCAGCAGGGCACAGCAGAGGACAACCTCCCTTGCCCTGCTGCCCACACTCTGCTCCATGCCCCCCACCACACCTTTGGCCTTCTTGGCCCCCAGGCCACACTGCTGCCTCCTGGCCACTTGTCCCCCCCAGCACTGCCAGCTCCTGCTCCTTGCAGCTGCTTCCCAGCAGGTCCCCCCTCAGCTGTGCTGCTGCAGGAGGTTGTTCCTCCCCTGGGCCAGGACCTGCCCTTGCCCTGCTTGACCTCCCTCAGGTTGCTCTGCCCCAGCTCTGCAGCCTGCCCAGGGCTCACTGGGTGCCAGCACAGCCTGAGGGCTCTCAGCCACTGTTCCCAGTTTGTTTCCAGCAGCAAAGTGTCTGAGGGTCCTCTCTGTGCCTTCATCCAGGTCAGTGATGAGATCAATGCAGCCACTGATGAGATCAATCCAGACATAATTTCCTATTACAAACCAATCAAGCTGTGATTTTTCTATTACCAGTCAATCAATCAATGGTTCTTTATTGCAAGTCAGTTCAAATTAAATCAGATTTAATTAGATTTAGGTTTCACTGCCACCTCGCACCCCCCAGAGCAGGTATTTATAGCTGGCATCTCATGCCCCTGCCCTCAGCCCCAGCCATTAATTAAATCAGCACAAAGAGAGGCTTGTTGAGGGCTCTGGCCACATGAAGCGGAGCTGGGGCACAGGAAACAAAGGGTTGGATTCTGTCTGTTTGGCTCAAGGGTGCTGTGTGTGGAGTGGGGGGGGCAACGATGGTACTGGGTAGGAAGAGGGTGGGATATGGGGTGAGAAAAAGGGATCTGCTAAAGGGGGGTAGGGGGTTCTTGTTAACAGAGTTCTGCTGGGAGGGTTTTGGTAACAGGGTTCTTGCTAGGGGGGGTTTACTGAGGGGGTCCTGCTAAGGGGTTCTTGCTAAGAGGGTCTTTGGACTTCCACCCTGCAGGGTCCATCTCTCCTCAGGGACACTTTGGGTTCATTTCAGCTGCTTGCAGGATCAGTCTCCACCGCCACCGGCTGAGTCCTTCCCAGCTCATCACAGCAGCATGAGAGCACTTCTTCACCCAGCCCCTCTGCCCTCACGATTAACCCGGGCTGAAACCCAGCTCCTGAGAATTCCCACAGGGATAACAGCGCCTGGGAATGTCTTTGGCTCCCCCCAGCCGAGTCAAATCCCAACAGCAGTGGCTGCAAGGAAAGCAAGTCCCTGCCCCAGGGCACTGCCTGGAGGTAATCCTGGGCACTCTCCCTGCTTTCGGCAGGAGTATTCCTGCTCCAGTGCTGGCTGGAGGATGTTTGGGTCAGAGGGACTGATTCTCCATGGAGTACGCTGGGATAAAATGGGAAAAGCAGCTCCTGGGATGAGGAGAAAAGTCTGGAATGCTCAAAAAGTGATCAAGAAAAATCGACCCTGGGATGGCAGGAATGAGAGGGCGTCAGGTTTGCACAGGGGGGAAAAATGGGAATGGAGAATGTGGCTTGTGGTGGGAAGGGGGATGGGGGAGCCACAGCCAAAAGCTGGAGGAGCAGCACCATGAAGGGACAGGAGGGAGGAAAAATGCAGCAGGAGCACCAAAACTGGAGCAGAATCAGCAAAATCGCACCAGCAGCCCTGAAAGTGTCTCTGCACCCCCAGAACTCTATCTGCAGCCCTAGAACTTATCTGCACTCCCAGAACTGTATCTGCAGCCCTGAAAGTGTCTCTGCACCCCCAGAACTCTATCTGCAGCCCTAGAACTTATCTGCACTCCCAGAACTGTATCTGCAGCCCTGAAAGTCTCTCTGCACCCCCAGAACTCTGTCTGCAGCCCTAGAACTGTACCTGCACTCTCAGAACTGTATCTGCAGCCCTGAAAGTCTCTGCACCCCCAGAACTGTATCTGCAGCCCTAGAACTGTACCTGCACCCCCAAAACTGTATCTGCAGCCCTGAAAAGTCTCTCTGCACCCCCAGAACTGTATCTGCAGCCCTAAAGTAGCTACAACTGTAGCAGCATTCCTGAAAGTTCCCCAGCATTCCTAACAGTTGCTTCATTATACATGGATGAGCATATCCAAAACTGCACCAGCACCCCAAAAAATCCACCAACACCCCTAAAATCCCCCCAGCAGCACCAGAAGTGGAGACTCACCCCCGAGTCTGCCCCAGCAGCTGTAGAAGTTGGATGAGCATCACCAAAAGTGCCTCAGCACCACCAGAATTGTCCCCAGCCTCCCTGTGACTGTCCCAGCACCTGCCAAACTGCCCCAGATTCCCCAAGACTGCCCCACCGAGCCCCAGACTGCAGCCCTGGGTATGGAGCAGCATCCCTAAAAATGCAGGAACAGCACTGGAAGTGGATCAGCATCCCTAAAACCGCCCCAGCATCCCTAAGCCCTCTCCCAGCATCCCTAAGAACACTACAGCATCCCTAAAAATCACCTCAGCATCCCCAAAACAGCCCCAGCATCTCTAGAAATTGTAGCATTATCCCTAAATACCAAATGAGCATCACAACTGGATGAGTATCCCCAAGCCTGCACCAGCATCCTTAAACTTGCACCAGCATCCCTAAACCTGGCCAAGCACCAGCAGCTGAAGATTTGGAGCAGCATCCCTAAAGATGCAGAACAGCACTGGAGGTGCTGGAGGTCCACTGGAGGTGGAGCAGCATCCCTAACACAACCCCCCCAGCATCCCTAAAAATGGCAGCATTATCCCTAAAATCAGATGAGCATTGCAGCCCTAAAGTCCCACACCAGCAGCCCTACAATTAGATCAGCATCACTGAACTCACACCAGCAAGGGGATGAACACCCTCAAAACTGCACCGGGATGCCTAACATTCTACCTGCAGCCCTAACCATGCAGCAGCAGCCCTAAAATTCCACCTGCAGCCTTAAACATGCACCAGCAGCCCTAAAAATTCCACCAGCAGCCCTAAAACTCCACCAGCAGCCCTAAAACTCCATCAGCAACCCTAACCATGCAGCAGCAGCCCTAAATATGGACAAATATCCCTAAAATTTCCCCCTCCGCCCTAACCCTGCCCCGGCAGGAGGTGACCATCCCCGGAAGCTTCCCCAGCACCCTGAAGAGTGCAGCAGCAGCCATGAACCTGGGAGAGCATCCTCAGTGCTGCACCAGCAGGCTGAAGGCACAGAGGGCAGTGCCAGGCAGTGTGCTGGGCACACCAAGCTGGCAGCACTGGTGCCAGCCCTCAGGCTGTGCTGCCATTCAGCCAGAGCTGGCCAGGCTGGAGAGCAGGGTGGGGAGAAATGGACTGGAGCCCAACAAGGGCAGGGGCAGGGCCTGGCAGCTGGGGGAGAGCAACCCCATGGGGCAGTGCAGGTTGGGCACTGAGCTGGGGGAGAGCAGTGCAGGGGAAAGGGCCCTGGGGGTGCTGGTGGGCAGGAGGGTGCCCTTGAGCCAGCAATGTGCCCTGGTGGGCAAGGAGGCCAAGGGCAGCCTGGGGTGGGTCAGAAGGGCTGTGGTGAGGAGGGCAGAGAGGTTCTCCTGCCCCTCTGCTCTGTCTGCTGAGACCACAGCTGCAATCCTGTGTCCACCTCTGGGCCCCTCAGCTGCAGAAGCAGCTCAGGGAAGTGCTGCAGAGAGCCCAGCCCAGAGCCCCCAAGCTGCTGCAGGCAGTGAGCATCTCCTGTGGTGCCAGGCTGAGGGAGCTGGG
>WAAF01016032.1:26414-36896 GCA_013400475.1 Tricholaema leucomelas
AGGAGAGGAGAGGAGAGGAGAGGAGAGGAGAGGCTAAAATGAAAACTGAAACTGACACTGACAAAATCCCATTGCAGATGTGGTGCTGAAGCCATGCTGAGGGCCATGGTGCTTGGGGACAAACCCTGTGTGGACTTGGCAGCTGAACTCAATGACCTTAAAGATCTTTCCCAAACTAAACGATTCCATGATTTGACAAAGCTGGGAAAACTCAACTGAAAGAAGCCAGACACAAAAAATCCAAGTAATTAGAAAAAAAAAAAAAAAGGAAGAAAAAAGGAAGAATGTAGCAAAAATTTCAGCTGAAACTCCAATACAGGTCAAAAATAACAGAAAATCTAAACCAAAAAATCAAATAAAAACTAAAAAGTAGCTGACAAAGTAAATATCAAAGTAGCTACAACGCTGAAGGTTGTGGAAAATCATTCCCAGTTGGAGCTGCTCCTGCCCTGGAATTGCAGCCATGGCTTGTCCTCATCCCAAGCCTTCTTCCCCAGCTGCTCCAGCAGGGCTTGCTTGGAGTGGCTGCGTCTCGGTAGCCACAAAGAGGGTCCCACCAGAACAGCCTCATCCCAATGGGATCACAGCTCCAGTCTAGTTTTCCCATAGGGATTACTGGATCTAATTTTAATCAAGGCTCAATTCTATCCCTCTGGATGGTGACTTGGAGCCAGCATCGGAACACTGCTGGGAAATTGTTTCTCCTCATTCAAGGGCATTTTGTAACTCCCTCTGTGGTGATGGCCAAAATTATTTGGGAATCACTTTACTGGACAGCAAGTGGGATGTTAAATCCACCTGGGAATTGCCTGGACTAAGCAAATCATCCTGCAAACACCCCGAAGATGTCTTTATCTGCATCACAGAGTTAAAGCAAGAGGAAAGACAACTGAGAACAGGCTGCTGGGATGCAGCAGAGGTACCCAAGACTGAAACCCCAGGGGTTACTGGTGCTAGCTCTGCCTTTCCCAAGCTCAGGAATATCAAATCTCCTCTAACTTACCCCAAACCCTGGCAGAACTTTCCTCTGGGCTCCCTGTTCAAACATCCCACTGAGCAACCCAACCTCCCCGGCACGCCAGGACCGAGATGTGGCTGGCAGCTGCAGCGTGGTGCCTGCATCCCATGGGATGATGGTGAGCAGGTGCAGGGCGCTTCACCCAGTGGCACCACCACACTGCCTGCATCTCCTGCAGGAAAACTTCCAACTGGATCAATAACAGCTTGAAATCAAATCGATAACAGCCACCAACCTCTGCTGCTATCACTGGTGGTGATCAACATGGAAAATGCCAGGAGGGGATTCCAGACTTCCGTGGAGAAGCCCAAACCACCCAAACCCAAAAGGAGTCCTGGTGCAAGGGATTCAGCTCACCCCTGTGCTGGGACAACAGATCACTCCCTGCGGCTCCAAGGGAGCAAAACTCTCCCCATCTGACACAGCTCCTGGGCTTTGCTTAGGGAAGAGAAAGAGAAATCTCCTTTAAAATTCCAAAATTCCTTTAGAAAGTGGGAGAGTTCCTTGAAAACAAGTCATTTCCTTCAAAAAAAAGGCAATTTGTCCCCCTCCAAAAAGGTATTTTCTTTAATTCACCTTTAAAAACCTAAATGTTATTTAAAAGGTAGAGTCCTTCAGGAAAAAATGGAATTTCCTGGGAAAAAAAAGTAAAAAAGGGGAGATTTCCCTAAAAAAAGGGAGATGTCCTTAAAAAAAGGGAGACTTCCCTAGAAATGGGATATTTCCTTAAGAAAAAGGGGAGAAAAAGGGGAGATGTCCTTAAAGAAAGATTTCCTTACAGAACAGAGGCTGCTCCTTTAAAAAATGGGGAGAGATCTTTGGGGAAAAGGGAGATTTCCTTAAGGAAAAAAGTGATTTCCTTAAAACCCAGATGACTTCCTTAAAAAGGGGGGAGATTTCCTTAAATACAAGGGGAAATTTCCTTAAGGAGTGATTTCCTTGGGAAGGAGAAGATTTCCTTCAGGAGAAAGTTCTTTCCTTAAGCCAAAGCTGATTCCCCTTAAAAAGGAGAAGACTTCCTTAAAATACCCCCAAAGGGAAATTTCCTTACAGCCAAAGGGAGATTCGCTTCCAAGGCAGGAATTCTCTCTTGCCAAAAGGCAGTTTCCTTAGGAAGAAAAGGGAGATTTCCTCAAACCCAGAGCATTTGCTCAAGGCAATTCCCTTTCCCCTTCCCTCCCCACCAGGGCACTTCACACACACACACTCAGCAGTGGTTCTGGAGGGCTGGGTTCTGCCAGCTGCCCCCGGGAGCCCCATGCTGGGGTGCTGGGGGGAGCACAGCAGGTCCCTGCCCTCCCCACGCTCCCCATGAGGCTGGCCTCTAATTAGCCTCCAGCAATTAACTTCTGTCCCTAACGAAGGAATCTCAGCACGGTGGGTGAAATAAACCGGGAAAGGGGCGAGGGGGGCACGGGGGAGAATCCCGATCCCAGCACCCCTCTGGCAGTGCCAAGCTGCCAGGCAAAGCGCCCCAGATCCATCAACTCCCCCACCCGGCCCTGGCCGCGAGCGGGGCCGCAGACCACCCCCGCAGCACCACACCCCGAAGGACTTGGGGGTTCACATCTCCCCTTCCCACGCCGGGATGCTGCCCAAGACGCCAACTCAGCACTTCCAGCGGCGAGACACCTCCGGGCCCGCTCCGGCCCAGGCTTCTCCCGCTCCGTGCCCAAAACCTTTCAGGATTTCAAGGTAAAATCCGTGGAGAAAAAGCCAACTCGAAGCCTTTTCCCTCTCCTTTTCCGCAGCTGCCCCCGCGGCACGGCCAAAAATAATCCCCGCTCCCCCCCCTGCCCTTAATCTAATCTCCCCAGCTGGGAGGCTGGAAGGATCCCGGCGGGGTTTGGGTTTCCCGTTACCAGCCAAAGGATCCCGACGAGCCAGAAAAGCCGGGAAGAGCCCAAACAAAGAGCCAGAGCCAGAGCCCAGCTGGAGCTTCGACGCCCAGAGTGGGATGGTGGGAGGGGGGGGGGCAACGGGACACGGAGCCCTTGGAAAACTTCCGATGCCAGCGGAGCCATCCCCTGGGGATGAGAATGTGTTAAAAAATCCCAAACCAATGGAAAACTGTCAGAATGGCCACAAAAAGAAGCCTGCCCTGGATGGTGGCAAAGCTGGGAAACGAAGTAGTTTAGGGTTCAGAAATGGGAGGGTCCTGAGGAGCCATCCCGGGGTAACGGCGTGCACCGGGATAACGCACCGGGACAACGGGATGCAGGGAGAGCTCATCCCCAGGGAAGCAGCGGCAAGGGGGCAAGGGCCAGGTTCCAGCGCTGGCGTCAAGCCTGTGCGGGCACAGCAGCACCCCCACCCCCTCAGTGGGTACCCTGGCAGAGGAGGAGGGCAGCACCCCAAGGGTAAAAGGGATGCTGGGAGGCTGCGGTCCGAGCAGCCCCAGCTCAACCCACCCGGGGGGGGGTGTCTGCAACTGGGTGAGGGGCTGTGAGCAGCTGGGGGGGGTTGCAACTGGTAGAGGCGGGGAGGTGTCTGCAACTGGTTGAGGTCGGCAGGGGATCTTCCACACTGCTGGGGGGGTTGCAGCCCCGGTGGGGGTGTGTGCAACAACTGAGATGACCCCCCCGGGGACCACTGCAACGGGTCGGAGGTGGGGAGAGGATCGCAACTGTCTGGGGAGGCTACACCCCCCCCGAGGGCACTGCGACTGGTCAGGGGTCTGCAGGGGGTCTTGCAACTGATTAGGGGGGCTGCAGCCCCCCCGGGGCATTGCAAGTGGTGGAGAGGATCTGCAACCAGTCAGGGGTCTGAAGAGGATATCGCAACTGGACGTGGGGGCTGCACACCCTCCCGAGGGACACAGCAACTAGTCGGGGTATGCGCAGCAAGTCCAAGAGTACTGCAACCGGTCCGAGGGGCGCAACCTCCCCAGGCCCCCCCAGCCACCCGGGAGACACTGCAAGGGGTCGGAGCCGGGGGTCTGCGAACAGTCCGAGGGCACTGGAACCGGACGGGGGGGGGGGCCGTGCAACCCCTGCAACGGGGCACTACAACCGAGCAGCGAGGATTGCAACGGGCCGGGGTTGGGAACTGGCATTTTGCAACCCCCCTGAATAGCTGCAACACCCTCACCTCCGCCAACATCGTTAAAGCCGGCCGGGGGGCTCTGCAGCCCCCCGGGATCACCGCAAACCCCGAAACCATCGCACCCACTCGGCGGGGGTCACCGCAGAAAATTGCAGCGGTGGGGCCAAACCGCAGGCGGCTGGAGGTCAGCCGTAGTTGGGGGGGGGTTGGAGGTGGAGTGGGGGGGGGGAACTGGACACCGGAGCCACGGACACACGCTGCAACCGCGGCCCGCAACGGGCGAAGGGGCGGCGGGGAAAGGCAAGTTACTTCCCGCACCGGAGGGGATGGAAGGCGGCTGGGGGGAGGGGGGAAAGGAGGGAAAGCGGAGGAGTGGTGGGGGTTGGCCCCGCTGCTGCCGCCGCCGCCGCCGCCGCCACACGTGCCCCGCCGGCCGGGCCGCTTTGTCCACGGCGCTCGGCGCGGCTCCGCCCGCCCCCTGCGCGGCGGCCCCGCCGGTGAGTGACAGCCCTACCTGCCCGCCAATCTTCATCACACCGGCACCGGCCTGACAAGCGCGGCCNTGTTCCCGACGGGACACGCCTCCCTCACGCCTCTGCACCTCCTCCCCCTGCCGGCGCCCGGCGCCCCCTGCTGGCGCTCCTGTCGCACAGCGCCGGGCGCCGTCCTGCCCCCGCCGGGCAGCCTCCGCGCCCCTCGACCCGCAGCACCTGGATCCTCCCCATGGCACCAGACAGACTCTCCCTCCCCCCACAGGCTGCATTCGCCACCCCCCAGCACATTTGCCGCACCAGGAGTGTCTGGCAGCCAAACAGTTGACCAATTTGCCCCCTTCAAGATGATTAACTTCCAGACGTATCTGCCCCCCCCAACACACGTGCATCCCCCAGCCGCATCTACCCCCTCAAACACATTTGCCGCTTCAAACACAGCAGCATCTCCAAACCACGTTTATCCGTCCAAACACATTTGCCCTCCAGGAGCAGCCCCTGCCCCCCAGACACATATGTCTCCCAAACACATTTGCCCCCACAGAGCTGCCTCCCAAAACACTTTTGCCCCCCCCAAACACACTTGCCCCAATCGTACTTGCCCCTCGACAGCATTTGCTCCCCAAACACCTTTTCTCCCCCCCCCCAATTTGTCCCCACCTCAGCCACATTTCCCCCTCCCCAGTCGCATTCTAAGCCACCTCTGTGGCCTTTGCCGCTGCCTCCCCCAAGGGTGTCACTCTGCCATCAGTGTCACCAACACCCCCAGAGGGGTCACAAATACCCCTCCCCCCTCAGCATTTAATTTTGGGGCACCTAAACCACCACCCCCCTCCCCCGAGCATTTCCCACCCCAGGCTCTTTCCCTGGGCTTATCCCGGCTCAATCCCCTCCCTTTTCCCAGGGATCTGGAGACGAGGGTTTGCTGGAGTCGGCAGCACTGTGCCCTGCATCCCTGTTTCACAGCAGGAGCCACAGGGATGGATTTTCCTGACCACGGTTTGGACTCTCCCAGTTCTCCATTCCCTTCCCCAGTAAACACTGCCATCGAAATCACACTGGGCTAGGAAATGCTGAACCTCTGACCATTCCCCAAGGAACACTGGATAGGAGAGAGGAAATCATTCCAAATAACCCTGGAATTCTTTCAGGAGAGGATAGAGTTGGCTCCAAAGAGTGTGGTGTGTGAGCCAGAGGGGTGGGTGAGGGATGGTCACAGAGCCACAGATCTGCTGGGAAATGTGGACAAATGAGCTTAAATTAAAGGCCAAGAGCCCAAACTGCCTTATTTTCCCTCTTAAGTTTTCCACCAATCCCCATTCCTCAATCCCTCCTTCAGCTTACCCCCCCAAAAACCCTACAGAAAATATCTGCACCTCCTCCATGGCAGTGGCCTCTAAAACATGGAGACCTTTGGACTGGTCCTCAGCTGTTCCCTGCTGACTCCTTGTGCATCCCAAGTTCACTCCTTGAGCATCCCACATTCATTCCCTGAGTATCCCATGTTTGCTCCTCAAGCATCCCAAGTTCTTTCCTTGCACATCTCACATTTGCTTCTCCAGCACCTCGTTCCTCTTCCCAAATTTCTGTTGCCATTCTCCAAAGCAATTCTACTGCTAGCTTTGGAATCTCCAGGATTCATCCTCCTGGAAAAGCATCCTGCACTCGATCCTGGGGGTTTGTGCCCAGAAGAGCAGCTTCCTGCTGCAGGAGGTCACTCTGGGATGGTCTTTTTTTTGCTCAGATCTCATCCCACCGGACTGGGAATGCTAAGCCCTCATCTCTCCACCCTGGATCACCCTCACACAACCCATGCTGCTGCAGCATGCACCAGGAAGAGGCCTCCAAGACTCAGGAACCTCCTGACCAAACACCTCCTGCCCTACCTCTATCTCAAGCTGGAGCATGGACAGGTGGAAAACCTCCCTGGAATGAGACCTCCTTCATCCCTCAGCCCTGATTCCAGAGCAGGTCTATGTTTCCCTCTGGGAAAGAAGGACAGTGCAAGGCTGAGCTGTGCAGGTGAGCCTGGCTTAAAGTGTTGCGGGGGGAAAGATGTCCCCTCTGAGCCACTCTTTAGAAGGAGATTGGATCCCCTCAAGAACTAAAGGATGATACAATAGGATCCCTAAAGATAATTTAGGGCTCCATTTGGATCAGATCCTTTTTCCAAGAGCTGATTAGCACCCAGCAGACCTTCATCCCTGTGCCTCAGGCACTACCCTGGCACCAGGAGATGATGCTGGATGCAAACCATCCCCAAAATTCACCCAGGGGTCAGGGCTGGGTCCAGTCTTGCTGAAAATCATCACTGAGCTGCATAAAGGCTCAGACGGGAAGAGGGGAGACACTGCTCAGGCTGTGCTGGCACCCAGTGAGCCCTGGGCAGGCTGCAGAGCTGGGGCAGAGCAACCTGAGGGAGGTCAAGCAGGGCAAGGGCAGGTCCTGGCCCTGGGGAGGAACAACCTCCTGCAGCAGCACAGCTGAGGGGGGACCTGCTGGGAAGCAGCTGCAAGGAGCAGGAGCTGGCAGTGCTGGGGGGCACAAGAAGGTGCCAGGAGGCAGCAGTGTGGGCTGGGGGCCAAGAAGGCCAAAGGTGTGGTGGGGGGCATGGAGCAGAGTGTGGGCAGCAGGGCAAGGGAGGTTGTGCTGCCCCTCTGCTGTGCCCTGCTGAGGCCACCTGTGCAGTGCTGGCTCCAGCTGTGTGCTGCCCAGGGGCAGAGGCAGGGAAGTGCTGGAGAGAGTGCAGTGGGGGCTGGGAAGCTGCTGAGGGGCCTGGAGCAGCTGTGTGAGGAGCAAAGGCTGAGAGCCCTGGGGCTGAGAGCCTGCAGGAGAGCAGCCCCAGAGGGCATCTGCTGAGTGCTCAGCAAGAGCTGAAGGAGCTGTGGGGGGCAAGGGGCTGGGGCCAGGCTCTTGCCAGTGGTGCCCTGCAGTGGCAGGCCAAGGGGCAAGGGGCAGAGAGTGGCAGGCAGGAGGCTGCCTGTGAAGAGGAGGAGAAAGTTGTTTGTTGTGAGGGTGCTGGAGGCCTGGAGCAGGCTGCCCAGAGAGGCTGTGCAGTGTCCTTGTGTGGAGAGCTTCCAACCCCCCTGGGCACTGTGCTGCTGGGCAAGCTGCTGGGGGTGCCCTGCAGGAGCAGGGCTTGGGCTGGAGGATTTCCAGATGTCCCCCATCATGCTGGGTTCTGGGACTGGACCCCACACTAGGGTGACAGAGTTAGTTCTGAAGCCACCAAGCATTTTGAGTAGGCTCAGTCAAGTCAGAGCAGGTGACCTGAGGCTGCCTTGCTGACAGCCTGGGATCTCTGGGGGAGTGGTTGGACTTGATGACCTCAAAGGTCTCTTCCAACATCAACAGTTCCATAATTCCATAAACATGGGAAGAGATAACTGAAGGCAGGGGAAGGCTGAATCAATGATCAGTGCCAGGATGGGTTGGCATTCCCAAAGGTCTATCCATGTGAGATGAAGAAAGATCAAAGCTTAAGAAACAAGATCAAAGATCTAGGAGTCAGGAGTGAAACAAGCTGAGGGCAACAGCAGGGATTGTTCCCCATTGTTGCCTCCAGAATGGACTGGGAAAACTCCTGGAAAAATGGGATTTCTGCCCATGCCAACTGAGCAGGAATCACAGAATGATAGAGGGTCAGGGGCTGGAAGGGACCTGCAGAGGTCACCCAGGCCAAGGGCCTGCCAGGGCAGGGGCACCCAGGGCAGGGCTCACAGAACACCTCCAGGGGGCTCTGGAAAGGCTCCAGAGCAGGAAACTCCACAACCTCCCTGGGCAGCCTGCTCCAGGCTCCAGCACCCTCACAAGGACAAAGTTTGCCCTCCTCTTCCCCTGGCACCTCCTCTGGCCCACCTTGCCCCCAGTGCCCCTTGTGCCACCCCTGGCCAGAGCCTGGCTGCGTCCTCCCCACACTGCCCTGCACATCTTCAGCACAGCACTGAGGGCAGCCCTCAGGCTGCTCTGCTGCCAGCTGCCAGCCCCAGCTCCCTCAGCCTGGCACCACAGGAGATGCTCACTGCCTGCAGCAGCTTGGGGGCTCTGGGCTGGGCTCTCTGCAGCACTTCCCTGAGCTGCTTCTGCAGCTGAGGGGCCCAGAGCTGGACACAGGATTGCAGCTGTGGCCTCAGCAGGCAGAGCAGAGGGGCAGGAGAACCTCTCTGCCCTCCTCACCACAGCCCTTCTGACCCACCCCAGGCTGCCCTTGGCCTCCTTGCCCACCAGGGCACATTGCTGGCTCAAGGGCATCCTCCTGCCCACCAGCACCCCCAGGGCCCTTTCCCCTGCACTGCTCTCCCCCAGCTCAGTGCCCAACCTGCACTGCCCCATGGGGTTGCTCTCCCCCAGCTGCCAGGCCCTGTCCCTGCCCTTGTTGGGCTCCAGTCCATTTCTCCCCACCCTGCTCTCCAGCCTGGCCAGCTCTGGCTGAATGGCAGCACAGCCTGAGGGCTGGCACCAGTGCTGCCAGCTTGGTGTGCCCAGCACACTGCCTGGCACTGCCCTCTGTGCCCTCTGCCAGGTGGTTGATGAAGATACTGAACAGGACTGGTGCCAGCTCTGACCCCTGAGGGGCTCCACTTGCTCCGGGCCTCCAAGCAGCCTCTGTCCCATTGCCCACAGCTCTCTGCCTCCTTCCCTTCACCCAGTTCCCATCCACCTCCCTCCCTGCTTATCCGGGCCACACTGACTGCAGGGATGCTGTGGCAGATGGTGGCTCATGGAGCTGGGAAGTCTCTGTGGGATCCTTCTGAAGGCAAAATGCAGGAGCAGTGGCAGCTCCTCCACCCTGCGTGGAGCAAGTCCCCATTGCCATCCTGCTGCTTCCCAGAGCTTCATTTCCAGCCATCAGCAGTCCACAGCTGCCCCTTCAGGCCCTCCTGCACCAAGTCACTGCCAGCAGCCAACTGACTGAGCCTGTCCAAAGCATTTCCAGGAGGAGGAAAACCCCAACCCCCAGGGCACAGCAAAGAGAACGGAGGTGTGTAAAGCCACTCACCTCCAGCGCTCGGGAGCTTGGAGCCTGCTCCCTGCAGGAGGCAGGGCTGGGCTGGGTGGGTGCACAGCAGGGAGGATGCAAAGTGGAAGAGTCCTCAACCTGCACCTTCTACAAGTCCTGTGAAGCCAGGCTGGGGGCAGCTGATGGCACAAGGCAGGCACAGCCTCCTCAGGCTGCTCTTTCGCTTGGGCATCTCGGGTGCCACTCGGGTTCCCGTGCTGGCTTGAACTGCTGGATGCTCTCCCCCTGCTTTCGAACCTTGGCTCCACCTGAGATGTTCCCTCACCTTGGCTGGGCTTCAGCAGCCCTTCCCCATCCTCGCTGCGGGAGTCTCACCACAGCCTCACCCAGCGGTGCCAGCGCAGTGCCAGCGCAGTGCCAGGCACCGGCACCCGCCCGGCTCCGCGGGAGCCACTGAAGGAAGAAGCAGGAGATGGTCACAACTCCTTAAAGATGCAAATTGAGAAGCAGCCATCAAGACGTGAGAGCTCTGCTCCTTCCCTCAGCAGCCACAGCTGCTTTGTTTTATTCAGCAGCGAATTTCAGAGCAGGCTCCTGGAGCAGGGGGGCAGCTGGGCATGGACCCTGCTCCCGGCAGCTGCCTCTGCCTGGGGCCCTCCTGCCCCTGCTCTGACACGGCACCAGGAGACTCCGACGGGGTTGGATTCTGCTCCTTTACAGCCACCTTTGGTAGAATCACAGAGCCATGGAACGGTCTGGGCCAGAAGGGAGCTCCAGAGCTGACCCAGCCCAGCCTCCTGCACTCAGCAGGGACATCCCCTCCAGTCCAGCTCACCCAGGGACCTGACAAGCCTCATCTTGAATGGCTCCAGGAACGGGCCTCAGACACCTCCTTGGGCAACCTGTTCCAATGCTCCACCACCCCCATAGCAAAGACCTTGTTCCTCACATCCAGCCTCAGCCTGCTC
>WAAF01016033.1:5119-31956 GCA_013400475.1 Tricholaema leucomelas
ACTGGATGATCTTGGAGGTCTCTTCCAACCTGATTGATTCTATTCTATTCTATTCTAATTCTCACCAAAATACCCCAGCTAGGCTCCAACTAGCACAAACTGCAAGTTCTTTTTTAACTTTTTTTCCCCCTCTTCTTATCCTTTTTTCCCCCCTCTCTTTTCCTTTTTGAATCAGATTAGAGCTTGGCCATTAAAGCCACAGCTACAGCTGAGAAGGGGAGCACAAGCTGCTCCTGCCACCTCAGATTAGTTCAGCTGAGCTCAGCAGAGTCCAGCACAGAAAAGTGCACCAACAGCAAGTGTAAGGAAAGAAGCCTAAGGATCTGAACTTCCCTAAAAGTCTGGGTTTGCAGATCTCACTGTTCAGCCAGCCCCTATTAACTGCTGCTATATCAGCAAGCTGTAAATCCAATTGCTGCCTTACCCAGACCTTCTGCAGCAAATGCTCACCTACAGCATCGTCATCCCAGGCGATTCTGCTACACTTGCATGAGGAACTTCTGCAGCTGTTAGGGAAGGAAGAGTGAAATGGAAGAACTTTCTTCCTAAGTAATACTGAGCTACCTAAAATCCAGCACCTTGAGTGCTGTGTCCAGTTCTGGGCTCCTCAATTCAAGAGAGATGTTGAGGTGCTGGAAGGTGTCCAGAGAAGGGCAGCAAGGCTGGGGAGGGGCCTGGAGCACAGCCCTGTGAGGAGAGGCTGAGGGAGCTGGGGGTGTGCAGCCTGCAGAAGAGGAGGCTCAGGGCAGACCTCATTGCTGTCTGCAGCTCCCTGAAGGGAGGCTGTAGCCAGGTGGGGTTGGGCTCTTCTGCCAGGCAACCAGCAACAGAACAAGGGGACACAGCCTCAAGTTGTGCCAGGGGAGGTCTAGGCTGGATGTTAGGAGGAAGTTGTTGGCAGAGAGAGTGATTGGCATTGGAATGGGCTGCCCAGGGAGGTGGTGGAGTCGCCATCCCTGGAAGTGTTGAAACAAAGCCTGGCTGGGGCACTTAGTGCCATGGTCTGGTTGATTGGCCAGGGCTGGGTGCTAGGTTGGACTGGCTGAGCTTGGAGGTCTCTTGCAACCTGGGTGATTCTATGAACCTTTTTGCACTACACCCCTAAGCTGCAATGATGGAAAAGAATTCCCTTTAAAGTCTGTGCAGTGCTCTCAGGCTATGAAGAACTCTCCCAAGAGCCCTCTGACACCAGCTGAATGTCACTTTATACTTCAGAGGTGCAAAGCAGCCTTATCTGGACCAAATGCATGGCCTTCAGGTCTCCAGGGATAAAAGGCCAGAGCACCAAACCACTCACTGTAAAGAGTCATTTAATTTAACCAAACTGATTGAAACTAGAGCTTGATAAAGAACAGGCACAGATTGTTTAATACCAACAATGGAAGCGTTCTGCTGGCTTGGCTGACACTCCAACAGTCCTGCAGGAGAGAGGAATTACAAAAGGTTTAATAACATTTACAGCCTTTCATTCAGATGAAAGTTAGAAGATGCTGAATTTATGGGCAATGCTTGGCTCAGAGCAGCAATAAAAGTCAGGTCAATGAGTGGCTCTTTTTCCCAACTTGAAAAAAAAAGATATTTCTGACTAAACAAAGTCTCACCATAAACCACATAAAGGCAGAAAAACAAGGAGGCTGCTGGCTAACAAGTTACCCATGGCACAGCAACGTGCCCTGTGGGCAAGAGGGCCAATGGCATCCTGGGGTGTAGTAGGAGGAGTGTGTCCAGCAGAGGTTCTCCTCCCCCTCTACTCTGCCTTGCTGAGAGCTCATCTTGAATACTGCCTTCAGTTTTGGGCTCCTCAGTTGAAGAGTGACAGGGATCTGCTGGAGAGGGTCCAGCAGAGGGCTAGGAGGATGATGAGGGGACTGGAGGGCATGGCTGATGAGGAGAGGCTGAGGGACTTGAGACTTTGCAGTCTGGAAGAGAGAAGATTGAGAGGGGATTTGATAAATGTTTATAACTATCTGAGGAATGGGGGTCAAGAGGGGGGGACAGGCTCTGCTCACTGCTGTCTGGGATAGGACAAGGAGCAATGGGTGGGAGCTGCAGCACAGGAGGTTCCAGCCCAATACAAGGGGGAACTTCTTGACTGTAAAGGTCACGCAGCACTGGCACAGGCTCTCCAGAGGGGTTGTGGAGTCTCCTTCTCTGGAGCCTTCCAAGGCCTGTCTGGATGTGTTCCTCTGTGACCTGTGTTAGATAGGATTGTCCTGCTCTGGCAGGGGGGTTGGACTTGATGATCTCCTTGGGTCTCTTCCAACTCCTAACATCCTGTGAGCCTGCGCTCTGGCAGGGGGATTGGACTCAATGATCTCCTTGGCTCCCTTCCAACCCATAATATCCTGTGATCTGTGATCTTGAGTCAGAAAGGCACCCACTGCAGGAATAGCCAAAGGTGGGCTTCTTCTAGATAGCTGGGAAGTGTCAAAGCAAAGCAAACCACTTCTGCGGTGTCTGTAAATAAAACATCAGGTTGGGAAATGGGAACAGTGAGTTGGAAAGGAGTCAGGAAGTCATTCCCTGGCAAAGAAGCTGGTCTTTTTAATTAAACACACTTAGCATGGTCCTCAGTGAGCATGCAAGGCTAATTTGATTAAAGGGAATGCCTCACACTTAAAAACAAAATCAGGGGACAAGGAAATAGTGGCAAAGAAAAAAAGAAATAAAGGAGCTTTAGGAAAGTGTTGAGAGCTTGTTGCAGAGTAGCCATGGAGATCTGCCTGTGGACCAGGGGAGAAAGGAGGTGCAGAGGATTTAAATGCAGAACTCATCACTGTTAAGGGGAAGTTCTTCACAGAGAGAGTGATTGGCATTGGAATGGGCTGCCCAGGGAGGTGGTGGAGTCGCTGTCCCTGGAGGTGTTGAAGCAAAGCCTGGATGAGGCACTTAGTGCCATGGTCTGGTTGATTGGCCAGGGCTGGGTGCTAGGTTGGCCTGGATGATCCTGGAGGTCTCTTCCAACCTGTTTGATTCTGTGATTCTATTCAAGTCAGGCTGCAAATACCATTATAATGAAGATATTAATGGTCCAAACCAGCATTTGGATAGCTGGGAAGTTGCTGCTTTCCTTTCTGCCTGGAACACAGAGAGAAAGGTCCTGAACTGCACGTGTGGAGGCATAGGTCCAAACTCCTGTGTTCTTCCTCCCTGAGGTTATAACCACACCAGATGCCACATCCCTTTAACTACTGCATTTATCAGAAACATTCTTCCATAATAAAAAGTGTCAGTTATGTTTCTGGACTTGGAACTTTTTTTAAGCACCACAGAGTAAAGAGAAAGAGTAACTAAAGCCTGAGCACATTACAAACACTGGGATGGATACACCATTGCCTGGCAGCAAGTACAGCATAGGAGAAGTCTGCTTGGCTCACTGGGAACCACCAAGAGGTTTGTTTGCATTACCCTTGAAGTTTTGTACACAATTCAAGCCCTGTAGTACCCAAGAAACTGCCATTGATAATTGCTGACTGATGATCATAGCCTTTAATGAACAAGTTCTGCAGGCAAAGAAGATCAACTGTGTGTGTCCTGAGCAGGCATTTTTATGTATAGGAAAATAGAGTAAAAGGAGGCTGTGGTTCATAGAACCATAGAATCAACCAGGCTGGAAGAGACCTCCAAGATCACCCAGCCCAACCTAGCACCCAGCCCTAGACAATCAACCAGACCATGGCACTAAGTGCCTCAGCCAGGCTTGGCTTCAACACCTCCAGGGACAGTGACTCCACCACCTCCCTGGGCAGCCCATTCCAATGCCAATCACTCTCTCTGCCAACAACTTCCTCCTAACATCCAGCCTAGACCTGCCCTGCCACAACTTGAGACTCTGTCCCCTTGTTCTGTTGCTGCTTACCTGGCAGAAGAGACCAACCCCACCTGGCTACAGCATCCCTTCAGGTAGCTGTAGACAGCAATGAGGTCTGCCCTGAGCCTGCTCTTCTGCAGGCTGCACACCCCCAGCTCCCTCAGCCTCTCCTCATAGGGTTTTTGTTCCAGGCCTTTCACCAACTTCATTGCCCTTCTCTGGACACCTTCCAGCACCTCAACATCTCTCTTAAACTGAGGAGTCCAGAACTGGACACAGCACTCAAGGTTGGATTACAATTGGCTGTCATCACCATTACCTAACTGTTTTGCTTCATGCTGTTATTCAGGGCACTTCACAATCATAATGTACAGTCCCTCAAGTCATTAGGGTAAGCTGTGGTAGAAACTGGATCATTAAAGTGTTACTTTTCAACCTGAGATGCAGTTTGGCAGATGAAATATGGACATTCCTCAAGGAAACAGTGCTGCAGAACTGGGTCACTAAACACTAAATGCCATCTGAGGTAACAGCAGTGTGAAGTCTGCCAGTTACAGCTCACACACAAGTTGCTTTATGAAAAGTCTGAATTCAGATTGGGGCAGGTCTAGGCTGGATGTTAGGAGGAAGTTCTTCACAGAGAGAGTGATTGGCATTGGAATGGGCTGCCCAGGGAGGTGGTGGAGTTGCTGTCTCTGGAGGTGTTGAAGCAAAGCCTGGCTGGGGCACTTAGTGCCATGGTCTGGTTGACTAGACAGAGCTGGGTGCTAGGTTGCACTGGATGAACTTGGAGGTCTCTTCCAACATGATTGATTCTATGATCCTATGATTCCCTTAGGACAGTCCTGGGTGGGCTTTCATTTTAGTGATGTTAAACACAATCCCAAAGCAACAGAGCAGAATAAAGCAAGCAATCAGTTCACAGGTATTAGGTTGGGCTCTCTCTGTCCTTATATGTAAGACCTTGCCTTGAGTGCTGTGTCCAGCTCTGGGCTCCTCAATTCAAGAGAGATGTTGAGGTGCTGGAAGGTGTCCAGAGAAGGGCAGCAAGGCTGGGGAGGGGCCTGGAGCACAGCCCTGTGAGGAGAGGCTGAGGGAGCTGGGGGTGTGCAGCCTGCAGCAGAGGAGGCTCAGGGCAGAGCTCATTGCTGCCCACAAGTACCTGAAGGGAGGCTGTAGCCAGGCAGGGATTAGTCTCTTCTCTCAGGCACCCAGGGACAGCACAAGAGCCAGGGACAGAACACAGCCTCAAGCTGTGCCAGGGTAGGTTCAGGCTGGACATTAGGAAGAAATCCTTCATGAAAAGAGTGATTGGCATTGGAATGGGCTGCCCAGGGAGGTGGTGGAGTCACTGTCCCTGGAGGTGTTTAAGAGGAGGCTGGATGAGGCACTTAGTGCCATGGGTTAGTTAATTAGAAGGGCTAGGTGATAGGTTGGACTGGATGATCCTAGAGGTCTCTTCCAACCTGGTTATCAGTAATTTTGGGTTTTTTTAGAGGTTATCAATTTGGGGTTAATCAACATCCCAGACACAACACAATGAAGCTGTTGCTTGCAGATGTGTTTTCTGAAGAGAAGCAACTAAAAAGCTCTCTGTATAATGCCCCATTCACTGTTAATCCCCATGTATTCACAACACCAGGCTGAGCCTGCCAAAAACTGGAAGATGCTCTGCCTAGGCTGAATCTGGCCCTGGAGCAAGAAGCAATACAGCCACAACCCTGAAAGCCTTCCAGCTCACTGATTGCATTTGTACTCTGGGAACAACAAAGGGACAAACAACAACAGGCAGCTAGGCTAGAGAAAAATCACCAGTGGTAAAATACGACAGGTGAGCACTCCAAGGGTCCAAGCTGTCTTGGCTACCACTTCTCTCTCTCACTGTTCAAAAGCAGGGCAAGATTTATTAAGCAGGAAAGGAAGCTGTAACACCAAGTCTTTGAAAAGCCAAGATGAGCCAGTGGAAGAGATTTGGTGAAATCATCAGAAAGAAAGGGAAATAAAAATAGCTATGGGAGGAAAAGAGAGAGCAATTTCCCCTTGAGTAGCCACTTTTCCACCTTGAGAGTCTCAAATACAACAAGCTGCTTCCTGCACCATCAGTGATGGTGCTGCCACACTGAGTCACAGAATGTTAGGGTTGGAAAGGACCTTGAAAGATGACAGGCTCACAGGATGTTAGGGGTTGGGAAGGAGCCAAGGAGATCATCCAGTCCAACCCCCCCTGCCAGAGCAGGACCACGCAATCTAGCACAGATCATACAGCAACACATCCAGACAGGCCTTGAAAGGCTCCAGAGAAGGAGACTCCACAACCTCTCTGGGCAGCCTGTGCCAGTGCTCTGGGACCCTTACAGTGAAGAAGTTCCCCCTTGTGTTGAGGTGAAACCTCCTGTGCTGCAGCTTCCATCCATTGCTCCTTGTCCTACCCCAGAGAGCAGTGAGCAGAGCCTGTCCCCTCCTCCTGACCCCCAGCCCTCAGATACATTTATTAAATCTCCTCTATCTTCTCTTCTCCAGACTAAACAGCCCCAGGCCCCTCAGCCTTACCTCATCAGGCAGTGCCCTCCAGTCCCCTCATCATCCTCATAGCCCTATGCTGGACCCTCTCCAGCAGATCCCTGCCTCTCTTAAGCTTAGGAGCCCAAAACTGAACACAGTATTCAAGATGAGGTCTCAGCAGGGCAGAGTAGAGAGGAAGGAGAACCTCCCTTGTTCTGTTGGACACACTCTTCTTAATACACCCCAGGATCCCATTGGCCTTCTTGGCCACAAGGGCACATTGCTGTGCCATGGATGTTCTCCACCAGCACTCCCAGGTCCCTCTCCACAGGGCTGCTCTCCAGCAGATCACCTCCCAGCCTGTACTGCTGCAGTTTGTCATTCCTGCCCAGGTGCAGGACTCTGCAATTGTCCTTGTTGAACCTCATTTGGTTCAACATCTATATCACCTAGATCATCTAGATCATCTATTCCAAACCCCCTGCTAGAGCAGGATCACCTGTACCAGATCATATGGGAATACATCCAAGCAGATCTTGAGTATCTTCAGAGAGGGAGACTCCACAACCCCCCTGGGCAGCCTGTTCCAGTGTTCCATCACCTTCACCAGGAAAAGAAATTCCCTTATGTTTACAGGGAACTTCATTCCCAGGTGTCAGAGATTGCTGCTTTGTTCCACACACATGCACCACACACAATCCAAATGTTCAGACCTTAGTTAAGTGAGAGGCAATTCCCAAAAGTGGAAAAGAAAGAACCACTTCTCTACACTTGATACCTCAACAACCTCGGGGTCAAGCAAACCATCTCATCTGGATTCAAGGGCACTAGTTTGGAGTGAAGCTTTCTACACTCCTCATATCCTATTCATAAAGAAGGGGGCTTGTGAAGTCAGCCTTCTCTGAGAGAAAGGTTAAAAGCAGAACAGAAACTCAAAACTACTCTTTTTTTGCTTCCTATTTTTGGTGCAAGGCTATCAGAGGATCCACACTTCCATAGGGAAAATCTGTTTCATTTTGGTATACTTCAGTGTAGATTCAGAAATTAATATTTAAGCATGAAAGTTAAACAGCACAATGGAAATCACTAAATAAAACTGAGTTGAAAGCAGTATTTCTATTAAAGCTGTTTCATTGGCACTGTTATCCCAGTATTAGAATAGAAGAGAATTAACCAGGTTGGAAGAGACCTCCAAGCTCATCCAGTCCAACCTAGCACCCAGCCCTGGCCAATCAACCAGACCATGGCACTAAGTGCCTCATCCAGGCTTTGCTTCAACACCTCCAGGCACGGCGGCCCCACCACCTCCCTGGGCAGCCCATTCCAATGCCAATCACTCTCTCTGACAACACCTCCCTCCTAACATCCAGCCTAGACCTGCCCTGGCACAACTTGAGGCTGTGTCCCCTTCTTCTGTTGCTGCTTGCCTGGGAGAAGAGACCAACCCCACCTGGCTACAGCCTCCCTTCAGGTAGCTGTAGACAGCAATGAGCTCTGCCCTGAGCCTCCTCTTCTGCAGGCTGCACACCCCCAGCTCCCTCAGCCTCTCCTCACAGGGCTGTGCTCCAGGCCCCTCCCCAGCCTTGCTGCCCTTCTCTGGACACCTTCCAGCACCTCAACATCTCTCTTGAATTGAGTAGCCCAGAACTGGCTAGGGCTGGGTGTTAGGGTGGACTGGATGATCTTGGAGATCTATTCCAGCCTGGTTGATTCTGATTCTATGGATAGGGCATTTAGTGCCATGGTCTGGTTGACTGGATAGGGCTGGGTGCTAGGTTGGACTGGATGATCTTGGAGGTCTCTTCCAACCTGGTTGATTCTATGATTCTATTAATCAACTATAAGAACTGTGTCTGTACAGAGAACTGCCAATCAGAGCTGCAGTCTGGTCATCTCAAGAAGTAAAACCAAACCCACACATGAGAACATGCCTGGTGCAGTGGCACAAAACATCACCTCCACCCACTTCCCTTGGCCAGTCCAGGGAACAAGCCAGCTGCAAGAGCTACAACACTGACGCGCCACTTCCTCTCTCCCAGGTTTCAGGGTCAGCTGCCTTGACCACACAAAGAGTCACCACATTATGGACATGCATCTATTTAAGTCTGTCTTTGGAAACAATGAACTAGAACTCAGTGATTAGCTTGCTCCTTGCAAACACCATCATTAGACCAGGACATGCTTCCTGCCTGCGGCAGATGAAGTGCGTGGCCTGCCTGAAAGCAACAGCTACAAAACAGTCGTGGTCACAGCTTCCACAGAGTACCTCTGAGAGCAGTGACATCCATGGCTCCCAAGTGAAAAGGATTTGTCTCTCAGTTGCAAACACTTAACAGACGTGAGCAGCTTTTTTCACTGGAGTTCCCATCTGTGGCAAACAGGATGGAGAGAGACTGTTTGCCAAGGCCTGCAGTCACAGGATGAGGGCAATGAATAGAATAGAATAGAATAGAATAGAATAGAATAGAATAGAATAGAATAGAANTCAACACCTCCAGGGACGGTGACTCCACCACCTCCCTGGGCAGCCCATTCCAATGCCAATCACTCTCTCTGCCAACAACTTCCTCCTAACATCCAGCCTATACTTGGCTTCAAACTAGAGAAGAGCAGATACAGATTGGATGTTAGGAGCAAGTTCTTTACCATGAGGGTAGAGGAACACTGGAACAGGTTGTCTGGTTAGGTGTTTGGGGTCCTATTAAAACTGAAGCTTGGGAGGGCTGGGGACACAGTCTCAAGCTGTGGCAGAGGGACGTCTAGGCTGGATGTTAGGAGGAAGTTGTTGGCAGAGAGAGTGATTGGCATTGGAATGGGCTGCCCAGGGAGGTGGTGGAGTCACCGTCCCTGGAGGTGTTGAAGCCAAGCCTGGATGAGGCACTTAGTGCCATGGTCTGGTTGATTGGACAGGGCTGGGTGCTAGGTTGGACTGGCTGAGCTTGGAGGTCTCTTCCAACCTGGTTGATTCTATGATTTTATGGCTCTGGGCAACCTGATCTAGTTGAGGATGCCCCTGCTGACTGCAGAGGGGGTTGGACTAGATGACTGAAAGAGTCATTGGACACTGGAATGGGCTGCCCAGGGAGGTGGTGGAGTCGCCGTCCCTGGAGCTGTTCAAGGCAGGATTGGACGTGGCACTTGGTGCCATGGTCTAGCCTTGAGCTCTGTGGTGAAGGGTTGGACTTGATGATCTGTGAGGTCTCTTCCAACCCTGATGATACTGTGATACTATGATATGATACCTTCAGAGGTGCCTTCCAGCCCAGACCATTCTATGCTTCTATGATTCTATGAGGCACATACCTCTGGGTCATTCAGACAACATATCAAGATGTACTGGTGCAAAATGGGAAAAGAGAAGAGCAGCAAACAACTTCTCCCCTTAGATGATACATTAAGAACTTGTAGGTTTGGTAGGTTTCCTTCCAAGAAAACTGCTTTCCATATTTCCATAAGGAAATAGCCTCTTTGGGCAGATGGGTTTGGAATGGAGACAGAGTTTCTTCATTACTTTGAGATGAAGAAAACCAAGGGATCAGTTGCTTAAGTTTTGTGGAATAACTAATAGGAAGCTGCTAAGCAAGTTTGTCATATTGGAAATACCACTACCCAGTAGGGGTTTTTTACCTCTAGTTTTGTGAAGGCAGCACAAGAATATCTGAGAGTTGAGGAGCAGATTTTCATTGGTAACCAAGAAGCCTTGGATCTGCATCATGGCTTCATGCTCAGGGAGTGGAAGACAGCACTGCAAGGTACATACACACCTCAGAACTAAGGCAAACACTGATGACTCTTGAAGGAAGTGGCACATACTAATGTGTGTTGAGACAAGAGCTTAGAAGGATTATGGGCTTCAGGACAACAGTCTCATATTGACTTCTCTCTGACACAACCTCGTGCTTCTCTGCCTGATGGATTAATCTTCTGATGCCCACAAGATTGGTCCCTCTTTACTGGCCACACAGTTAGTACATCAGTAAGCTGATCTGTTTAAGGGAAATTAAGAGAAGTAGCATGAGCAGGAATAGTTTGGATGGAAAAGAAGTGCTTCATCTTCCAAACCAATGGCAGTGCTTCAGCTAAGCATGTAAGGCACGAGTGACAGGGCCAGACCAGCCAAAGAGAAGCTGTGCATGCACAAGACATCATTCTGCAGAACACTCACATGTGTTAGAATAGAAGAGAATCAACCAGGTTGGAAGAGACCTCCAAGATCATCCAGGCCAACCTAGCACCCAGCCCTGGCCAATCAACCAGACCATNCCACCTGGCTACAGCCTCCCTTCAGGTAGCTGCAGACAGCAATGAGCTCTGCCCTGAGCCTCCTCTTCTGCAGGCTGCACACCCCCAGCTCCCTCAGCCTCTCCTCACAGGGCTGTGCTCCAGGCCCCTCACCAGCTTTGTTGCCCTTCTCTGGACACCTTCCAGCACCTCAACATCTCTCTTGAATAGAGGAGCCCAGAACTGGACACAGTCTTCTTTGCTTTAGAAGCTCAAAGAACCTATTGGCTAGAAATGTGTCGAGAGCATTTCAGTTACATTCCAAAAATCAAACCCAAAAAACCAGGCCTAAAACAAAGCCTTCCAGATGGCAGGCTGCCATTCTCACCCTCTTGCTTCCAGAGATGTTTACTCGCAGCTAAATATTAAGTTATTGGGATTTAAGTGTAAAGCCAAGCCACAACACATCAGTGCTAAAAGCAGTGAGCTGAAAGCCTTTTCTCTACTCCTCAAGGATTAGAAAATGTTGTTGCATGCAATTCCAAGCCATTTCCCAGAAAAGAGTGGTGATGTCCTCCACCAGAACCATTCTTTCCTTTCACACAACTGCTGAAGCCTTCAAGTGTGCTTTTTCACAGTACCTTGTTTGTTGTTTTTAGACATCCATTTCATTTATCATCCTCAGTGTTATGCCATGCTTAGGTGGGTAACAGACTTGTAAAACTTTCATAGGCACCAGAGCGTGTGGCTTTGGCTCGGCTTGGCAGCCTACCTAGATTGGGTAAGCTCCAGGGACTTCATAGAAACAAAGAATCAGCCAGGTTGAAGAGACCTCCAAGATCATCCAGCCCAACCGAGCACCCAGCCCTGGCCAATCAACCAGACCATGGCACTAAGTGCCTCATCCAGGCTTTGCTTCAACACCCCCAGGGACAGCGACTCCACCACCTCCCTGGGCAGCCCATTCCAATGCCAATCACTCTCTCTGACAACAACTTCCTCCTAACATCCAGCCTAGACCTCCCCTGCCACAACTTGAGGCTGTGTCCCCTTGTTCTGTTGCTGCTTGCCTGGCAGAAGAGCCCAACCCCACCTGGCTACTGCCTCCCTTCAGGTAGTTGTAGACAGCAATGAGCTCTGCCCTGAGCCTCCTCTTCTGCAGGCTGCACACCCCCAGCTCCCTCAGCCTCTCCTCACAGGGCTGTGCTCCAGGCCCCTCACCAGCTTTGTTGCCCTTCTCTGGACACCTTCCAGCACCTCAACATCTCTCTTGAACTGAGAGGCTCAGAACTGGACACAGCACTCAAGGTGTGCCTTGACTAGTGCTGAGTACAGGAGAGTACTTCCAAGGAGTTCAAGGAAATGCCACTCTTAAGTAATCAAAATATAGATTCAAAAAGGTTTTTATGTGCATGGTAGACTCATTAAAAGCACCTTGTCTCCTCTTCAAAGTTTGGTGACTGCTTGGACTCTTCTCCTCCATCATACAGTGTATTTCAGTAAGGCAATTTCCTCCTTGCAGGTCCAGAAGCAGAAACTGCCCTGATGCCAAACACAGCTATGCCAGAGTGAGGTTAAATGTCCAGGCAAATGCACCTCTGAAAGATGCCCTTACTCACCTCGAGGAGCTCATGGATGCAAGCCCAGTGCAGCTACGTGAGCAAGGTGCTCATCAGTGTAAAACATAGAATCACACTCCCAGCCTCTTGCCTGCTGCTGGCTGCAAAGCCCCAGGGCACTGGCTGAGGCCACCAGCATGTACAGTGTGAGGCCAAGGTCAGCATTACAGGAGACTTGACTCAGCCTTTGGTGAAAGAGTGGCCTGCTAATTCATGTTGAAGGCTGATAAAGGTCACCAACATAAGGCTTCTGCTTTAAACCCCTGGCAGAGCAAAGGGTATCTTGTTCCCTCACTCACTGCCCTGCAGGTCCAGGGATCACAGCAAGCAAAGCTGACATGCAAACGAGCAGGCAGCTGGTTTCAACTCTATCCTAACTGTGGGGACCATCCACTAGGGATTAAATGACAGCCTCCTTTTTAAGGATGACTGAGGGCTGCACAACAACATTGGAATTGGTTATCCTCACATCACATAACAGTTTTATTCTATATAAAACATTTGATCAGCATCAGGAAGAACAACAAACAGCAGAGCCAGGCAGTAAGTCATAGAATCAACCAGGTTGGAAGAGAGCTCCAACCTCATCCAGGCCAACCTAGCACCCAGCCCTATCCAGTCAACCAGACCATGGCACTAAGTGCCTCATCCAGGCTTTGCTTCAACACCTCCAGGAACAGCTACTCCACCACCTCCCTGGGCAGCCCATTCCAATGCCAATCACTCTCTCTGACAACAACTTCCTCCTAACATCCAGCCTAGACCTCCCCTGCCACAGCTTGACCCTGTGTCCCCTTGTTCTATTGCTGCTTGCCTGGGAGAAGAGCCCAACCCCACCTGGCTACAGCCTCCCTTCAGGCAGCTGCAGGCAGCAATGAGCTCTGCCCTGAGCCTCCTCTTCTGCAGGCTGCACACCCCCAGCTCCCTCAGCCTCTCCTCACAGGGCTGTGCTCCAGGCCCCTCCCCAGCCTTGCTGCCCTTCTCTGGACACCTTCCAGCACCTCAACATCTCTCTTGAATTGAGAAGCCCAGAACTGGACACAGCACTCCAAGCAGGTTGGAAGAGACCTCCAAACTGATCCAGTCCAACCCAGAACCCAGCCCTATCCAGTCAACCAGACCATGGCACTAAGTGCCTCATCCAGGCTTTGCTTCAACACCCCCAGGGACAGTGACTCCACCATCTCCCTCGCAGCCCATTCCAATGCCAATCACTCTCTCTTTTGTACAGACAAGAAGCAGAAGGTTCTAAACTCTGCTGTTACACAACTACAATCAACACACATCAGATGTGTGAAGCAGAGTGGCACTTCTCCTAACAATTAGCCCGATGGTGATTGCAAACACTTGGAGCGCCAGCAACAGGAACAATAGTGAGTCAGAGCTCCTGCCGCTGCTGTGCACTGGCAGCTGCTAGTCCCAGTGCACACAACAGACATAATGATGTGCTCTCAGACTCGGAGCTGCGTGAGGCAGTCGCTTTTTCCTCCTCCAGGGCTTTTACCTACTCGGGGTTGTCAGCTGCGCACACCACCCAGCCCTGCCGACAGACGGGAAGCAGATCAAGGTGTGCGATGCTTGCTTGCATCTCCCACGGTGCAAGTCAGAATCCCACCAGAGCCAGCAGAAGAGTGTTGATTAGTGAGCTGTGACTGCCTTAGGACACTCTGGATTAAATCCAGCCACTGTTCTTAGTGCTAGCAGTGAATACACACTCCACTGGGGATCAGGTCTTTTTCAATGCCTCTCCCAGATCTCCATCTGCTAAAGAGGAAAACAGTTTCCTGCTGGGAGATTATGCTAAGAAGAAGATCCTATGAGGAAAGGCTGAGGAGCTGGGGGTGTGCAGCCTGCAGAAGAGGAGGCTCAGGGCAGAGCTCATTGCTGTCTGCAGCTCCCTGAAGGGAGGCTGTAGCCAGGTGGGGTTGGGCTCTTCTGCCAGGCAAGCAGCAATGGGACAAGGGACACAGCCTCAACTTGTGCCGGGGGAAGTATAGGCTGGATGTTAGGAGCAAGTTCTTGACAGAGTGATTGGCATTGGAATGGGCTGCCCAGGGAGGTGGTGTCCCTGGGGGTGTTGAAGCAAAGCCTGGATGAGGCACTTAGTGCCATGGTCTGGTTGATGGCTAGGGCTGGGTGCTAGGTTGGCCTGGATGAGCTTGGAGGTCTTTTCCAACCTGGCTGATTCTATGAGTCTATGATCTCTTTCTTTGTCCCTGAACACCAGTGGGACAGGGCTGAAGGCTGAGGCACACAGCAGGAAACTGATATTCCATGCAAACATTTTTGTGATGGTTTGGGAGTTACCCACTATGAAACCACCCAGATTAGAGTCAGCCGAGCTGGAAATTAAAGAATGAAGCTTTACATTCACAGCTTAGCACAATATGCAAGCAGAGAGTTACAATAGTTACAGCTGCAGACAGCAATATACAAGTTAAAGGTAATACAGAAACACAACAGCCCTCCCAGAAACCAGAGTCCCCAGGAGGGGCTCCCAACCACCCTTCCACCTTCTTTCCATCCCTCTACCTTATCCCAGACTTTGCCCTATGTGCAAGAAGAGTTTGGAGGATTGGCATGGGGGGTTAGAAGCATAATTAGTTGGGTTACACAGCAGAAACCCAGGGAGAAAACACAGACACCAAATCCAACAGATAGAGACTCTCACACTCTGTCTTATCTATGTCTCTGTCCTTGCTTTTATACATCTCAGTGCTCCTATGAGTGCAGCAGACATCACCATTGTTTCCTTTCCACAGCCTATCATCTAATTATTCTCATTAAAATTATTCCACTTAGCCTCAAACCAGCACAAGATTACGCTAAGAAAAAGATCCCTTCTGATCTCTTTCTTTGCCCCCTGAACACCAATGGGACAGGGCTGAAGGCTGAGGCACACAGCAGGAGAATTTTGGTCTGTTACTCCAAACATTCTCTTGCTGCTTGCCTGGCAGAAGAGCCCAACCCCACCTGGCTACAGTCTCCCTTCAGGTAGCTGCAGACAGCAATGAGCTCTGCCCTGAGCCTCCTCTTCTGCAGGCTGCACACCCCCAGCTCCCTCAGCCTCTCCTCATAGGGCTGTGCTCCAGGCCTCTCCCCAGCCTTGCTGCCCTTCTCTGGACACCTTCCAGCACCTCAACATCTCTCTTGAACTGAGGAGCCCAGAACTGGACACAGCACTCAAGGTGTGGCCTGAGCAGTGCTGAGCACAGGGGCAGAATAACCTCCCTCATCCTACTGGACACACTGCTCCTGATCCGGGCCAGGATGCCATTGGCACACTGCTGGCTCATGTTCAGCCTACTAATAACTAATTCCTCATCTACAGGAAATAAGTCTATAAAGCAAAATACAGTTTCATGCTTAGAGATGTCAGAATATGAGCTACAGCTCTGCACACTGCTGCCTCATCTTCAGCTCCTCTCTACCAGCACCCCCAGGTAGTGTTACCCAGAAGGCGCTGACCCATTCGCTTCCTCTTGTTCTTTCTATCCTTCAGCCTCAATGTGAAGTTCATTTCTTTCCTTTCCTTCCACTCACTCACATTAGCAGAGAACTACACATTTCAAGACCAGATGGGCACTTCATGCCACCACCAATCTGACAGAAGCCAGTGTGACTTGCTAGCTGGCACGACGTGTTTTGTACCCTCTTTTTGAGTAGAATAGAATAGAATCAACCAGGTTGGAAGAGACCTCCAAGATCATCCAGTCCAANGCTCCACAACCTCCCTGGAGGGATTCAAGGTCAGCCTAGATTCTGTGCTCCACAACCTCCCTGGAGGTATTCAAGGTCAGCCTAGATTCTGTGCTCCACAACCTCTCTGGAGGTATTCAAGGTCAGGTTGGATGAGGCCTTAAGTGACCTGTTCAAGTGAGAGGTGTTCCTGCCTATACCACGAAGCTGAAACTAGATGATCTTTGAGGGACCTTCCAACCTAAACCATTCTATGGCAGCTCTAGCATTTGGAATCATAGAATCATAGAATCAAACAGGTTGGAAGAGACCTCCAAGATCATCCAGTCCAACCTAGCACCCAGCCCTGGCCAATCAACCAGACCATGGCACTAAGTGCCTCATCCAGGCTTTGCTTCAACACCTCCAGAGATGGTGACTCCACCACCTCCCTGGGCAGCCCATTCCAATGCCAATCACTCTCTCTGCCAACAACTTCCTCCTAACATCCAGCCTAGACCTCCCCTGGCACAACTTGAGACTGTGTCCCCTTCTTCTGTTGCTGCTTGCCTGGCAGAAGAGCCCAACCCCACCTGGCTACAGCCTCCCTCCGGGTAGTTGCAGACAGCAATTTCAGGAGAAGGGTCACAGCTCTCTAACAAAGCACAGCAAAAGTTCTGCTGAAGGAGGTTCCCATGGCATGTCCACATATGTCTGTCACACCTGATGCAGAACAGCTGCAAAAAGCTACCTCTGAGCATTGAGGAGCAGCAATGTAGCACACAGCCCAACACATGTTGCAGCAGTAGAGTTGTTTCCTAGCAGGTGAGCATGAGGACAAGACAAGGAAGGAGCTTTTGCCACTTACAGACTGCCCCGGGGCCAAACACAGGCCTCCAGTGCCTTGTCACCCAGCTTCCCTCACTCATCCTTGTCAGCTCACATCACAGTGCTACAACTCAGGCTGTCCACCCGTGAAATGGGTGACACAATGGCACTGCTCACGTTTGAAAACACTGCGAGCCTGGCTGCTGAATGGTGAAGATGAGAGTGAGACCTGAGCAGCTCAACACAGGTCTGGGAACTATGGTTCTGGCCAGACAGCCTCCCTGTATCACTTCAAATTGCATCTCCTTGCTGTTATCCTTCTTGATAATTAAGTAGCATCTACCTCCCTCTTGTGGCCCGCTGCAAAGAGCAGCAACACAGGTTACCAGGACAATCTGGTGCTCCAGAGCCTCATTCCCTGCCAAAGGCCACCTGCTCATATCTGCTTTGCCTTAAAATGCTTAGGCTGCAAAGAACTTGCAAGAGTACATTTCCCTCACTCTCACTCTCTGCTTGGCATACGTTGCCCTGCCAAAGTGCTATGAAGGGGCAGACAAAGCTGTGCCGTGTGATGCTGATGGCTTCAACACAGCATAGTCCTGTTAATGGCTTCCTAGAGGTCTAATTAATTAAACCAAATTGGCACATGGGGTCTTTGTTATAAGACTTTCATCCCAGAGTCAATAAAGACAGCTTCAGATTCAAAGAGTGGAGCTTCAGGGAGCAAGCCTCTCCAGAGGGAAATCCCAGCTGAAGTCCACCAGGAGAGCCGACTGAGTTCCTCTGTGCACACAGGCAGACCCAGCCATGGCTGCAGACCACATTGCTCATGCCTCAGCCTTCACAACAGGACACCCTGCGAAGGCTGCAGGAAGCTGATGAGTGCTGTGGAACCGTTGGGACTCCTAGCAATTGGCATCAAAGGTTTCTACTTACCAAGTGCAGAAACAAGACAGGGACGAGAAAGGTGAGAGTGGAAGCCAGGAGATGTGCAATGCCCTTCAACTCCACTGCTGGAAAACAGCCCTATTCAGGAGTTAGCAGAGGGAGTGTTACAGGACTGAGATGGCTTCATTAAGCAAAGGTGTGGGGGTCTGACTCCCCTTCCTCTTCAGATCTCCTTTCCAAGGTATTCTCTTTGTCCACTTGTTGCAAAGCAGCACAGCTGTCTCCTCACTCCCTGCTGGCAGTGGTGTCCATGCTCCTTTTACAGACTGCAGTCACTGAAAAAGAAAAATAACAGGGAAAAGACTCAGGGATGCTCCTGTCTGTTTTCTAGTGCTGGCCTTACTGAATTAAAACTGAAGGCTTTCCCCTTGTCCTAACCCCCAAGAGCCTTTCCAAGGTAGTTCCACGAAGGCAGATGGATAATGTGGGTGTTGGTCTTTGCTGCCAGGCAAGCAGCAACAGAAGAAGGGGACAGAGTCCAAAGTTGTGGCAGGGGAGGTCTAGGCTGGATGTTAGGAGGAAGTTGTTGGCAGAGAGAGTGATTGGCATTGGAATGGGCTGCCCAGGGAGGTGGTGGAGTCACCATCCCTGGAGGTGTTCAAGAACAGCCTGGATGAGGCACTTAGTGCCATGGTCTGGTTGATTGGCCAGGGCTGGGTGCTAGGTTGGACTGGATGAGCTTGGAGGTCTCTTCCAACCTGATTGATTCTATGATTCTACGAAGTACATTTTCCTTTCTGTGCTGTCTGAAGAATCACAGCTCATAAAACAGCAGATGTGGGCAATTTTTTTCCAAGGATTGTAAAGAATTCTGTTGCTATTTTTTAACCTTGTTTTTCAGATGGCCTTTTAGCCTATAACTACCTCTGTGCTGCTGGCACTGTACTACTCCAGACAAGCAAGATAGTTTAAAGGCAGCTTAGTCAACATCTATATTACTGTAGCAGTATTAGCATAGAATCAACCAGGTTGGAAGAAACCTCCAAGCTCATCCAGTCATAGAATCATAGAAGAGCCCAACCCCACCTGGCTACTGCCTCCCTTCAGGTAGTTGCAGACAGCAATGAGGTCTGCCCTGAGCCTCCTCTTCTGCAGGCTGCACACCCCCAGCTCCCTCAGCCTCTCCTCACAGGGCTGTGCTCCAGGCCCCTCCCCAGCCTTGCTGCCCTTCTCTGGACACCTTCCAGCACCTCAACATCTCTCTTGAGTTGAGGAGCCCAGAACTGGACACAGCACTCAAGGTGTGGCCTGAGCAGTGTTGAGCACAGGGGCAGAAGAACCTCCCTTGTCCTGCTGGCCACACTGCTCCTGAGCCAGCCCAGGATGCCATTGGCTCTCTTGGCTACGTGGGCACACTGCTGCCTCATCTTCAGCCTACTATCTACCAGTACCCCTAAACTAGCACCCAGCCCTGTCCAATCAACCAGACCATGGCATTAAGTGCTGCATCCAGGCTTTGCTTGAAAAGAATTATAAGCCACAGAAGAGATTTTCAAATCTCCTTCCTGCTTTCCCATAGCAGTGCAGCTATTTATAAAGAGCTCCTGAAATTAAACCAGTCAAAGGATCTCTCAAATGTAAAGCTTCAGAAAAGAAAGCAGCAGTAAATACTTCTTTCTTTTTCCAGGGCAAATAGCCACTGTTACGGACACAGCATCCCCCGACACCCAGGAGAACCACACTACAACTGTGCTTGCTCTTCTTCCATCTCTGGGTGCAGATATGCTCATAAAATAAAGGCACTGATGTCCCTAGAGGTAAGTGATAGGTGTCCAGATAATGTCCTCCAAAAAAAAAACCCACAGAAGCCCTCTCCAAAAGACACCCAAAATAAGATCTGTGGAGTGCAAGTTGTACTGTAAACACATTTTGTTTAGGCACACAACAGCTAAAGGCCTCCCAGAAGAGACCTGCACATCATCCAGCCTGTCAGCCAGCTCTTCACGTGCAAGGAGAACATGGGTCCGTGTCCGGGACCAAACCACTTCCAGTTCTGCTTTGATAGATTTCTTCTGCCTTTAATCAGGATGAAAATTAAGCACAGGAGTAATTACACCCACACATGCTGATTCTCATCATCACTAGCACGTAGCAGAGGGACCAAGCCATGTTTCTTTTTAAATCAAAGTGAAAAAGTCTGTGTTGATTTCGGTGGAATTGAAACGACCTGAAAGGAGGTCATAGCCAGGTGGGGGTTGGTCTCTTCTGCCAGGCACTCAGAGACAGAACAAGAGGATACAGCCTCAAACTGTGCCAGGGCAGGTTCAGGCTGGATGTTAGGAAGTTCTTCACAGCAAGAATGATTGGCATTGGAATGGGCTGCCCAGGGAGGTGGTGGAGTCACCATCTCTGAAGGTGTTTAAAAGGAAGCTGGATGAGGCCCTTAGTGCCATGGTTTAGTTAATTAGAAGGGTTAGGTGATAGGTTGGACTCGATGATCCCAGAGGTCTCTTCCAGCCTGCTTAATTCTGTGATTCTGTGACCTTGGGTATCATCTTTGGACAGCATCCTACATCAGCAATGAAGCTGGGTGCCCCAGGTTGGGAACTATGGGGTTAAAAATCCCCTAGGGACTAGAAAATTGTTATTCAATCCCATAATTCTGCTATCTCTTTATAAACTCACCTCGGGGCCAGCTTGTTCTGCCTTCCTCCTCCTCCTCCAGCCCTGTGTTGGGTGGGAGCTGCTTTGATCGGGACAAACACGTAAGCAGTAAGGACTGTTTGGGGGCCTCCAGAGGCATGTACCTAGGTCTGTGGATGGCAGAGGCATAGAGGGGAGGATTGGAGCAGTGGGGATTAGAGATTTAGCTTTGACTTGGGGGAAAATTCAAGGGGGGCTCTATGGATGTTGTATCTGCTTTGTAATCTCTTTCTGTATCTCGCTCTTCAAATACAATTCTGATTTCTCTCCAATTCGTTCGAGAGCTTCATCTCTGTCAGCTCTCTCTAAAAACCACAACACTGGGTAAATCCAGAGCTGGCTACAACATCAAAGTGCTTTCCACCTGAACATTATCAGCACCCAGTGAGGTGCATCTCCTGCTTTTCTTCCTTTTGAGAGTGAAAACTTTGTGGGGATGAAGTATTAGCATAAACCTGGCATGAAATCCTGCCCTCAAATGGGCTGCTCAGGGAGGTGGTGGAGTCGCCGTCCCTGGAGGTGTTCAAGCAAAGCCTGGATGGGGCACTTAGTGCCATGGTCTGGTTGACTGGCTAGGGCTGGGTGCTAGGTTGGACTGGATGAGCTTGCAGGTCTCTTCCAACCTGGTTGATTCTATGACTCTGGTGAGGCAATGGGAGTTTTGCCACTGGCTTGCACTGGACAACTGCCAGGATGTCATTTCCACTGCCTGACTCCAAGCACTGAAGTCAGTGAGAGCCTTGCTTATTCCAGTGTGTACAACCTGAAGGCCCTAACAATTTGTTTCAGATTAATTGCCTGGTAGAGGCATGTTTGAGTTCACCTCTGATCAGCACAGGATACATTGCAGAGGTCCTGTCCTTACAGCACATCTTTTCAAGGCTGGTTAAAGAATGCCCTCTGACTGTCTTTGTTGTTGCAGACTCTAGGAAAGAAGAGAGCCTAAAAAATATTGCATTGAAATTCCATATTTGCTATTCACAGAAGCACAGAACCTCTTAGATTGGCAAAGCCCTTCAAGCTCATTGAGTCCAATCATTGGTTTCACACTGACAAGTCCTTGACCAACCCAAATCCCTCAGCACAACATCTCATCACTATGAATCACTGTGGTTGCAAAGGACCACCATGATCATCCAGTCCAACCTTCATCCCAGCAGCCTTCATCACCAGACCACAGCCTCAAGCACCACAGCCACTCTCCTTTTAAACACCTCCAGGGATGGTGACTCCACCACCTCCCTGGGCAGCCTGTGCCAGTGCCTGACCACCCACTCAGTGAAGAATTCCTTCCCAACAGCCAACCTAAACCTCTGCTGACACAACTTGAGGCCATTTCCTCTTGTCCTACCATTAGTAATTTGGGAGCAGAGACCAGCTCCAGCCTCACTACAACCTCCTTTTAGGTAGTTGTAGAGAGCAATAAGGTCCCCTCTCAGCCTCCTCTTCTCCAGACTAAGCACCCCCAGCTCGCTCAGCTGCTCCCCATAGGTCATGTTGTCCAGACCTCTCCCCAGCCTCGTTGCCCTTCTCTGCACTGCTCCAGCACCTCAATGTCCCTTCTAGGCTGTGCTGACCCAAACTGGACACAGTACTCGAGGTGTGGGTTCACGAGTGCTGAGTACAGGGGCATGATCACCTCCCTACTCCTGCTGCTCAGACCATTGCTGACACAGGCCAGGATGCTGTTGGCCTTCTTGGGCCACCTATAAGAAACAGAAAAACAATAAAAGCTCTTCAACATCTTTGGTTAAGAAAAATAAGACCAGCTATATTTTTTTCCCCTTCTAATCCAGATCATTAAACTACATTAAATGGATTTTATTTGTTGGGGAGGAAAAAAATTCCAGGAGGGGGGGGGGGAAATATTTGGATTGCTTTACAATTTCCTCCAGAACTGAATATTTAACAGGGTTGAAAATCTTATTTTCCCTGTTGCCTTTGAGTGAAAGTTTACCAATCATTTTCTAACTAAGACATCAGGCAGGTGTAGACTCTGCAAGCAAAGTCTTGATTCAGGAAAATCTTGAAGTAAACAGCTCCAGGCAAGCCCCTTAAAGTATATACTTAAAGAGTTCTTACTATAGATAAGAAAGCCATTGTCTGTCTTAGCTCTGGGATAGCATCTTGCAGTAGTTATCAATAGATGCTTTGAGAAAACTGCTGTAAGCATCCCTGTGACATTCCAAGTATTAGCTTCTGAAGGAAACCATTTGTGATGGTTTGGGTCTTACCTGCCCCCCCCCACACTTAAGAAAATCACCCAAGCTAGGCTCAGCCCAGCTGGAAATTGAATGAAGCTTTATATTTACAGCTTAGCACAAGATACAAGCAGATATCTACCATAACTACAGCTATAGACAAGTTACAATGGTAGTACAGAAACACAGCAGCCCTCCCAGAAACCAGAGTCCCCAGGAGGGGCTCTCAACCACCCTTCCACCTCCTTTCCATCCCTCTACCTCATCCCAGACTTTGCCTTACATTCAAGGTGAGTTTGGAGAGTTAGCCAGGGGGGAGTTAGGGAGCAGAAGGATTAGACAAATGGCAGGTTAGAGAGAGAAGTGCAGCCCCAAAGCCAGAGAACAAACTCCCTGTGTTGCCTGTGTTTGTGTTCTTGTTCTTATACCTCTCAGCAAGCCCATGAGTGAAGTAGACATCACCATTGATTCCTTTTTGCAGCCTGTTCTAGTTTGAGCCTAGCTGGGATGTTTTGTTGACAAGAATTAGATGCTAGGCTGTGCAAAGGAACCAGTGGTGATGCTGCACTCATAGGCTTGCTGAGACGGATAAGAACAAGAACATAAATATAGAGAGTGTCTCTCTGGGCTCTGGCTCTGTCTGCAAGCACTTCTCTCTCTAACTTGCTAATGCTTCTGCTTCCTAACCCCCCTGGCTGATCCACCAAACTCACCTTTGAACATAAGGCAAAGTCTGGGGTAAGGTAGAAGGGTGGGAGGAAGGTAGAAGGGTGGTTGGGAGCCCCTCCTGGGGACTCTGGTTTCTGGGAGGGCTGCTGTGTTTCTGTATTACTTTTTAACTGGTCTATGTCTGTCTATAGCTGTAGAGATTGTAAATCTCTGCTTGTACCTTGTGCTAAGCTGTGAATACAAAGCTTCATTCAATATAAAGCTTCATTCAATTTCCAGAATGACTGAGCCTAGTCTGGGTGATTTTTCTTAAGTGTGAGGGGCAGGGGACTCCCAAACCATCACACAGCCATTTAGCCTGGAGGAGACTCAGGGCAGAGCTCATTGCTGTCTACAACTACCTGAAGGGAGGCTGTAGCCAGGTGGGGTTGGGCTCTTCCACCAGACAAGCAGCNTTTATACTGTGATCTCTTTCTTCTCACCAAAATATCCCAGCTAGGCTCAAACTAGTGCAGCATTTGAGGCAGTTCTTAGGCTAAAGCCAATTGGCTATCTCTAACATTGCCTACAGACCCACTGAGAGCAAGAAGGCCCAGCAGTACTTTAGTCAGTTGTATGATTAACTGTGCAAAGCTGTGTGTAATGAATGGCAAAATGGATGATAAGAGAGCACAGGCACCAGCCTATTTGCCTATTCCTCCAGCTTTTCTTTTTAAAACAGATAGGAAGGACCAACTGATTAAAATCCCTTTCATTTCTTCTTCCCTTAATGTCAATTAAACTCCTCTAACATGAAGGGAACACAGGGAAAGGCACAAAGCAACAATGCAATACTAATTACCTAGCAAATGAACAAGATGATAACGACTAACCATGAAATTTTTTTGTCTGGAATAAAAGGATTTTGAAGGAAGGAGAATTTCCCTTGGCCTCTGTGTGTGTGGCTTATTGATACAGACTGAAGGAGTCCTGCCCCTGCTGCCCTGGCTGTAGAGATGCTGCTGTGGTGCTGCTGCACCAGCTGAGGTTTCCACAAGGCAGAATTCCTATTTTCTGGTTGGTTGTGCATTTGATCTGCATAATCACCCCACAGCTACACAAAGCTCCATGCTCTGAGCAGCTGACAGTGACATTTAATCCAAGGTCAGTGATTTCCTTTAATTATTGTAATGTTGCTTTCTTTTTTCCCAATCAGCCATACACTCTGCATGGTTCCCTGCTCTCCCTGCTGGAACAGATCTATTTCCCCAGCTTACTTGAAACAAAAACCTAAACCCCTTACAATAACCCTGGGCAAATAATCTTCAGCAAATGACCTTGACTGTCTAAAAGGTGCACAGAAGCAAACATGCATAGAAAGGAGGAAGACTTCAACTGGGCAGTTTTCATGTGGTTACCCTTCCTGCCTCATCTACCTGTGCAGCTGACTCAGAGGAGTGAGAGTCAGGCTGCTGAGAGCTGCAGAAGCTACTGAAACAAAAATGAACCTTCTAAGGGCAGCAAAGCTGATGAAAGGCCTGGAACACAAACCCTATGAGGAGAGGCTGAGGGAGCTGGGGGTGTGCAGCCTGCAGAAGAGGAGGCTCAGGGCAGAGCTCATTGCTGTCTACAGCTCCCTGAAGGGAGGCTGTAGCCAGGTGGGGTTGGGCTCTTCTGCCAGGCAACCAGCAACAGAACAAGGGGACACAGCCTCCAGCTGTGCCAGGGGAGGTCTAAGCTGGATGTTAGGAGGAAGTTGTTGTCAGAGAGAGTGATTGGCATTGGAATGGGCTGCCCAGGGAGGTGGTGGAGTCGCCATCCCTGGAGGTGTTGAAGCAAAGCCTGGCTGAGGCACTTAGTGCCATGGTCTGGTTGATTGGCCAGGGCTGGCTGCTAGGTTAGACTGGATTAGCTTGGAGGTCTCTTCCAGCCTGGTTGATTCTATGATCATCCTCCTACATGTTGGTGCCCAATGGAGACTGTAACACAACCAGAGACAGGTGAGGTGAGAAGCAGCTTCTCCCTTGTGCTCTGAATAGAAATGCTCAGGGCTCCAGCTGTCATCTTATAAACCCAGACCTTTAGCCTGCTTCCCTCCTCTGACCTCACATTCTTCAGCCTTGCTTTTCAAAGTGTTTAGATTCCAGCATCACAGTGGAGGGCACTATGCTGGGACAAGCAGGAGAGAAGTTTCTGGAACAGGCTGCCCAGGGAGGTTGTGGAGTCTCCATCTCTGGAGATACCCAAAACCCACCTGGACGCGTTCCGGTGCGATCTGGTACAGGAGATCCTGCTCTGGCAGGAGGATTGGACTGGATGAGCTTTTGAGGTCCCTTCCAGCCCCTGCCATTCTGTGATTCTCTCGTGGAGTTTACTCACCCCAGGGTACACTTCTGATTTCCTCAGCAGGAAGCTCCTTCCAGCTCTCGCTAGAGCAGCGCACGTCCCCGTGGGTTCATAGCTTCCTTCGTAGTAATTCACCCATGAAAAGCAAGAAAAGCACACAGAGAAAGCACTGAGCTTTCAGTCCCAGTGAATAGGAATTCACTTTGTGTTTCAGGAGTCATTAGGAGCCTACAGACTGTGGCCAGATGAGAAAACACTGCCCACTTAAAGGCGAGTTGCAATGATGCTGCTGGCGAGACTGAGGAAAGAAATGGCCCTGCATAAAGAATGAGCAAGCCCCTTCCCAGAGCTAACCACGCAGCAAGCACGACCAGACAAACCCAAAACATCCACCTTGCCATCACAGCTCATGGGGCAATGCACTCAGCCTGCCCCAGCATCCCAATGTTTCTCCAGCTGGCAGGGATCCCAGCCCTGGAAGCAGATGGTGCTCCACTACTCCACAGGGCAGCAAACGCCTGTTCAGCTAAGACAGGGAGCTGAGCTGGCCTCATGCCATTGTGCTGGTTTGAAGCTAGCTAGAATGTTTTGGTGAGAAGGATTAGATAACAGTGCTGATGTCTACTTCACTCATAGGCTTGCTGAGATGTATAAGAACAAGAATCCAAACATTGACAGGGGAGCTGCTGCTTCTTCTTGGGGCATTGCCTGAGCTGCATTTCTCTCTCTAGCCTCTCTGCTGTCTGATTAATCCACTTTGCTTCCTAACCCCCTGGCTGAACCTCCACGCTTCCTTGGGACTGGGGTAAGGTTGAGAGGGGTGGGAGAAGGTGGAAGAGTGGTTGGGAGCCCCTCCTGGGGACTCAGGTTTCTGGGAGGGCTGTTGTGTTTCTGTCTTACCTTTCACCTTGTCTATTTCTGTCTATAACTGTATCTACTGTAACTATCTGCTTGTATATTGTGCTGAGCTGTAAATAGAAGCTTCATTCCATTTCCAGAGCTGGCTGAGTCTAGTCTGGGGGATTTCTAAAGTGGGGGAGGGGTGCAGGGCAGGGAACACCCAAACCACCACAGCCATCTGCCTTCTTTTTCCCCACATGCAAAGTCAGAGAGGAAAGAGCCATGTATAACATAAACCTACTCAACACCTCAAGCTTGCACTGGCTGCTACAGTCAGAGGGCTGAGCAGCCAATAAACCTGCTGGGAAAGCAAGCCAGGACAAGTTTGCAGATGACACTAAGCTGGGGGCAGATGTGGCTGGGTTGGAGGGCAGAAGGGCTCTGCAGCGGGACCTTGACCGCCTGGACAGATGGGCAGAGTCCAATGGGATGGCATTCAATGGCTCCAAGTGCCAGGGGCTGCACTTTGGCCACAACAACCCCATGCAGAGA
>WAAF01016033.1:42833-72718 GCA_013400475.1 Tricholaema leucomelas
GGTGGAGTCACTGTCCCTGGAGGTGTTCAAAGCCAAGCCTGGCTGGGGCACTTAGTGCCATGGTCTGGTTGATTGGGCAGGGCTGGGTGCTAGGTTGGGCTGGCTGATCTTGGAGGTCTCTTCCAACCTGGTTGATTCTATGATCCTTGTGGTCCCTTCCAACCCTGACTGATTCTAGGAGAGCTGCAAAGCCAACAGGCTGTGCACAGCACGCAGGGAGGAAGGAATCAGCTGAGCTCACACTGTTCAAACGAAACAACCAAAACACCCAACCAAGCATGCACTTGCAGCAGCTCTACCACTGCCAGGCTGCAGCACAGCGAGGTTTTCAAGTTAAATCACTGCATAATATGCTGGTAATGAGTTCCTCAGCAATCATTATGCCTCTGTCAGCTGGTAATAAACCGGAGCCTTTGTCTCTGCTCTGGGTGCGTGGAGAGCACGCAGCTATGCCAGTCCTCATTATACCCTGAGAGAAACAAAAGCCATTAGCACAGGTGCTCTACCTTCTAATGAGGGGGACATGTAGAAACTAATGCAGGTCAATTAGAATGAAATGGTTACAGCTAGGTGAAACTGATCAAAATCTAATTATGGCCCTATCAATGGGCTGCTTCGGAGGTGCATGGCGTTGGCCTGCCTCTGGTAGGAGTGAGTAATGGGCTTTCAGCTACACTGCTCTAGGTAATGGGTAGGTAAGGAATGTTTGTATGATAGGTGCTGGTTTCCAAGTGTGTGTCAATACAGACTGGAAAATTAATGCTTTTGGGGGGGGGAAATATTTTTAAGCTGGTTTGTTTCTTACAGATGTCGAAAGGAGGAGGCTTCCAAGGAGGAGAGAAATCTCATTGTGTTGAGAAGTCATAATGGAAACACTTTGCAGCTATATAAACATCTTTGGTCCTTAAAGGTGAGAGTCAATCATAGAATCATAGAATCAACCAGGTTGGAAGAGACCTCCAAGATCATCCAGACCAACCTAGCACCCAGCCCTGGCCAATCAACCAGACCATGGCACTAAGTGCCCCAGCCAGGCTTTGCTTCAACACCTCCAGGGACAGCAACTCCACCACCTCCCTGGGCAGCCCATTCCAATGCCAATCACTCTCTCTGACAACAACTTCCTCCTAACATCCAGCCTAGATCTCCCCTGGCACAACTTGAGATTGTGTCCCCTTCTTCTGTTGCTGCTTGCCTGGCAGCAGAGCCCAACCCCACCTGGCTACAGCCTCCCTGCAGGGAGCTGCAGACAGCAATGAGCTCTGCCCTGAGCCTCCTCTTCTGCAGGCTGCACACCCCCAGCTCCCTCAGCCTCTCCTCATAGGGTTTGTGTTCCAGGCCCCTCCCCAGCCTTGCTGCCCTTCTCTGGACACCTTCCAGCACCTCAACATCTCTCTTGAACTGAGGAGCCCAGGACTGGACACAGCACTCCAGGTGTGGCCTGAGCAGTGCTGAGCACAGGGGCAGAAGAACCTCCCTCGTCCTGATATGCTTTGTCTGTACATGCCATGCAGAGGCGTGCAATGGTTGCCTATTTTTCACTCTCTGTCCTTACATCCTGAAAGGAAATCCAAGCCCTCCTATAAGACTGCTCCAAATGAACTCCAGATGGAACCTCCAACTGACTTCAGTGGATGCTTTGAACAGGCCCATGAATGAGAGCCTGTTAGCTCTGAGCTTGAAGACACGTTCACATATGGCTGCCCCATTTGTCCCTGGCTCACTGGAAGCACTGCAGTCGCTTCCATGTCAGACATGTGTAAGCATTTGTCCAGATCACAGCCTCAAAGCACCAGATAAAAACAGCTGTACAGTCTCCTGGCTTAGACAGTTGTCTCCTACAACAAGGAGATGATGCACAGAATTACTTTTCTCCAGTTATCCACCTATGCACTTCCTTTACCTGCTTTAATCCTTCTTTGCTTCTTTTTGCTGACAGAAAGTTGCCTTCAATTTTCAGCTCTTCTAGCACCACACTTCAGAGAGAAAGAACAGTAAAAAACAAACCATATCTACCTTTTCCATTTAGCATACCAACCTACACCTGAAGATGAGGCAGCAGTGTGCCCAAGTGGGCAGCAGAGCCAATGGCATCCTGGGCTGGCTCAGGAGCAGTGTGGCCAGCAGGACAAGGGAGGTTCTTCTGCCCCTGTGCTCAGCACTGCTCAGGCCACACCTTGAGTGCTGTGTCCAGTTCTGGGCTCCTCAATTCAAGAGAGATGTTGAGGTGCTGGAAGGTGTCCAGAGAAGGGCAACAAAGCTGGTGAGGGGCCTGGAGCACAGCCCTGTGAGGAGAGGCTGAGGGAGCTGGGGGTGTGCAGCCTGCAGAAGAGGAGGCTCAGGGCAGACCTCATTGCTGTCTACAACTACCTGAAGGGAGGCTGTAGCCAGGTGGGGTTGGTCTCTTCTGCCAGGCAAGCAGCAACAGAAGAAGGGGACACAGTCTCAAGCTGTGGCAGGGGAGGTCTAGGCTGGATGTTAGGAGGAAGTTGTTGGCAGAGAGAGTGATTGGCATTGGAATGGGCTGCCCAGGGAGGTGGTGGAGTCGCTGTCCTTGGAGGTGTTCAAGCAAAGCCTGGATGAGGCACTTAGTGCCATGGTCTGGTTGGTTGGCCAGGGCTGGGTGCTAGGTTGGGCTGGATGAGCTTGGAGGTCTCTTCCAACCTGCTTGATTCTATTCTATTCTATTTATCTCTTCCATTTGCATAGCATTTACACACAGCCCCTTTCCTTCTGGCCCTCAGGTTTGTACCAGGCAGGCTATGCACTGCTCCCTCCCAGGAGAACAATGGCAATCAAGGGCACCTATTTCTCTGGAAAGGGGTTGTTTAAAATTCAAATCCACATTAAACTGCAGTCATTGTCAAAGCAATAAACATTCCCTTCTGCACAGGGAGGGGTTTAAAAGACTTTTTTTTTTTCCAAGTGACTACAAATAATAGCTTGGAGGAAGCGAATTTATTATCCCCTACCTAAGGACTCTGTTTTCTCACACTGAAATCTCCCAGCTTGCTTTTGAAGACCTGGCCTGGCCTCAGCAGATCTGGCCTGGCCTCAGCAGACCTGGCCTCTTTTCACTCAGCAGGTGTGCTCCTAGCTTAGTGCAGGACCAACCCAAGAGCAGCTCCACGGCAGCTGTGCAGCCAAATGGAGCAGTGTGCCCCGAGCATCATGCCCAGAATAGGAAGCAGCCTGGGCAGGCTGCCTGGAGCCCTCTCCAGCATTAGCAGTGCAGGTCTCACTTCAGGTGGCTGGGCTGCTCTGAAGCCTGATTCATTCAGGGGTAGCACATCATCCTGTTTGTGCTCTACTCCATGGTCAAGAAGACACAAAGTTATTGGGGAGGATAAGGAGTCTCCAGCTGCGCTCATTTCACAGTCCCCTGACACACATCCCCGGCACTCTGCACACTCCAAGCAGCTGAGTTGGTCCCCGTGTATGGAATAGGAAAGCTGCAGAGAAGCTGAGCTGCTGTGGCAGGGAATCCTCTTTCTGCATGGCTGTTAACCTCCTCAGGCTGCCAGTAAAAGCCAGCAGCAGGCTTTTTGCACCACTTGAACAGGCAGCCACATCTGCAGAATCACAGACTGAGGCTGGAATAGAGCCCTGAGATCATCCAGTGCAGCCTATGACCTACCACCACCACATCAACCAGACCACGGCACTAAGTGCCACAGCCAAGCTTTCCTTAAACACCCCCAGGGGTGGTGACTCCACCATCTCCCTGGGCAGCCCATCCCAGTGTCTGATGACCCTTCCCACGAGGAATTCCTTTCTAACATCCAACCTAACCCTCTCCTGGTGCAGCTCCAGGCCATGGCCTGTGGTCCTGTCACAAGTTGCCTGGGAGAAGAGCCTGACTCCCACCTTACAACAACTCCCCTTCAGGCAGTTGTAGAGTGTGATAAGAGCTCCCCTCAGTCTCCTCTTCTCCAGGCTGAACACCTCCAGCTCCCTCATCAGCCTCTGCCTTTAAGACTTTCCTTCCAGTCTTTTCCCCAGTCTCATTGCTCCCCTCTGGACCCACTCCAGCAGCTCAGTTCTTCTAATGCAGCGAGGGGCCCAGAGGAGCAGACGGAGCTCATATTACACAAGACTTACCTGGTCTACAGCTGCAGGTGAGTCAAAACAAGTGAGGCTGTCGTTGCTGCTTAGATATGCTCTAGTTGAATGCTTCTGTAGTCCCTGAGATCAACTAGAGGTAACCTCTGCATACTCTACTGCCTACTGCATTGCTTTGCAGCTTCAGAGCAGATCTGGGGCTCTGCACAGCGCTGGCTGAGATTAGATAACCAGGAGGTGTTCTGGCATAGCACCCACTGGCCTATGCAGAGCCAGATCTACAGAGGCAAGCCCAGAATGTTGGTTAATAAATCATTTCTAGATTTCAACAACCAGTAAACAGCCTGGCAAAGAAATCATTTCCAGACTCCAACAGTCAGAGCCTTACAGATCTACTCCTGCTCAATATCTGGACCAGGGGATTGAGTCCAGCATCAGTAAGTTTGCAGATGACACCAGGCTAGGAGCAGCTGTGGAGCTGCTGGAGGGTAGGAGAGCCCTGCAGAGGGACCTGGACAGGCTGGATGGGTGGGCAGAGGCCAATGGGATGAGATTGAACAAGGCCAAGTGCAGGGTTCTGCACTTTGGCCACAACAACCTCAAGCAGTGCTACAGGCTGGGGACAGAGTGGCTGGAGAACAGCCAGGCAGAGAGGGAGCTGGGGGTGTGCAGCCTGCAGAAGAGGAGGCTCAGGGCAGAGCTCATTGCTGTCTCCAACTACCTGAAGGGAGGCTGTAGCCAGGTGGGGCTGGGCTCTTCTGCCAGGCAACCAGCAACAGAACAAGGGGACACAGCCTCAAGCTGTGGCAGGGGAGGGCTAGGCTGGGTGTTAGGAGGAAGTTGTTGGCAGAGGGAGTGATTGGCATTGGAATGGGCTGCCCAGGGTGGTGGTGGAGTTGCTGTCCCTGGAGGTGTTGAAGCAAAGCCTGGCTGGGGCACTTAGTGCCATGGTCTGGTTGATTGGCCAGGGCTGGGTGCTAGGTTGGGCTGGATGAGCTTGGAGGTCTTCTGCACCCTGGCTGATTCGATGATTCTACTCCACACCTCACTTTCTCCAGCCTGGGCAGCCCACAGCTAATCTGCAAGAGGCTTTTGTCTTTTTTCACTATTATTATTTATTTCAAAAGAGCTCATTTAGGAGTTACCAAGAGCCCATACACCACTTATTCACCAGTGTAATTGCCTGGAAAGTGTTCAGCCTCTCTGGTGTGACATTTCTCACCTTGAAAGGGACATTTGCATTGAGAGTTGAAAACAATTTTAAAACTCAAGGCTGAGAACACCTAGGATTGCTATTACTCATCTTTACCAAGCAGTGACAGATTTAAACCTCCTGAGTACTGAGATAGCTGTGTAATTTCTTAAGGGAGTCAACTACTGTGTGGCACTACTGTTTTCATGTGATAGCACTTTCAAATCATTAGTCCACAGAATTCCATACATATCTCTAAACAGGTTTGATTTATAGCTCAGGGAATGGAAAAGTCAGGCTTAAAATACTACATTTTAACAACAACAAAGATGGTACTAAAAAGCCCCTCCGGATTTCCAAGGCAAATGCATCATCCCTTTGCTATTTACATGGTGACAGCACAGAGCAGGGACGAATAAAGCCCCCATGAGGTGGGCAGTGTAGCCTTGCTAATGAAACAGGCTCACAGGGTGGCAGAGGTTGGAAGGGAGCCAAAGAGATCATTGAGTACAACCCTCCTGCCAGAGCAGGACCACACACACAGGAACACATCATAGAATCAAGCAGGTTGGAAGAGACCTCCAAGCTCAGCCAGGCTAACCTAGCACCCAGCCCTGTCCAGTCAACCAGACCATGGCACTAAGTGCCTCATCCAGGCTTTGCTTCAACACCTCCAGGCACAGCAACTCCACCACCTCCCTGGGCAGCCCATTCCAATGCCAATCACTCTCTCTGACAACAACTTCCTCCTGACATCCAGCCTCGACCTCCCCTGGTACAACTTGAGGCTGTGTCCCCTTGTTCTGTTGCTGCTTGCCTGGCAGAAGAGACCAACCCCACCTGATGGCAGACATTAAACCCTCTCTGGGCAGCCTGTGCCAGTGCTCTGCTACCCTTACAGTCAAGAAGTTCCCCCTTGTGTTGAGCTGGAACCTGCTGTGCTGCAGCTTCCATCCATTGCTCCTTGTCTTTATTCCAGGGAGCAGTGAGCAGAGCCTGTCCCCCTCTCCTCAGCCCCAGCCCTCGGACAGGAGGAAGTTGTTGTCTGGCTGGGGCACTTAGTGCCATGGTCTAGCAGATCAAGGGAGGTTCTCCTTCCCCTCTAATCTGCCCTGGTGAGACCTCATCTTGAATACTGTCTTCAGTCTGGGGCTCCCCAGTTGAAGAGGGACAGGGATCTGCTGGAGAGGGTCCAGTGGAGGGCCAGGAGGATGATGAGGGGACTGGAGGGTACTGCCTTATGAGGAGAGGCTGAGGGACCTGGGGCTGCTTAGTCTCTAGAAGAGAAGACTGAGAGGGGATTGTATAAATGTTTATAAGAATCTGAGGGCTGGGGTTCAGGAGGGAGGGGACAGGCTCTGCTCACTGCTCCCTGGGATAGGACAAGGAGCAATGGGTGTAAGCTGCAGCAAAAGAGGTTCTGCCTCAACACAAGGGGAAACTTCCTTACTGTAAGGGTCTCAGAGCACTGGAGCAGGCTCCCCAGAGAGGTTGTGGAGTCTCCTTCTCTGGAGCCTTCCAAGGCCTGTCTGGATGTGTTCCTCTGTGCTCTGTGTTAGATAGGATTGTCCTGCTCTGGCAGGGGGCTTGGACTGGATGATCTCCTTGGGTCCCTTCCAACCCCTAACATCCTCTGATCTGCGATTGGACAGGGCTGGGTGCTAGGTTGGACTGGATGATCTTGGGGGTCTCTTCCAACCTGCTTGATGCTATGATCTTTCTGTCACAGTGCCAGCTAACCTAACAAAACACAGATTAAAATCCCCCTCTTTTTCTGCCCTCCACATTTCTCCTTCCCCCAGCAAGTTTCCAGTTCTGCACAGCTTCAGCTGCAAGCACTGCTGAGTCAGGGGAAGCAAACGTGGTAAGAGAACCAGGGATTATTGCCTAATGGTTGTGAAAGAGGCAAATGAGAAGGGTCCCAATCAGTCTTTCATTAATCTCTTCTAGAGGACACCTGTTGGTGTGTGGCTGCTGTTGGTTAAGATGATGATGCCTCTAAGGTTTATCTTGTATCTTCAGGCTTCTGCTCCTCTGTGATCAAATGCATAAGAGCAAGTGGAATAATAATGATGTAATTGATGTTCACACACTTCCTCCCACTGGCCTCTTGCTGCTGCTTGACTGAAATTGTATTTGATTCATGAACAGCTACCTATTAAAGATGGTGGGGACAGATACTGCAGATCCCTAAGAGCAGGCATGAAATAACATTTCAGCTACACCACTGATGCCAGGTCCATTTGCACGTTTTTATCACTGATTCATGCTCTGTAATCTGAGGCTTCAACTGATGGCCTTTATCCCTGCTAGGCTGAAAGGCCTGGAACACAAACCCTATGAGGAGAGGCTAAAGAAGCTCTGGGGTTCTTTAGCCTGGAGAAGAAGAGGCTAAGGGGGGACCTCATTGCTGTCTACAACTACCTGAAGGGAGGTTGTAGCCAGGTGGGGTTGGTCTCTTCTCCCAGACACCCAGCAATAGAATAAGGGGACACAGCCTCAAGTTGTGCCAGGGGAGGGCTACACATTGGGTGATTCTGTGTTCCACAACCTCCCTGGGCAACCTGTGCCAGTGTCTCACCACCCTCACTGCAAAGAACCCTTTCCTAATATCTACTTTGAATCTCCCCTCTGCCACTTTAAACTCATTCCACCTTTTCCTGACATTACCAGACCTTGTCAATAGTCCCTCCTCAGCCTTCCTGTAGGCCCCTTCAGATACTGAAAGGCCACTCCAAGGTCTCCTTGAAGCCTTCTCTTCTCCAAGCTGCAGAGCCCCAACTCTCTCAGCCTGTCCTCATAGCAGAGCTGCTGCAGCCCTCTCAGCATCTTTGTGGCCACCTCTGGACTTGCTCTAACAGTTCACAGGCTCACAGGATGTCAGGGGTTGGAAAGGACCTAAAGAGATCATCCAGTCCAACTGCCCTGCCAGAGCAGGACCATACAATCTAGCTCAGGTCACACAGCAACACATCCAGACAGGCCTTGAGAGTCTCCAGAGAAGGAGACTCCACAACCTCTCTGGGCAGCCTGTGCCAGTGCTCTGGGACCCTTACAGGAAAGAAGTTCCCTCTCGTGTTGAGCTGGAACCTCCTGTGCTGCAGCTTGCACCCATTGCTCCTTGTCCTATCCCAGGGAGTAAGTGCAAAAGAGTTGCAAGTCCTTCTTGTGTTGGGGACTCCAGAACTGCACACAGTACTCCAGGTGGGGTCTGAGGAATAGAATAGAATAGAATAGAATAGAATAGAATAGAATAGAATAGAATAGAATCACCCAGGTTGCAGGAGACCTCCAAGATCATCCAGACCAACCTAGCACCCAGCCCTGCACAATCAACCAGACCATGGCACTAAGTGCCTCATCCAGTCTCCTCCTGAACACCTCCAGGGACGGTGACTCCACCACCTCCCTGGGCAGCCCATTCCAATGCCAATCACTCTCTCTGACAACAACTTCCTCCTAACATCCAGCCTAGACCTGCCCTGGCATAGCTTGAGGCTGTGTCCCCTTCTTCTGTTGCTGGTTGCCTGGCAGCAGAGCCCAACCCCACCTGGCTACAGCCTCCCTTCAGGGAGCTGCAGACAGCAATGAGCTCTGCCCTGAGCCTCCTCTTCTGCAGGCTGCACACCCCCAGCTCCCTCAGCCTCTCCTCATAGGGTTTGTGAGGAGAACCTCACAGAGGCAGTGAACAGTCCCTTTGCACACTGAAGCTACAAATCAAAAGGAGAGTACAGAGTTTCTAGCAGGAGACAGACAGCCTTTACAACAATGCATCTGCTTCATTTAGAGACCTTCAGTCTGGCCTCTTTCTCTGCTTGATAATTGCTATCTTTTTTGTTGTTATTATGGAAAGGAATGGAAGAGCAATCCCAGAATGAAGCAACATTTCAGTGACACCACCAGACCTCAATTAGAAGTTCTCTGTCGCTCGCGGTGCCTTCAAGGGACGGTTAAGCAACACTGACCCATTGTGAAGCAGCTGCTGATGAGCACTCTTGCTGAATAAGCAGAACAGCTTCTTTAATGCCAACTTCTTACAAACAGCAGCAAAGAGTGGAGAGAGACAATAATTAATGTCTTGGCATCAGAAGGAACAAGGAGCCTGCAAAGGTCTCTGTCCTCTCCCAGATAACAGACTGAGAAAGCTCCTTTAATATAGCTGCTGCTCTAAGAGGTCAGGGAGGCTGGGCTGAGGGCAAGCAGCAGGTGATGGATTAAGGGACAACTGTGGCAGTGTCTGAGAGCCTGGATAAATGTCCCTCCCTACAAAGGAAATTAAGAGTTAGGGTGCAGGCAACGTGTGAAGCTTTGCGTTTGGGCACAGACTGCACACATTGTAAAGGTCAACGCTAATGTCACTTCTGAACGTAACTAGAGTCTACACCACGCTCAGGAGAATGGACTGGAAAAGAGGGGGTTTGTTGGCATCCCACTATGACACCTGATTTCTGGGATGGTCAAGAGTTTCCCTCCAAGAAATCCAAGCAGCACCAACTAAACAGCCAGATGAGCGTTCAGCCACAGTGCTAAAGAGGTCTGCATTGTTGAACACCAGAAGCAATAAAGAGCTTCTGCCCTCCTAAGTCCAAAAGACTACAGTGGCAAAACACAGGACAAGGGAGAAAGCACCCACACAAGCTCCTGTTTCTCCCTGGGAAATGCAGACACAGCAGAATGGCACAAACCAGCTGAGACTTGGCCATGGCTGCAGGGTTTGCTTCCCACTTCTTGCGAGGTGCATGATAAAAGCTCTCAGGGCTAGAGGAGGTCAGGACAAGTTTTATAGCTCACTCAAGAAAGATTTTCCACAGGTACTGGAGAAGAGGAGGCTCCCAGGTGACCTTCTTGTGGCCTTCCAGGATCTGAAGGGGGCCTACAGAAATGCTGGGGAGAGACTTTTTAGGCTGTCAGGGAATGACAGGACTGGGGGGAATGGAGCAAAGCTGGAGGTGGGGAGAGTCAGACTGGAGGTGAGGAGGAAGTTGTTGAGCATGAGAGTGGTGAGAGGCTGGAATGGGTTGCCCAGGGAGGTGGTTGAGGCCCCATGGCTGGAGGTGTTTCAGGCCAGGCTGGCTGAGGCTGTGGGCAGCCTGCTCTAGGGTAGGATGTCCCTGCCCATGGCAGGGGGGTTGATCCTTGTGGTCCCTTTCAACCCTGCCTGATTCTACAATCCTATTCTATGACTCTAAATATGAATCAGGAGGTTTAGCAGTGGCTCCTCTGGGTGAAATCCCTGTGCTGGTGGGCTCAGAAGGTACCACCTAGTGAAAAAAGGGGGGCAAATAAAAACAGAGTAACTGCTTTTAGTGGCACCAAAACCTCCCTTACCAAGCTGCCATAACTACATCTTCCAAGTCCTGGCTGCACAAGATCCAGCCATCAGAGCAGTTACCACAGCTAAAAGCATCTGCCAGGCTGCCTCCTGTCACAGGCAGGACAGTCAGGACCTGGGGGCATTTCACTCAATTTAATTTATTGACAATTAACATAAAACTTTAATTACTGACTCAGTTATTGAGGGGAGAAAGGAAAATAACAATAACAACCACCAATGCAAGAAAGCCTTTGGGAAGCAGCTTTCTTCCCACTCCACCAGGCTCATCTTCAGTCTGCCACATTTTCTCCCTGCTTCCATGCCTCGAGTTCCCTCACTTCTGCTGTGGATTCCACTTGGCCTTGTCATGGAGGCAGGGAACTAATGTGGCTGAGCCAGGAATTATAAAACCAGGATTCTTTTATTTTCCTGGAACCCTGCCCCCAGCTACAGACACAAATTGGTTTAGGTTTATTGACAGATTCAGTTCACTCAGGAATTTCTTTTAAAAAGGGTATTCTAGACAAATGTAGAATAGAATCAGCCAGGTTAGAAGAGACCTCCAAGATCATCCAGTCCAACCTAGCACCCAGCCCTATCCAATCAACCAGACCATGGCACTAAGTGCCCCAGCCAGGCTTTGCTTCAACACCTCCAGGCACAGCGACTCCACCACCTCCCTGGGCAGCCCATTCTAATGCCAATCACTCTCTCTGACAACAACTTCCTCCTAACATCCAGCCTAGACCTGTCCTGCCACAACTTGAGACTCTGTCCCCTTCTTCTGTTGCTGCTTGCCTGGCANGCACAAATGCAGAGATTTAGGAAGTCAGGGAATGGAAAAGGCTAAGCTATAAACACAGCTTTACCCCACTATCAATCAGGCTGATCAGAAGATTAAGGGAACAGCAGGTCGTACTCACGGAGGTGAGACAGGCATTTGGCAATGATCCCTTGCTGGACTCCTCTGCAGGAGCAGCCTTCTGGCACTGCAGGCAAGATCCAGCAGTGTATGTCCACACCAGAATCCCAAGGCGAGTGGCAGAGCTGCCAAACTCAGAAATCTCTTGAGCACTTCTTCCACGAGCGGGGTGATGCCAGACCAACGCTGCCTTCACAGCGGCAGGGGAGAGCCACAACTGCTAGCGGCCCCCACTCCGGGACACAGCCAGAAAGTTGGCTACTGATATGGTCCAAATGCCACTGGCTCTCTCTCACAGGACCCCAGGGCTTGCCAAGCTTGCAGGTTTGCACAGAAGGGTGTAGAAGTAGGGAGAACAATCCAAAAGCAGGGATGGGGTAAAACCGAAAGGTGTGCAAAAAGGTAGGAGCCGTCCAAAAGCAGGGATGGTCCACTCATGGCAGGAACCTGTCCTGTCGGGAGCTCTTTCAAGATGGGAACCTTTTCCAGTTCTCCCTTGCCCTCTTTATCCTCTTCTGGACAAAGTGTCCATTTACCATTCAGAGTGGGCACGAAGAGCCAGCCAACCAGCAGTCGACTCCAGCGCGGGCTTCCACACGGGTCGGCACACGTGCGGAAAGGCTCCTTTTGCTGTTCCCCCTTCCAGCCTGCAGGGCAGGGGAAAGCAGCTTTCACACCACCTTCTCCCATTCAAACCCGTGGCGGGAGGGGAGAGAAGGAAGGAATTTGGGGCACCTCAGGAGAGGTCTCCAGGGGTAAGGGCATGGGCAGTGTGCAATGGAGCTTTTCAGACATCCCTTGCTTATTACTGCTCCTCGCTCTGCATGGTTCGCCGATCGCTGGGGTCTCTCACGCTGCTGCTTCCCCTCAAGCACGCAGCATGGGGCAGCCTGTAGCCACCTCTGCTCCGGCCGCTGCTACGCACCCAGCAGACATCCATGGTGTTTTCTGTGGGGTGGCTGAGAGGAATGAAAGATTTCTTAAAGCATGAGTTTGTAACAGCAAAGGGAGAAGGTTTCAAGGGGAGAGAGGATGCAACATCACTCACGGAAACCGCAGCTCCCCTGCTCTTTGCTTCAGACTCCCAGGAAAAGGCAGCGCTCACCTAGAGCAAACCAAAAGGCTACAAGCAAGAGATGAAACTCTGAGTTAAGAATGTCACAGACTTTTTGTGTTCCCCACCCTGCATTTCAGCACTTTGAGTCCTCCTTTAGAAGAAATCTCACGCAGCACTGCCATTTGACTAACACCCTAGAGTGAGCCTAAAGCGCCTGCACGCACAGACGCCGAGCACCCCAGGCACAGCCAACCAGCGCCGCTAAATCAATCCCGTGTAAGACTCCAGTTGTGCTCTCTTCAACCTCTTCAACGTGAAATGCACCCACTCTGGGCTGATTAAAACCTCCTGTGAGTGTGATTTTTTTTTTCTCCTCCCTGAATAGGTTTCTGCACCACAAAAGAACATCTTATACATGGTATTTGAAACAGATCGGCACCTTAAAAGCAACTTTATTCTCACTGCCATTATGAACCAGAGCTCTCATTGTCTGCCGGTGAAATGCTTTGAATCATCTTCTCCCAGCAATAACTAATCTCTCCCTCTGGCTGTCTTTGTGCCTGACAATTCAGGGACAGCCCAATTGCAGGAGAGGAAAGCAGCAGTTAAAGCACCGGTTTCAAAGGGTGGACACAAAACACCTAACTCAGGTTGGAATCATTTTGTTTGAGAGGACAATTCACTGAGGCAAATGAAGTCTGATAACCTACTTTCAGAGCAGACTGCAATAATAAATGGGTACATTACAGCAGCAAGCTTTAATAAAGATGGAACCCAACATGATTATAAAAAGCAGGAGAGTGAAACAATAGAGCCTAATTTGAGAACCTGACAACTCTCTGGTCTCTGTGTGAAAGGCACACACAGCTTGTTTTGCTCCTGGCTTTTCGTGCCAAAGCTGCTGCTTAATTACTAACATTACTGGCACTTGAGCCACCACCCATAAAGCCCCATGCAGAGCAACACAGACAGCTGTGCAGAAGCCAACCAACATCTGTATCCCACAGGAACACAGCATGTTTAGTGCCATGGTCTGGTTGACTGGACAGGGCTGGGTGCTAGGTTGGACTGGATGAACTCGGAGGTCTCTTCCAACCTGGTTGATTCTATGATTCTATGTTAGGGGTTTCCAACCTGGCTGCTTCTATGATTCTATGTTAGGGGTTGGAAGGGACCTCTGCAGACCTTTGAGGCCAACCCTCCTGCCAGAGCAGGACTATAGAATCTAGTGCAGCTTACACAGGAACACATCCAGACAGGGCTGGAAAGGCTCCAGAGAAGGAGACTCCACAACCTCTCTGGGCAGCCTGTGCCAGGGCTCCGAGACCCTTACAGTAAAGAAGTTCTTCCTCATGTTGAGGTGGAACTTCCTGTACTGTACTTTGCATCCATTGCCCCTTGTCTTATCCCAGGTCACAAGTGAGCAGAGGCTGTCCCTGTCCCTTCTTTCCTGACCCCCAGCCCTCAGCTATTGATAGACATTGATTAGATCCTCTCTCCCAACTAAGCAGCCCCAGGGCTCTCAGCCTTTCCTCATCAGGCAGTGCTCCAGTCCCTTCAGCATCCCTGTAGCCCTCTGTTGGACTCTCTCTGGTAGATCTCTTTCCCTCTTGAGCTGGGAAGCCCAGAACTGGATGCAGTATTCTAGGTGAGGCCTCACTAGAGCAGAGTAGAGGGGGAGGAGAACCTCCCTTCATCTGCCAGACACACTCTCTTTAACTGTGGTAGATTGAGGGGCCCCAAGTCCCCCTTAAACAAAACCATAGAGACAGAGGCCCTGGGACCTTTCAAACTACCACATTAATGCACCCCAGGACACCACTTACCTTCTTATAGAATCATAGAATGGTTTAGGTTGGAAGGGACCAACCCCCTGCCATAGGCAGGGACACCTCCCACTAGAGCAGGTTGCTCAAGGCTTCATCCAGCCTGGCCTTAAACACCTCCAGGGAGGAAGCATCCACAGCCTCCCTGGGCAACCTGTGCCAGTGTCTCACCACCCTCACTGTAAAGAACTTCCTCCTAACATCCAGTCTAAATCTCCCCTCTGCCAGTTTAAACCCATTCCCCCTTGTCCTAACATTACTAGACCGTGTAAAGAGTCCCTCCCCAGCTTTCCTAAACCTCTGTGCATTTCAGACAGAAAATACTGGCTGGCAGAACCTTGCTGGCAGGGACTTGCCTCTAGTTACCCTCACGGAGCTCCAGCCACCCCTGTCAAGGACTCTACGGGGAGAGAAAGCCCACAGCAGAATCACGAGAGGAGAAGCTTCAAGAATGGCACCGTGCCCATGCAGACCACCTCAGAGACAGGTTGCAGTTGGATCTCTCTGAACTGGCAGGTGTTTAGTTCTCACAGAATAACAACAGGGGCTTTTTTTTCTGTGGTAGCTAATCTGAGGGAAGAGATCCTGAAGGGAGCACTTCAGAGTGAATGGACAATTAATGTGTCTCAGCCTCAAGCATCTGCACATTGTGCACGTATCTGAGCTACTCAGGCAGAGGGAAGCTTCATCTGCAACCACACAAGAATTAAATGCAACTAAGGCACAGGCCACAAAACAGTCAGGAACTCTACGTGGACCCACTCACCTGCTAATGGACAGCTGCTGATCACGCAAGGTATGGCAGGAGATCTCCTCCAGACTCTGGAGAATGCTCCTGTGTAACTAAAAGCTCTGAAGATTTATGTCCTTGGAGCTGGGGAAGATTTACCTCCTTGGAGACGGGGGCAAAGCTCAGGGTTAAGACTGTGTAAACCTTCTCACAAAACAAGGCAAATCCATAGCAGACATTCACAAAAGAATAGAACCAAGCACTAACATCTGCACATGATTCTCTTTTCATCATCTGCTCTGCTGTCTGCCCCCCCGCCAAGGCTTCCTTTAGGAGCATCTTTGAATAAACAGGAAAGATGTCACAGATCTAAAAACTACAAAGTTTGTCTCTTAACTCAGGTTCTTTTTCCATCATGATTCAATTGTGAAGGCAGAAGTGGCTGAATTCTCTGCTGATTTCATAGAACCAAGCAGGTTGGAAGAGACCTCCAAGCTCAGCCAGCCCAACCTAGCACCCAGCCCTGTCCAACCAACCAGACCATGGCACTAAGTGCCTCAGCCAGGCTTTGCTTCAACACCTCCAGGCATGGCGAAACCACCACCTCCCTGGGCAGCCCATTCCAATGCCAATCACTCTCTCTGACAACAACTTCCTCCTAACATCCAGCCTAGACCTCCCCTGCCACAACTTGAGGCTGTGTCCCCTTCTTCTGTTGCTGCTTGCCTGGCAGAAGAGACCAACCCCACCTGGCTACAGCCTCCCTTCAGGTAGCTGTAGACAGCAATGAGGTCTGCCCTCAGCCTTCTCTTCTGCAGGCTGCACTCCCCCAGCCTCTCCTCACAGGGCTGTGCTCCAGGCCCCCCACCAGCTTTGTTGCCTTTCTCTGGACACCCTCCAGTCCTTTCAGGGCATGCTGTCATCTCTCAGACATATCTAAGCCATGCAAATGACTAAGATGCTGCAAGCCCTCTGATGCAGCAGATGCAGCACATGCCACGTTTCTCAGCCACTAGAGTCTTCAATAAAAAGAAGCCAACAATTCCCTCCAACTGGTGGAAACACTGCACTTAGCTGTGAATGACTGCACATAGAGTTATGCTGTGACACATACAGAAAGCACTGGAATAAGGAAGCTCAGATTCCTCTTGCCAACATGAGTTTGAGAATGAAGAAAGTCTTTGCCAAGAAAAACAAAAAGAGAGAGGGATCTGTTTGTTTTCCAAACCCTTATATAGTCCTCACCACCCTGAGTTGCCACTTGTACATACTGGCACACAGCGTGACTCAAGTTTATCAACATCTCTTTGCTACATAAGGAGCCCACAAAGTGTGGGAATAAAGGGAATGTGCCTAAGTCATCACACAAGGAAACAGAGCATAATCCAGAACAAAAAGTACCTAGAGAGAAGGAGCAAGCTCTTCCTTCCAGCTAAATCTGTGTAGGAATTGTGGTAATGAAGAAAACACACCTTGAGTGCTGTGTCCAGTTCTGGGCTCCTCAATCCAAGAGAGATGTTGAGGTACTGGAACATGTCCAGAGAAGGGCAACGAAGCTGGGGAGGGGCCTGGAGCACAGCCCTGTGAGGAGAGGCTGAGGGAGCTGGGGGTGTGCAGCCTGCAAAAGAGAAGGCTCAGGGCAGACCTCATTGCTGTCTACAGCTACCTGAAGGGAGGCTGTAGCCAGGTGGGGTTGGTCTCTTCTGCCAGACAACCAGCAACAGAACAAGGGGACACAGTCTCAAGCTGTGGCAGGGCAGGTCTAGGCTGGATGTTAGGGGGAAGTTGTTGGCAGAGAGAGTGATTGGCATTGGAAAGGGCTGCCCAGGGAGGTGGTGGAGTCACCATCCCTGGAGGTGTTCAAGAGAAGACTGGATGGGGCACTTAGTGCCATGGTCTGGTTGACTGGATAGGGCTGGGTGCTAGGTTGGGATGGTCTTGAAGGTCTCTTCCAACCTGCTTGATTCTATGATAAGGAGACCCTACAGTGGCCTTTCAGTATCTGAAGGGGACCTAAAGGAAGGCTGGGGAGGGACTACTGACAAGGTTTTGTAATGACAGGACAAGGAGGAATGGGTTTAAACTGGAGAGGGGGAGATTCAAACTAGGTATTAGGAAAGGGTTCTTTACAGGGAGAGTGATGAGACACTGGCACAGGTTGCCCAGGGAGGTTGTGGAGCACAGAATCATTATGATCTTGGATCACATTGGGTGATTCTGTGCTCCACAGTCTCCCTGGAGGTGTTCAAGGCCAGGTTGGATGAGGCCTTGAGCAACCTGTTCTAGTGGGAGGTGTCCCTGCTTATAGTAGGGCATTGGAACTGGCTGATCTTTGAGGTCCCTTCCAGAAAACAGATCTATTTTGCAGAGTTGATGCTTTGATTCCGGGGGAGCTTATTTTGGTTTTGCTTAACGTATGGCAGGATTTGCTGTCCAAGTCCACAGCCTAAGATTAAAAATGCCCTCGATTAAGGTGAACACCATAAAGAGTTTTACAAAATATTTATTTTGGAGGAAAAAAAAAAAAAAAAGAAATCATCACTCTGTACAAATTTAACATTCTCAACACCAGAGTTTGATAAAAAAAAAAAATGATGCTAACTCAACAGAAAGCTAAAAGTGAAACATGGAACTGATCTGTTCTTTAAATTACAAAGCAATGGATTCAGTCTAAAAGAAGCTGCTCTAATTCTAAGCATGAAAATAAAAGGACGACCTTACAAAATTGGGAGGGGTTTTACCTATGACAGCCAAACACATGTATTAAAGGATGACTTTTCCCACCCTTTATATGAGCTTCCCCTACCCCCCAAACACTGTCCACAACTCAAGGCTGAAGAGGTTTAACGCTGCTCGTGCCCCGAGGATAAAAAGGCAGTAGGATTTGATCGCCCTTCGGCCAGCGCCTAACAAAAGAGTCCCCCCTGTACACCTGGTACAAAATTCTCTGTACAAACCTACTTTGCTCCTCTAAATTGGAAGCAAAACTTCAAGGAAAAGCATTTATTTGTGCCTTCAGTTTGTACCATGAAGGGAAGAGTGATTGAGTAAAGCTCCCACAAAGCAAACTCCTGGATTTGGGAGTACTGCTGACAACTTCTCCCTCTGTTTTCTTTAGTAATTCCTGGTGTATAAAAACAACTCCCAACGTTTATATACTGCAGGTTGTTAGGAATGGCAGAGCCTAAACCTAAAGAGTGCTACTTTTACAGTCCTCATCATAAAATAAGATTTTTCTGTACATTATTTAAATGTCCCCAACTTCATTTTAAGCTGTTTTGGGAAAGCTTTTGCTGCCCCTTCAACAGGAGGAAATATCTCCTCCTGTACACTCAAACCAGTCAAGCTCTCCTCTTACTGTAAACACAAGGAAAATGAAGGCTGACAAAATGCAGTGTGACAGGGAAGCCATGGTCTAGAAAGCTGGGTTGGTTTTTTAATCCCTTTCACATTTTCTTAACACAATACATGGCTCACCCCACAAACAGCAGCAAAAAGAGCTATCAAAAACTTCAAGTTAGAGCCAGGGGTGCCAGGCAGGATCCATCCGACAGAGATTATCTAAGCTATTAGCAGCTGCTACCAGAGTGTTGACTTTGCTTTCTCCTCCTTCAAACTGAGCCAGGTTATGAAGTCGAGTCATGATAGCAGTAACAGCTTTTTGAACCAGTGAGACCAGCTGCTGACTGTCCATATTTTCAGGCTGTCCAGCTGCTGAGAGAGGGGAGGAGGTATCCTCTTGTGTTTTTTTGTGCCACGCAATTATTTCATCCCGCAGCACGGTTTTTAGGATGCCATCAACCTATATGAAGGAGAAAAAACAGACTATTATATTTAATCCAAGACTTTGCTACCTTGGTCACCCTCCTCTGGAGGTACTGTGTGCACTTCTGGAGGCCCCAACACAAGGAGCACATAGAACTGTTAGAGGGAGTCCAGAGGAGGGTCACGAAGATGCTCAGAGGGCTGCAGCAGCTCTGCTCTGAGGACAGGCTGAGAGAGTTGGGACTCTGCAGTCTGGAGAAGAGAAGGCTTCCAGGAGACCTTGGAGTGGCCTTCCAGTATCTGAAGAGGGCCACAGGAAGGCTGGGGAGGAACTACTGACAAGGTCTTGTAATGACAGGATGAGGAGGAATGGGTTTAAACTGGAGGAGGAGAGATTCAATGTAGATGTTAGGAAAGGGATCTTTGCAGTGAGGGTGGTGAGACACTGGCACAGGTTACCCAGGGAGGTTGTGGGGCACAGAATCACCCAATGTGATCAGAGATCACATTGGGTGATTCTGTGCCCCACAGCCTCCCTGGAGGTGTTCAAGGCCAGGCTGGATGAGGCCCTTGAGCAACCTGCTCTAGTGGGAGGTGTCCCTGCCTATGGCGGGGGGTTGGAGCTGGATGATCCTTGAGTTCCCTTCCAACCTAAACCGTTCTATGATTCTACATCCTTAGTACACTGAGGTGCCAGAAGCAGCACTCAGCTCAAGGTGAGCCTGCACCAGAGTGCTGCTGGAAGTCTAACTGGGGAACCAGCACTTAGGCACTGGAGTTATGAGCTACGTCTGCAAATTCGGTTGCAGGTACAGACATGGCTTTGTGAAGGTGAGAGGAGGAATTATTTTGCACTGTTCTAACACAGCTTGTTGCATTATAGATTGAAAAAAAAACCCTCTGCAGGGTATTTTCCACCTTTTAAAAAGTAACTAGCTCCCTCCATAGCTACAGCAGGCTGCCTGCAACATCTGTCTGGTGCAAATTGCTTGCCAAAGTACAGGATGCCCTCCTTTTGGAAAGCATTAGAATTTAAAAGGAAGTTAGACAACCTCTATAGAAAGCTACACCCTGCTAGGAGCTGGAATCCATCAAAGTAGCAGTGTATCTTTAGCTCTCTACTCTGCTAACAAAGGGCCAAGGCACATTTCCATTCACAGATTATTAGCAAAATTCTAAACGAGGTTGAATTTGTTATTTTGCTGCTTACTCTTGCCAGAAATCTGGAAAGATTTATCACAGAAGACTGATCCTGGAGTGGGTTGCAAAGGGAGGTGGTTCAGGCCCTATCCCTGGAGGTGTTTAAGGCCAGGCTGCACGAGGCTGTGGCCAGGCTGATCTAGGGTAGGGTCCATGGTAAAAAAAGACCAAAAACATAGAATCAGCCAGGTTGGAAGAGACCTTCAAGATCATCCAGGCCAACCTAGCACCCAGCCCTATCCAGTCAACCAGACCATGGCACTAAGTGCCTCATCCAGGCTTTTCCTGAACACCCCCAGGGATGGTGACTCCACCACCTCCCTGGGCAGCCCATTCCAATGCCAATCACTCTCTCTGCCAACAACTTCCTCCTAACATCCAGCCTAGACCTTCCCTGGCACAACTTGAGACTTTGTCCCCTTGTTCTGTTGCTGCTTGCCTGGCAGAAGAGCCCAACCCCACCTGGCTACAGCCTCCCTTCAGGTAGTTGTAGACAGCAATGNTCTACCAGTACCCCCAGGTCCCTTTCTTCCTGGCTGCTCTCTGCCACTCTGTTCCCAGCCTGTAGTGCTGCTTGGGGTTGTTGTGGCCAAAGTGCAGAACCCTGCTTTTGACCTTGTTCAATCTCATCCCATTGCCCTGTGCCCTCCCATCCAGCCTGGCAAGGTCCCTCTGCAGGGCTCTCCTACCCTCCAGCAGATCCACAGCTGCTCCTAGCTTGGTGTCATCTGCAAACTTACTGATGACAGACTTACTGATGGTGTCCCTGCCCATGGCAGGGGGGTTGGAACTATATGATCCTTGAGGTCCCTTCCAACCCTGACTGATTTTGTGAGTCTGTCAGAGGTTGGAAGGGACCTCCAGAGATCATCAAGTCCCACTCCCCTGCCATAAGCCAGATGACCTAAGGTAGTCCACACAGGAACACGTCCAGGTGCATTGTGGAAGTCTCCAGAGGTGGAGAGACTCCACAATCTCTCTGGGCAGCCCAAAGGCTTGAGCACAGAAGAAAAACAGCTTGGACTAACAAAAAAGTAAAGCAAGAGAAAAACTCCCCCTATCTTTCTCCTGTTCTTTCCAAAAAGACATGCTGTGGACACTTTAGCTGGCCTTTGTGGTAAGGCTCAAAACCAGACAGGGACTGCACAGCTCAGCTTAAGCAAGAGAGTGCTGTTTCATTTGTAATTTACCAAACACAAGAAGCCTGCAAACGACAGAATCACCTTTCAAAAGGCACACAAACCTTAAAGTTTGGCTGTGCAAAGCACCGAGCTACTGCAATCATGGATGCAGTCAGTGGCCCAGACACTCCAATGGTGGTAAGAAACTCAGAGATGTTCGGTGTGAGCCGGAACGGGACCGGGCGGTTGGCATCCAAATCTCCAGTGGCATCATTGATGTCGAAGCGAAAGTAAGCTACGTTGAGCTTGCCAGTATCCTGCATTCCAAAGCAAGAGGCACAACAGTCATTAAAGGAACAGATTTTCATTAATGGAACAACAAAAAAAAAGATGAATTCTTTTTTTACTCCTAACCCTCGGAGCGCAGACAACACTCCAGCAGCTTTGCACTCTCAGTCAAACAGGTTTGGAGATAAAAGGTTAAAGCTGAAGGCATGCACAAAGTCAGGTATGTACTTCACAGAAACACAGAATCACTTCTCTCCTGTAAGGAGCCCTGCAGACATATCTCAATCCTCAGCGCACCCCAGCTCTGGATAAGCATTCTCTATGCATTGTACACTCTGGTAAGCATCTGAATGCTCAGCTAGAGGGATTATAGAATTGTAACTGCTATACAGGGTATAGCCTGCCATGCATTAAAATGGCATTAAGGCTTTAAGATATACCACCTTTGCCCTGCTAAGGTGGCAAGCCTCATTTTAGATGTTGGGTTAAAGCAGAAAAATCACTATTAATAGCTGTAGCTTGACATGATGGCAATGCTGAAAAGAGTATGGGTAAAAAAAAGGTATCTGAAAAAGGGTAATTTCCCTTTAAGAAAATGAAGCTCTACATTTTATTTCACTTCATTTTAAAACCTGTTTGATGCAGAGATAAATTCAAAGCAACTGATTTGAAGGAGGACTAAAAAGAGAGACTTATCAGTCATTTACACGAACAGCTCCAATACCCAAGAACAATTTTACAGACAAAGTTCTAAATGATCACCACAGAAGGCAGAGCTGATGTCCATGGGGACTGCAGTTTAAATTACTACCTACATGATGTGCATTCACATATAAATGAATAGCCTGCTGAAAGGCACTGTTAATTACAGACAGCAAATTACCATTTTGGCTCATTTCAAAAGCAGAGCCCAAAGTTTCGTTTGGTCAAAGCCTACCTGGGCAATCCTCACACACCCAGATCAAACCAAAGCCCACCTGGGCAATCCACACGCACCCAGATCAAACCAAAGCCCACCTGGGCAATCCTCACACACCCAGATCAAACCGAAGCCCACCTGGGCAATCCTCACACACCCAGAACAAGCTGAAGCCCACCTGGGCAATCTGCACACACCCAGAACAAGCTGAAGCCCACCTGAGCAATCTGCAGCATTTCGGGGTTGAGGCGATTCAAGTGGAAGATGAACTCTGCAAAGCCAATCAGGGCCAGCTGGATGGTGAACATCTTGCGGAAGGTCCAGTAGTCGGTGGCGTTGGGGAAGGTGTGCAGAGCCCACTCCTTCAGCATGCTGCGGGGCACCATGTTGCTCTGCACTTCCTTCAGTATGTCTCTGAGAACCTACATGGAGACAACAGGAGGTGAAAGGGTTCATTTTTCATGCACTTGTTAGAGCAGACAAGCAGGCCAACAGCAGCTACCCCATTTCTTCTCTCAACTGCTCTGCTCTACACTAGGAAAACTCAAAACAGTCCAGGGCAGAGCTACAAAAATGATGAAGGGAATGGAACATCAGAACAAGTGGACACAGTCTCAAGTTGTGCCAGGGGAGGTCTAGGCTGGATGTTAAGAGGAAGCTGTTGGCAGAGAGAGTGACTGGCATTGGAATGGGCTGCCCAGGGAGGTGTCGCAGTTGCTGTCCCTGGAGGTGTTCCAGAAAAGCCTGGCTGGGGCACTTAGTGCCATGGTCTGGTTGATTGTCTAGGGCTGGGTGCTAGGTTGGCCTGGATGAGCTTGGAGGTCTCTTCCAACCTGGTTGATTCCATGAATGAAGAGGAAATATCTACAGAAAAGGCTTCTCTGGAAGAAAATGCAATAGTGAGGTAAAAGTTAGTATGAATCATCCATAGTGATGCTAAACAGACAAGAAATTATTCTTCTTTTTAAAAGACCAAAGGATGCCTTCCTATGGCACCTATGATCTTCCTTACGAGGAGAGACTGAGGGAGCTGCGTCTCTGCTGCTTGGAGAGAAGGAGACTGAGAGGTGACCTCAGTAATGTTTATAAACATGTAAAGGGTGAGTGCCAAAAGCCTGCAGTCAGGTTCTGTTCGGTGATGCCCAATGCCAGGACAAGGGGCAATGGGGGGAAGCTGAGGCAGAGGAAGTTCCACGGAAACAGGAGGAAAAAGGGTTTCACTGTGAGCACAGCATAACACTGGAACAGGCATCCTCAACTGCATCAGGTTGCCCAGAGCCCTCTTGAGCCTCACTTTGAAAATCTCCGGGGCCCAAACCACCTCCCCAGGCAACTGGTACCACTGTTCCACTACACTTATGGGTGAAGAACTTCTTCCCAACATCTAATCTAAAATTCCCTCTCCTCTAGCTTGGATCCATTCCCCCCAGTCCTATCATTATCTGACATCTTAAAAAGTCCCTCCCCAGCTTCCTTGTAGCCCACTTCAGATACTGGAGGGGCACAATAAGGTCTCCAAACTGAACAACCCCAACCCCCTCAGCCTGTCCTCATAGGAGAGGTGCTCAGGCCCTTTGATTAACCTTGTGGCCCTTCTCTGGACATGTTCCATCGACCTTAAGATAAAAACCTGTAATGTAATCCTATTTATCACAACTGGATGTCTGAGGGAGGTTACAGAGGGAGCTTGGATCTGAGCACTACCATTTCTTAGGGTGAGACTACTCAACTGTTTTTATCTTATCAGTTCTGGAGCCCCCAACACAAGAAGGACATGGAACTGCTGGAGCCAGTCCAGAGGAGAGCCACGAAGATGCTCAGTGGGCTGCAGCAGCTCTGCTATGAGGACAGGCTGAGAGAGTTGGGGCTCTGCAGCCTGGAGAAGAGAAGGCTTCGAGGAGACCTTAGAGTGGCTTTGCAGTATCTGAAGGGGGCTACAGGAAGGCTGGGGAGGGACTATTGACAAGGTCTGGTAATGTCAGGACGAGGGGGAATGGGTTTAAGCTGGCAGAGGGGAGATTTAGACTGGATGTTAGGAGGAAGTTCTTTACAGTGAGGGTGGTGAGACACTGGCACAGGTTGCCCAGGGAGGTTGTGGAGCACAGAATCACCCAACGTGATCTTTGATCACGTTGGGTGATTCTGTGCTCCACAACCTCCCTGGAGGTGTTTAAGGCCAGGCTGGATGAGGCCTTGAGCAACCTGCTCTAGTGGGAGGTGTCCCTACCTATGGCAGGGGGTTGGAACTGGATGATCCTTGAGGTCCCTTCCAACCTAAACCATTCTATGACTCTATGATTCTATCTTACTTAGATTAAATTATTTCACTGGCAATTTTTAGGAGCTACATTAGAAGAGCACAGGGAAACCTGCCTCACGCACCAAGCTCTAACTGCTTCTGTCAGTTAGGTTTGTTGTTTCCCATGTTGCCTATTAATTATTTTCAAAGCACTACAGGGAAGGACCAAAAACCAATCAACACCTTGTCTGTTTTCAGTTGCAGTTACCAAAACAACCTAGAGTAACATAAACACAGCTTTTTGTGAAGCTTTCCAAGACAATCTAAACCACCAGACAGACAGAAGAGTTTCCAGGAATACATTAAGTAAAACCAAAATAAACTCCCCCAGAATCAGAGCATCACTTCTGCAAAATAGATCTGTCTCACATCCATAGAATGGTTTAGGTTGGAAGGGACCTCAAGGCTCATCCAGTTCCAACCCCACCCTGTGCCATAGGCAGGGACACCTCCCACTAGAACAGGTTGCTCAAGGCCTCATCCAACCCGGCCTTGAACACCTCCAGGGAGACTGTGGAGCACAGAATCACTCAATGTGAATCAAGATCACATCTGGTGATTCTGTGCTCCACAACCTACCTGGGCAACCTGTGCCAGTGTCTCACCACCCTCCCTGCAAAGAACCCTTTCCTAACATCTAGTTTCAATCTCCCCTCTGCCAGTTTAAACCCATTCCTCATCCTGTCATTACAAGACTTTGTCAGTAGTCCCTTCCCAGCCTTCCTGTAGGCTCCCTTCAGATAATGAAAGGCTACTATAAGGTCTCCTGGAAGCCTTCTCTTCTCCAGGCTGCAGAGCCCCAGCTCTTGTAGCCTGTCTTCATATCAGGCTCCAGCCCTCTGATCAAACACAGCTTTATTTGAAGCATTCCAAGACAATCTAAACCACCAGACAGACAGAAGAGTTTCCAGGAATACATTAAGCAAAACCAACATAAACTCCCCCAGAATCAAAGCATCACCTCTGCAAAACAGATCCATCTCACATCCAGTGAGAGGTGAAGGGGCTGGGGCAGGGAGGAAACTGGCTGCACTGCAGTTCGAGCCCTCCAGCAAAGCCCTTGACTGAAGTTCATTCTGTGTTCCGTTACCTGGTGGCTAGCTTGAGTCCCTCGTGCCTGGACGGTCGCCAGTCTGTCATAGTAGCGAGAAATGGGATTGTCATGCTCAATGCCTTTCTTGGCACAGCGCTGCTTGTAGATCTCCACCAGGGAGAGAGAAGAAGGATTGTCTTCAACCAAACGCATCTGGGGAGAAACTGCTACAACACGGGGGACTAGGGGGAGGATGTGAGAAGGGTGAGAGATGATGGGGGCAGGGCAGAGAGACAGAAACAAAACAGTTAATCCGTAACCCAAACACTGAGAGAACAATGACTGTGCAAGCACCAGCCCTTACAGCAGGACTGGGATAATCAACTCAAGTCTATCAAGACAAATGTTTCTTGCTGCACTGATAACTAATTCTCAAGCTCAGTTTAAAGCAAAGCAAGCAGGAGAGCAGATTTTTTTTTAATCTTAAAAGGAACATCTCCACTGTATGAGCAAAACCATTGAGCACTCCTTACTCTTCCCACTTCCCTTGATCTGCAGCAAAGAGGGTAAGATTCTGTGCAGATGCAGGCAGGTTTGCAATGCCTGATTAGGTGACACTGGTATTACATCAATACAAGTGACTCTGAAGAGCAAATCCACTGTACTCAATAGGGTATGCAAAGTGAATTGGAGAAGCTGATGGAGAAAAATCTGTACACAGTCGAGGAATGTTTGAATGACACTGTCTGAAAATAGCATAGGGAAGACAGCGAGGAAATGTGCAGTAGTAAGACAGCATAAGGCACTGAGCTCTCCCTGATGAACAGCAAACTTGCAGAAACACCATTTGCACTTCCATGGTGCTCAACAGATGTACTCCTACTGAGCCTCATGTGCATCCTCACCTACATCAAGTCAGACAAGGCCTAGCTTTCCCAGTGACAATGTCCGCACCGTTTGACAGCAACCTCCAGCTACCATCTCAGCGATTCTCTTTCTTTATCTCTATAGCTAACCTCAAATACACACAGAAAAGTTGTCTCAATGCACTTCAATTGTTTGATGTAATTTCTTCAGTCTTAAAGGAGAAAGAGCATTCTGCAGAAGGAAAGAGTGTTAATGAGCTGTTTCTTCTGGTCTGCTTCCATTAACCTCTGGCAGCAGAAAAATTAACGTTCTTTAGGGTCTTTCAAACAGTATCAAACCACGGAAGAGAATTACTGCCAAAACCACAACAGTTCCAAAACAGCTCTTTAGAGGAAAACCTATCACTTCACTAATCATAGTACACAGAGGATAGACTCCTGTACCAAAGGCCTTGTTTATCATCTCTTTCAAGGCTTTGTCTAATGCATTTCTGTTCCTTTGGTCTCAGAGCGATGCAAAATTGTCCTCACATACACAGAGATACTACACTTAGCTTTTGTTACAACAAATCCTTTGGTTTCTACATTTTGGTCTTTTTAAAGTTAGAATTCATATAAACATTTCCAACTGCAACTTGCATCACCTGCCCACCCAAGCTCAAGACAGCAACTACGTATTTATAGTTAGAGGTTTGTATTTTAACATGAAGTAACTACGCAGGTCTAAGTTGTAACCAATAGCTTTGGTAACTGGAAAACATAAGAGTTAAAGTATTTTTAAAGCACTGACATCAGGAGCTGAATCACAAGCAGACCAAATTGCCAGGTGAGACCTTAGAGTGGCTTTCCAGTATCTGAAGGGAGCCTACAGGAAAGCTGGGGAGGGACTCTTTACACGGTCTAGTAATGTTAGGACGAGGGGGAATGGGTTTAAGCTGGCAGAGGGGAGATTTAGACTGGATGTTAGGAGGAAGTTCTTTACAGTGAGGGTGGTAAGGCACTGGCACAGGTTGCCCAGGGAGGTTGTGGATGCTTCCTCCCTGGAGGTGTTTAAGGCCAGGCTGGATGAGGCCTTGAGCAGCCTGCTCTAGTAGGAGGTGTCCCTGCCTATGGCAGGGGGTTGGAGCTGGATGATCCTTGAGGTCCCTTCCAACCTAAACCATTCTATGATTCTATGATTCTCAGTTTCTCATTTTATGAATTAATTATTTATAATCAGCACATGAAAAAGTCAAGATACAGAAATAGAGGGGAAAAAAAACCTGTCTTCAGCCTTCACTCACTCTTTCTGCTTCAAAATGCTTAACAATGTGACCTTTTTATTACACACAAATCATACTGGAACCCTCCTTAACTCTCCTCATGAAGACCTCCCTACCATTATGTTAGCTAATTATGTAACATTTAAGCATTGCCAGGTGGAGCTGTTGGCAAAGTACACTCTCCAAACCAGGTAACCTTTTACAGGATCAGAGATGTACACCCAACTGAACTCCTGCATCTAATGTCTAGATTAGGAAAGGATTTTATCTGACAGTAACCAACCAGGCAGTACACATTCCTAAAAGGAAACATCGCCATGGATGGATGAAGTTACCTCTAAACTTACAAAGGTCTTTGCTTATGTCAGAGAATTCAGAAAGTATATATAAAATCCAAAGCTCTACTGAAAAAAAAAATTAATTCTTTCTTCTTCTGTGTTATGTGGAAGAGGCAAAAAAAATATTCAATATTCATGTATTGTGACATGGGGAGAAAAAGTTTTGTTCTGTCCCTCACCAACTGACTCTAAATGCTTGCTCTGAAGCACATCTCTCCCATTTCCATAGCAACACATCCAACAGACATGCCTCTGCCTTATATTTGTTATTGACAATTGAACTTTATAGCATAAACCATGTGTGTAAACTCTTCTAAAAGCACCCTGGATTGCATGCAATCAACTGCACTCCATCAGAGGAGTGCTACAATGCCAGCAAGGAGTACTTCTGCAGCCAGATAGGAATTTGCCTTCCGGATATAAAAACTTCAGTGATGAGCAGCTGCCAAAAACTTTAGCAATAACAACCTTTGAGCATAACATGGCATTTTCAAATCACTCAAAAAATCTCTCTTCAGTACCTGTAAAAAACAAGTGTCTTTTTGTGGTTTCCTTCCTCTTCTCTAAGCAGGGGTTCAAGAGGCGAAGAAGTTGCAGGACCCTCTCTTCTCGCCGTGACTCCGTCAGGCAGGCATCATTCATCACCAGGTAGGGGTAAATCTTCCCATTGTGGCCTCGGATGTAGAGTCTCCTAGCTGCAGTGTTGTGCTTCTGAACTATCTCCACTCTGGGCATAAACCTATCAGGAAGAAAAAGGATGCTACAACTTCCCATCTTGTCTCCTCTGATATAAACAAGGTAAAAAAACAACAAACAAACAAACCAAAACAGCAGAGAAACAACCAAGAAAATCAAACAAATAAAGCAGTGCACCTCTACTTCAAGGTGCAACTTTAGGACTCAGCTAGCCCAGTAGCCAAAAAGCTCTTCTTTGTGTTGCTTCTGTTTATTCATTTTTAGGAAAACACAGTTCTTGAGCAAAACTTAATTATTAGGTCAGATGTGGTTATTTGGAAGAACAGTGCCTTTACTGACTGCAACAGGATAACTACTCTCAGCTTGTATCAAAAGAAAACCAAACACACTCTTCATAAAACAGTACAGCTGCTTAGTGAGGCAATGTAAAATTGCCAGAGGACAAAGTAAAAAAGCATATAAGACAAACCAGAGCAAAGCATGGCTCTATCTATGTCATTTAAATATCCATGACATCTGCTTTTGCAGAGTGGATAGAGGAGGTTTCCATTTTTCTCTCCGCTTTCAGAACTACAACGACACCAAAGAGTATTTTTAGGTTACCTTGCTATCTTGATGTAGTAATGTGTTGGTTTGGGCATAAGGAATTCTCCAGGTATCTCTACTTCTGCAGTTTGAGCTGAAAAATTACTTAGAAAGCGACACTTTTCCTCTATGAGGAAGAACTTTGGAAGCTGTTTAGTTTTGGCCTCCAGGATTTTGATCCATTTCTTCAGTTTAGAGATGAGATTGTGGAGTTTCATTGATCCTGGCACACTGAAGTCAAAGTCTAAAAGGAAAAATACACAAGCATGTATATATATAATCATAGCATCAACCAGGTTGGAAGAGACCTCCAAGATCATCCAGTCCAACCTAGCACCCAGCCCTGGCCAATCAACCAGACCATGGCACTAAGTGCCTCATCCAGTCTTCTCTTGAACACCTCCAGGGAC
>WAAF01016033.1:73365-94117 GCA_013400475.1 Tricholaema leucomelas
GTTGAGGTGCTGGAAGGTGTCCAGAGAAGGGAGACAAAGCTGGTGAGGGGCCTGGAGCACAAACCCTATGAGGAGAGGCTGAGGGAGCTGGGGGTGTGCAGCCTGCAGAAGAGGAGGCTCAGGGCAGACCTCACTGCTCTCTACAACTACTTAAAGGAAGTTGTAGCCAGGTGGGGTTGGGCTCTTCTGCCAGGCAAGCAGCAACAGAACAAGAGGACACAGTCTCAAGCTGTGCCAGGGGAGGTCTAGGCTGGATGTTAGGAGGAAGTTGATGGCAGAGAGAGTGATTGGCATTGGAATGGGCTGCCCAGGGAGGTGGTGGAGTTGCTGTCCCTGGAGGTGTTGAAGCAAAGCCTGCATGAGGCACTTAGTGCCATGGTCTGGTTGATTGGCCAGGGCTGGGTGCTAGGTTGGATTGGATGATCTTGGAGGTGTCTTCCAACCTGGCTGATTCTATGATTCTAAGTCCTAAAATTATACATAACTTAAACATGTCAGTACCTGCTACCTTTTTTCTGTAGGCAGCTCTAAAATATTCTCTACTATTTAACAAACAGTGAACTTCCCAAGGTTTTCCTGGGTTTACAGGCATGCAAACAGTAGACAAACACACTGTGAACATTTTAAATGCTACTCTTTGGCTGCCCATATACTGCATTTAGTTGCCCATATACTGCTGCAACTAAACAGACTGCATAGAGAGACAGCAGTAGTAAACCAATTAATTAAATCACAGAATCAACCAGGTTGGAAGAGACCTCCAAGCTCATCCAGTCCAACCTAGCACCCAGCCCTGCCCAATCCACTAAACCATGGCACTAAGTGCCCCATCTGGTCTTTTTCTGAACACCTCCAGGTCCAATCCCTTAGTGAAAGAGTAAACTTCATTTCAGAGTCTAGTACCATCATTTTCTCATTCTCTCTCTCTCTTTATCGACCAGGTTGGAAGAGACCTCCAAGATCATCCATTCCAACCTATCACTCAGCCCTATCCAGTCATTTAGACCATGGCACTAAATGCCTCATCCAGTCTTTTCTTGACCTGTTTCATTACAAATATTTTATTTACATCATTGGAGGCTTTTTCACTTTTAAAAGGGATGAAAGAGCCTCAGCTGAGGACACAATGTAGAATCCATGAGCAAGTGCAGCAAGTAGGAAAACCGCTATTACCACTACTCTCCTGCTCCAAGCTGCAAAGAAATTCTCTTCCTCCTTTCCTGGCTTAGCAAACAATTGCATGCCACCACTGAAAGAACAGCTCTGACAGCCTGAGCAAAAATAACAATATTATGCAAACAAGCCTGCTCTTTCCTTTGCAGCATAACACTACTGCAGTGTGAAACTATCTCCTCTAGCTCACATATGAGTGATGTAAGAATTTTATCAAGGTCAATACATGGTCTTCAATACACTCTCATTAATCCTGTAACAGAAATGACTCCAATATTGACCATTTATTGCCTCAACACCATCTTCAGAACACAGCAGATCAACAAACAAATATGTGGCTTTCCAAAAAGAGGGGAAAGGAATAAAGCACATGCAACAAATGAAATGATGGCTCAGTACTTCACCACCACCACGACAGAATAAATACAGCTGGATAACAAACTGCTCTCTTGGTAAAACTCATTAATTCTGGCATCCCAAATCGTGCAAGGTAACTAGAATAGAATAGAATCAACCAGGTTGGAAGAGATCTCCAAGATCATCCAGGCCAACCTAGCACCCAGCCCTATCCAGTCAACCAGACCATGGCACTAAGTGCCTCATCCAGGCTTGGCTTCAACACCTCCAGCCACAGTGACTCCACCACCTCCCTGGGCAGCCCATTCCAATGCCAATCACTCTCTCTGACAACAACTTCCTCCTAACATCCAGCCTAGACCTCCCCTGACACAACTTGTGACTGTGTCCCCTTGTTCTGTTGCTGCTTGCCTGGCAGAAGAGCCCAACCCCACCTGGCTACAGCCTCCCTTCAGGTAGCTGTAGACAGCAATGAGCTCTGCCCTGAGCCTCCTCTTCTGCAGGCTGCACACCCCCAGCTCCCTCAGCCTCTCCTCATAGGGTTTGTGTTCCAGGCCCTTCACCAGCTTTGTTGCCCTTCTCTGGACACCTTCCAGCACCTCAACATCTCTCTTGAATTGAGGAGCCCAGAACTGGACACAGCACTCAAGGGGTGGCCTGACCAGTGTTGAGTACAGGGGAAGAAGAACCTCCCTCGTCCTGCTGGCCACACTGTTCCTAATACAAGCCAGGATGCCATTGGCTCTCTTGGCCACCTGGGCACACTGCTGGCTCATGTTCAGCCTACTAATAACTAATTCCTCATCTACAGGAAAAAAGTCTATATAGCAAAATAGAGTTTCATGCTTAGAGATGTCAGAATATGAGGTACAGCTCTGCAATATTCACTTCTCTTTTCCTACTTGGTATGGGCAGTGCAACCATAGCAGCATCACTGTAAAACACTCCTATTATAATCCCAAGCCTACCCTCTAGCGAGCAGTGGGAGTAAATCATTTCATGCAAGTGACAAAATCACTGAATCATTTATCTCCTGAATCCCTGAAGCACAGGAAAGTATCTCCAAATTGCAAGTAGATTTTGTGCTAATGGGAATCACCAAAGTAGTAGAACTATGCATATATATAGTCCTTAAAAAACAAGTGCTTCAGTTCACCATGAGAACAGCTCCAGTTTGTTGAAATGCTTATTTTAGGATTTTTTTTTTGGATGTTTTGTTTCCCAGTTTGTTTTCCCAGATGGGAAAAACAGAGAGTTCACTTAGTCTTTTTGCTCATGTCACACAGAGCCCATCTGAGAAGAAAAATCACTTCAGCTGGAAGAAAGGGGAATACAAGAGCAGACATTATTGGAGCACAAAGTCTCTCTGCTTTGCAGGCATTTTAGTCTATATAAATAGTATTTCTATTTCAAACAAATCCACTCTTCCCAGTACTTACTACTGCAGAACACCTTCTCAAGCTAACACATGCTGGTCTAAAATACCTTCCTGCTTATATCACTTGTTCCTAAACAGAAAAGGAAATTTACCTCCTCATCTTTAATGGGAGACATTCACAGAAGACCACAATACTTTACAGACTGCATTTCAACTGAGGAAGCTTGCTCTATGTTCTCAATGCTGCTACAGATTTTACAGTGTGATATATGTATTTCAAAGAAATATGTTTATTCAGAGTCTTGGCTGTCTCTAAAATTGCTACCTGAATCCATCCAACCCAGCATAATTGGCCATTTCTTGCCACTCTGACTGGAAGGAGAAGCAGGGGAGAGTGGGACACAATCTTCCTGCCAGCGAGACAGACTAAAATGGTCTTATGGCAGAACTAAAGTTTCAGACTTTCTCACTGAGAGCTGTACCATCACTTACCATGAAGCAACTCAGAAGAAAGAAACAACAAAACAAACTTTAGTTAACAAAATTAGTGTCAAAGCCCCTGGCACTAATGTTAAGGTTAAAGATTGTTCTGACTGCTGACAAAGCCGCTTAAGAAAGTTCATGACCCAGGGACCCTCAACTAAAGAGCCAAGATGTTTGTGATGCAAGATGCCACTTAGGAGTGAAATACAAACTTGGCTTTGTGTGATGGTTTGGGTGTTACCTGCCCCCCCACTTAAGAAAATCACCCAGACTAGACTCAGCAGCTGGAAATTAAGAATGAAGCTCTACATTTACAGCTTAACACAAGATACAAGCAGGTACTTACAATATCTACAGCTGCAGACAGAAATAGACAAGTTAAAAAGTAATACAGAAATACAACAGCCCTCCCAGAAACCAGAGGCCCCAGGAGGGGCTCTCACCCAACCTTCCACTCCTTCCCACTCCTCTACCTTACTCCAGACTTTGCCTTACATTCAGGGTGAGTTTGGAGAATGGGCCAGAGGGGATAGGAAGTAGAAGGATTAGTTAGCAGGTTAGGGAAAGAAGGGAGGCAGCCAGAGCCAGAGAGCAGCTCTGTTATCTATGTTTGTGTTCTTGTTTTTATACATCTCAGCAAGCCTATGAGTGCAGCAGACATCACCACTGGCTCCTTTTTACAGCCTATCATCTAATTCCTCTCACTAAAATATCCCAGCTAGGCTCAAACTAGCACACTTTGCAGAGCAGTTCAAATCCTTTATTATGCACACGATGCTGAAGGAGATCCAAGCATTCTCCAAGACAGAAGAGCTGTCATGCTCTTGAAGTCATTACGCAGACATTTACATATTCTCTGCTTTCATAAAGGTCCTTTTTAATCTCATAAGAATTTCTGAAAAAAACCCAAATCTCCCTGACAGTTAAGTAGAAATATGAAGCAAGACTCCTCATTTATCAGTCAGCTCCAGGAAACCAAGACTGAAAAGACTGGACCAAGGTCAAATACGATGCCAACTCCAATCTCTTCAGCAGGGTTTCCTACGTAACATTCTGTTGTTTAAAAAAAATCAGAGAGTAAGCAAAGTAAGAGCTACCCAAACAATGCTATGCTCACTCCTAAGCTGCAAAAAATTAATCTTTAAGAAGCTGAGTATTCTTGAGCTCCTTGCCCTCTCTGCACACTTCAGAGACACCTTCTGATTACAGGGTTTCCGTTGGCAGTAACTCACTCATCGTCTTGGGTGCCAAAGGTCTCCAGAAAATGATCTTGCCCTTTAAGTGTACATTTTGGAATTTTCCATTGGTATTCAGCTAGTGTGGAGAGATGGTTGCAGCAAGAAGCTGATCCAAACTCTAAACTATCATCTGCCCACAAAAGAACAATTGAGGCAGTTTTTCTCCTCCTTTTACTGCTGAGAGAGCTCTCAAAGGGAGCATTTCTCAGCATTTGCCTGTTCTTTGATGTCAAAGGTTTAGCAGAAAAAGGAGAGAAGGAACAAAGAACAGATGGTCAAAGAACTATGCATTTGAAGTTCCAGGCAAAAAAATTCAAAGTGAATTTTTGGTTTTAAAATATATAATGCTAGGATGGAAAAAGATGACCTATCAAAGCTCCACCAGTCCAGACGACCGCAGACAAAGGACTTGGAATATAAGAAATGGTCTGAGTCCCCAGGGGCTCCAAAGGGGGATGGAGATGCAACTCAGATGCTAATAGGAATGATTATGCAACCAAACACAGCTGAAAGTGTCTATAAAACATCACTGCCGACATTAATCTGGAAATAACCGAGGAAAAGAGTTTACTCCAAGACAGCTCCTCAGCTTGGACACTTCTGAAATGGAAGGCAACCACTCTAATTAGCCATCCATCATCTAAGTGCAACTGGTAGTGAGGGAAACAAAGAGATGTGATCCTTGCAGTGTGACAAAAGGATGCAGCAGCCCTGATTTGCAAGTGGTTTCTCATCATGTTAAAACCAGCCTCTGCTACCTCCAGCACAACACTTAACAATCCTCTTCATTGCTGTGCATTTTACTGCTCCTGCACAACGATTAAAAGCCTGAGTTTCATTTGCGGCAGAATGAATTTCAAAACTGCCTAAGTATTTTGTTTAATTTCTGCTTTCTCACACTTCATTTGTGAATTAAACCACTGCATTTATTAGATTAAAATCAGATCAGACCTAACAGTAAGCAAAATAATTAGTTAATCCTGCAGACATTTATGTTTAATCATACTTGAAAGATATGAACTCTTCGACAGAAAAAAACCCCTCTAATTAATTACTCCTTATTAAATTGAAGTTCACTAAGAAACACACTGCATTTGATGACTTCACATGATTTTTTCAGTCCAGGACTATGCTGCTGCTGTTTGTTTTATATGCTGTTCCACATAATTCCCTATACATGCTGTGAAGCCTCTTCCAGTCTTTGACTTCTCTTTTGGTAGAAAAACGCTTCCTAACGTCTCATTTCAGCCTCTCTTGGTGCAGCTCTGAACCACTCTCCCCTGTGTCCTGTCACTGGTTAGCAGAGATTCAGAGAAGCAATCAGGTTGGAAGAGACCTCCAAGATCATCCAGACCAACCTAGCACCCAGCCCTGGCCAATCAACCAGATCATGGCACTAAGTGCCTCAGCCAGGCTTTGCTTCAACACCTCCAGGCATGGAGACTCCACCACCTCCCTGGGCAGCCCATTCCAATGCCAATCACTCTCTCTGGCAGGAACTTCCTCCTAACATCCAGCCTAGACCTCCCCTGGCACAGCTTGAGACTGTGTCCCCTTCTTCTGCTGCTGCTTGCCTGGCAGAAGAGCCCAACCCCACCTAGCTACAGCCTCCCTGCAGGTAGTTGTAGACAGCAATGAGAGATCAGATCAGCACCTCCCTCCCCATGTCCTCTCCTCAGCAAGCTGCAGAGAACAATGAAGTCACTTCTCAAGTCTCATTTTGTCCAAACTGGACAAGCCCAAAGTCCTCAGCCACTCTTCAGAGGACATTCCTGCCCAGCTTTGTTGCCCTCCTCTGGACACATTTGAGGACTTTCATATCCTTCTCAAACTGTAGGGCCCAGGACTGCAAACAGTCCTCCAGGTGAGGCCAGGCCAACACTGAACACAGTGGGATAATCCCAACTCTTGACCTGCTGGTTATGCAGTGTTTGGTGCATCCAGGATGTGTCCTGCTCTCTGGGCCAGGCTGCTGAGAAGCAGCCCCCTCCAGGTCCCTTTCTACAAGAGAGCTCACCAGCCACTCCTCTCCCAGTTTATACTTGTATCTGGCATTACTCCATCCTAGGCACAGAATCTGGCATTTGGACTTGATAAATTTCATGCCATTAAGCACTGTCCAACAATTTCTTCCCCTCCTGTATGCTTCCATTAAAGACACAAAATGCTTCTGCTTCCAATTCCCTCTCTAGTACACTTCATCCATTAAAAATTTAATCATATGGTTCAGGACTTTCATTATCTGCTGTCATGCAACTGTTGTGCCTCAAAAAGGACATCATGCAAGACATGGGGTGCAGAAGATATGTAGGTCATATCTACAACTGAGTTACTTTCACAAGATTCCCATCACTTCACTTATTTTCACAACATTATCAGTAAAATGCTTGAAAAAACACCACAAGTCTACTTGTCACATCCTGGAAATGCTCAGCAGCTGCACTGACCTCAAAGAAGTTTAACTTAGGGCAACTTTATATAACCTAGAATTCTATAAAGGGTAACTTTCCAATGCCAAATTCATTCTGGAGGAGGAATCAGCTTGATGTGGAAAGGAGATTTTTTTTCCCCTCAATCACTATCAAAGTTAAGATGGTAGAGTTTTAACTCATGCCAGAAGCATCTAAGTCAGAGTGCCAGGAGAGGAAAAAGTAGATTCAGAAAGAGATGAAAATTCCTGACTTCACAAAAATTCTATCTGCTCAGTTCTGAACTACTAAGTTTGAATTCCTCTGTTAAGAAGAAGAAAAAACTCCAACAAATCAACACAGATAATCTGCATTTAACTATTCCTTGCCAGATAATTCTACAGGTATCTGTAAGGAACAGATAGATGCAAACCACAAAATCCCAGAAATTCAAAGCACTGCTGCCAATCACTGTCACCCTCTGTCACTGGCATCTGCATGGTCTTAACTCTTTCACCAAACAGATCCAAGCCACACTCTGCCCTACACAAGCTTTACTTAGAATTCACATCAACATCAGATGCCCCAAAATGTGACTTCACTGATAAAGAGAAAACAAATGATGCAAACAAGCTACTTCCCTGAGTAGCTTCTTTATTAGATCTGATCAAAGTTATTCATAGAATCAACCAGGTTGGAAGAGACCTCCAAGATCATCCAAGCCAACCTAGCACCCAGCCCTATCCAGTCAACCAGATCATGGCACTAAGTGCCTCAGCCAGGCTTTGCTTCAACACCTCCAGGCATGGCGAAACCACCACCTCCCTGGGCAGCCCATTCCAATGCCAATCACTCTCTCTGACAACAACTTCCTCCTAACATCCAGCCTAGACCTCCCCTGGCACAACTTCAGGCTGTGTCCCCTTCTTCTGTTGCTGCTTGCCTGGCAGAAGAGACCAACCCCACCTGGCTACAGCCTCCCTTCAGGTAGCTGCAGACAGCAATGAGGTCTGCCCTNACCCCCAGCTCCCTCTCTGCCTGGCTGCTCTCAGCCACTCTGGCCCCAGCCTGTAGTGCTGCTTGGGGTTGTTGAGGCCAAAGTGCAGAACCCTGCCCTTGGCCTTGTTCAGTCTCATCCCCTTGGCCTCTGCCCACCCATCCAGCCTGGCCAGGTCCCTCTGCAGAGCTCTGCTACCCTCCAACAGCTCCACAGCTGCTCCTAGATTAGTGTCATCTGCAAACTTACTGATGCTGGACTCAATCCCCTGGTCCAGATCATCAATGAAGACATTGAGCAGGATTCAGTGTATCTAACAGTGATGTGAATTCATGCAAGAGTATCTAATAATCAGGTTATCCATAACATTAAGGTATTCTCTTCTCACGAGCAGCAGGCTGGTTTCAATATTCACACCATAGTGTCACTTTGGAGCTCTGGGGGGAAAATTAATATTACATTCTGGCATCACAGTAAGCCAGAGATCTTTCCTGTCCCTCAGCTATTGCAGGTAGTTCCACACAAACTGCAAAAACACTATAGTGAAGTGATATACTTTTTCTTTCCACACATATGTGATTTGACCATAGGTTTAGGCAATAAAAATGCAATATTCTCTATGTTGAGATCTGATTTTCACTTGATTTAACTTTATTACTCCAGAGAAGACTGGACCAAGCTATTTCAGGTTTGGTGGATGACAGAAAGGTGTTATTTTCTATCCAGAAAATCATTGGAAGCAGAATAAAAGATCAGAATGCCTTCACTTGAAGTTGAATACCTTCAACCTGAACTTCAAGTTGAACTTTGGGAGGGGAAATTTCTCTGGAGATTAAAATTAAGATTGGAACCCCCCCTAATATTTTAACCACTTACCTGTTGTGAATTGCCCTTTTAACTTCTGGAACACAGGGTCTTGAGCAGTTGCCTGTGCCCTCCTAGCTAGTGACTCTGAGGCTGCACTAGAAAACATGGTGGACACATTAGAGACATTCTCCAGACCTACTCCAAAAGTGCTGACTAACTTCTTGACAAAGTTCAGCGTATGAGGAGTGATTTTGGCATCAGAAACAGCTCCACTTTTCTCAAAGGCAACTGAATAGCACTTTGCCAAGCCCTGCTGCAGCTGTCTAAGAACCTAGGGACAGAAAGAAAAGGACAAGAAAAGAGAGTCAGAAAGATCAGGCCTTCTGAGCTGACACCAAGCATTTATTCCCACACTGCCTTTCATATACTAAATCTATCCCCTCAGAAACATTTATTCAAAAGTGCATATTTAACTGCTCCAGAGGCTCAGGCAGAACAAGAGCACTAATTCTTTTTAGCCCTGCAACCAAACAAACCGAGCAGAGGGAATGCTGCATCACAAAGTACACTTTGCTCTCTCAACAGCAGCGGAGTTTCAGAGCTCCTATTTTGTGATACAGTAGAAAATCAGGTGGCATGAGCAACACTGCTTCCAACTAACACTCTGCTAGGGAGACAGAACAGAAGGGCCTGACACTTCAAGTGACACATAAGAACAGTGGAGTGGCATGGCCAGCAGCTCTCTGCTAGAACTCAAACTTCAGGCAATAATCACCACCTGTCACACACCACCAAACTAAGAAGGAAACTGGTATCTGAAGCAGTGTAGAATCAGACATTTTCAGTGAGCAGAAGCAACAGCTTAAATCCAGGAGGCATTCATCTAATTAACAGAATCATAACATGGTTTAGGTTGGAAGGGACCTCAAAGCTCAGCCAATTCCAACCCCCTGCCATAGGCAGGGACACCTCCCACTAGAACAGGTTGTTCAAGGCTGTGAACACCTCCAGGGAGATTGTGGAGCACAGAATCACCCAATGTGATCAAAGATGCATTGGGTGATTCTGTACTCCACAACCTCCCTGGGCAACCTGTGCCAGTGTCTCACCACCCTCACCGCAATGAACCCTTTCCTAACATCTACTTTGAATCTCCCCTCTGCCACTTTAAACCCATTACCCTCATCTTGTCATTACAAGACCTCATCCTAGTCCCTCCCCAGCCTTCCTGTAGGCCCTCTTCAGATACTGGAAGGCCACTCTAAAGTCTCCTTGAAGCCTTCTCTTCTCCAGGCTGCAGAGCCCCAGCTCTTGTAGCCTGTACTCATAGCAGAGGTGCTCCAGCCCTCTGATCAATAGTTTAGGCAAACTTCTGCATTGCTTCTAAAAACAACCAAGCTCCTTGAAACCCCAATCAGAACAATGAGTTCAGTAACAGCAACAATCATTCTAGACAAACGTTTTGCAGTTAACTTTTCCTTGGATGAACAGATGCCTATGAAGATATATTCAAGGCAAATACCTCTTCATGCCAGTTCTCTCTGAACCAGACCATCTGATCTACAATGCCTTCCAGAGAAGACAAAAGTGTTGGATGCAATTCTCGCTGCATGTGCATAATTCTGCTGCATCTCCACATCGGTGCAGTGGCTCTGATTGGCCCTGGATCTGATGCAGAGTGGGATTGATTTCCAACTGAACTTGGCTGTTGTTGCCCAGAATCTGCAAAGTAGAACATTTTAAGTTACCTTTTGTAAACTTGATAGATGGAATAAAATCAATTTGCTTTAGATTTGCAGCATTCATCATGTGCTGCATTTCAGAACGTTTGGGTTTCAGAAAGCTCCAAATGCTGCTGAGTGACACAGACTTCCCAGGGTTAGAGTGCAAGAAAAAAGCACTTCAAAGACAGAGGTGTGGCCTTAGCTTTCACATTAACCATGCCCTTGAAGCAACTGATAAGTGGATCAAATAGGATCAAGTTATTTAAGTTATGAGGGTTCTGCTCCCTTTCCTTCAGGGAGATCTCTCTCACCAAACTGCAGTATAAACATGCTGGTGCTAACAATACACTCATTGTTGTAGGGCACCTCTCTTAGTACAGCTGATCTCTTGCATTACAACATCAGACAGTGATTAAGCACAGAGCTTTATCGTATTAGGTGACCCTCCGCTACTTCACACAACTTACCAACAGACCTCTAGCTTGTGGCACTTACAACTAGGCACTGTGTTAGGTAACCCTCCACTACTTCACAACTTACCAACAGACCTCTAGCTTGTGGCACTTACAACTAGGCACTGTGTTAGGTAACCCTCCACTACTTCACACCTTACTAACAGACCTCTAGCTTGTGGCACTTACAACTAGGCACTGTGTTAGGTAACCCTCCACTACTTCACACCTTACTAACAGACCTCTAGCTTGTGGCACTTACAACTAGGCACTGTGTTAGGTAACCCTCCACTACTTCACACCTTACCAACAGACTTCTAGCTTGTGGCAGAGCCACTAGGAAAACATTTCACTGATTATCACTTTTCCATGTGGCAATATCAAGAGTTTGACACAGAAATCTTTTGCTGGATATGAATGTATCCAGCAGTGGAGTATTATGGTGTGTGGGCAACAATTTGTCCTCCAAAGAGCACCCCAAGAAAACTAAGACACTATTTAATTAGTGCCCCTGAAAACACCATGCCAAAATTTAGCAAATTGACTGCCCAGTGAAAAGGGTAATTGAATAAACAATTCACTTTGTAACAAAGAATAAAGAGCAGAAGGGAGAGTTTCAGGCAACTCTCCAGGGATTGACAGGAGATTATATGGGACAAAAGAACAACCAAGTTCTCCAGAATCATTTGGCATAACTGTAAATATGATTTGTTCTTGGGGGAAAAACCCCACAAAGGTGTTGTGCAAGTTGCTTAATGCTTTCCCCACCTCCCAAACACTTCCTCAAAGCCAGAATTGATTTTGTGTAAACTCAGATGCTCTTTTGACTTGAAAAATCACCACAGGTTATATTCCCAGTAAAATCAAGGGAAACTCAAAGTCAGAACTAAGTTACAAAGAACCAAACCGATCTGATCATTATCAAGCTCACCGCTCTTGTAGCGCTCTCGTTGCTCTATCTTTAAGGTCAAATAGAGGGTCCTGATAGGGAAGTAGACAGCTTGGGGGTAGACTCTTCCCACCTATTTGGAGACACACATACTTCTCAGTTAAGGATACTTGACTACAGGTGAGATCAACACATACTCTTTGTAAATGAGTGCAATTCAGTAACAGTCAACCCTTTGTTTAAAATAACAGCTTATGGAAAACTAAGAAGTGAAAGATTCAGTAGCAGAAATCCAAAGGGGTTGAAATGGTAACCCCCTATGCACACTGTTAAAGGCATTACCTAATTAGGGCTTCCAGCTCATATTGCCTAATAACCTGAAGACAGCATAATGGCAGAGCAGCAGCTGGGGCAGCTCAGAGACCTCACTGGTGTACATAACGGATGAAAACAGGACATAATGGCAGCAGTTGGTGGCCACAATTCCCACTGAACCCCAGGATACTTGATAAGAAGGCCCATTAGAGAGTAACTTTACTCCACCTAATTGTGGCACTTAATGTAAGAAGATACCAATTTCACCCCAAAATTAAATAAACAATAAAAAATGCATGCCTTCCATTAAAAAAAGAGAGAGAGATTAACATTCAGCATCCCCTTCACAACCAGGACCTATGAAAGGAAAGACAAAATCTACCTAAGCACTGCCCAAAACATCTTATAGAATCATAGAATCAACTAGGTTGGAAGAGACCTCCAAGATCATCCAGGCCAACCTAGCACCCAGCCCTATCCAATCAACCAGACCATGGCACTAAGTGCCTCATCCAGGCTTTGCTTCAACACCTCCAGCCACAGCGACTCCACCACCTCCCTGGGCAGCCCATTCCAATGCCAATCACTCTCTCTGCCAACAACTTCCCCCTAACATCCAGCCTAGACCTCCCCTGGCACTGCTTGAGGCTGTGTCCCCTTCTTCTGTTGCTGGTTGCCTGGCAGAGCCCAACCCCACCTGGCTACAGCCTCCCTTCAGGGAGCTGCAGACAGCAATGAGGTCTGCCCTGAGCCTCCTCTTCTGCAGGCTGCACACCCCCAGCTCCCTCAGCCTCTCCTCATAGGGTTTGTGTTCCAGGCCCCTCCCCAGCCTTGCTGCCCTTCTCTGGACACCTTCCAGCACCTCAACATCTCTCTTGAATTGGGTAGCCCAGAACTGGACACAGTACTCAAGGTCTGAGTACAGTAAGCTTTAGGCATCAGAAATTCTGCCTTAGCTGCTTTCCTCTCTTAAGCTGTTTTGGTGCATGATCTTTCCAAAGCTTGCTTTTGGTTTTGTGGAGAGGGGCACAGAAGTATGTGTACATTTGCACAGGCACAATCAGCTGCTCACAGGATGTCAAGGGTTGGAAGTGACCCAAAGAGATCATCGAGTCCAACCCCCCTGCCAGAGCAGGACCATACAATCCAGCTGAGGTCACACAGGAACTCATCAATGCACATCCAAACACACATGCACATGGTCTCTTTCTACAAACATAAACCTTCTCAGAGCTTTGAAGTGAAGGGACAGAATAAAATGAGCTGGAATGGAATACCCCAATTTGGGCAGAACCCACACAGGTCATCAACTCTGTATCTCAAAAATAAGAGTGGAGGGAAGGAAAAAATAAGCATATAGTGAGGAATTTAGCACAGCAGTTATCCTTTGCCAGTTTAAATAAGTATATAGTGAGGAATTTAGCACAGCAGTTATCCTTTGCCAGTTTAAATAAGTATATAGTGAGGAATTTAGCACAGCAGTTGTCCTTTGCCAGTTTTCAGGAAACAGCAGAGCACTGCAGACAGAAGAGGCCTGGGGTACAGGCTATTGTGAGAGCTTCATGTGTTCACTTGTATCTTAACAGGACTTGATAACTTTTACATTAACCTGAAGGAGTATTAAAGTGGTCCCACAGTGTGCACCTGCTACAACAGAGCTGAAGTTGGACCACAAACAGTTAACATCTCTGCAAACATAATTGAACCAGATTTGCTCTAAGCAATAACAAACCAGCATCTGAACAACATGTGAACAGAGAGATGTCTCTTCTCCCTTGGTCTACAGACACGTTTAAAGCAACTTCACACTGAGACATGAGTATATGTTCTATTCTTGGATTGGGCTTCAAAGTTGACAGCAAAAGGCAGTAAAATCTTTAAATCCCAAAGCAAGATTAATCAAAACTCCTATCTGTCAGTTCAGAGGTACAAATCCAGGAAGTTAGTTTCTTCATCTAACTCCCTAAACCTTAGCCTTATTTGTCTAATCATTTGTCATGCTAAACTTCAAGTGAAGATTTCCAAAGCCCCAGTGAAGATTTCTGACGGTGACAGACAAAGCCTTGTTATTTAAAATCAAGTCTAGTAAAACCCAAAGAAGCAATGAAATAGTTTGCCCTTTAGTCCCTAAAGCTAACAATTCTTTAGCCTTACTCCTGTTACCAGCATTTAACTATGTGTTTCTAAATGTCTTCAATAATGTTCATAAAGAAGTAAGAAACAGAATTCCAGAGGGAAAGCTCTAATGCCTCATGCCCATATGGCATACAACTTCCCTGGATTTCAGCTCATTAAGTAGCACTCACTTTGAAATTTAAAACATTCAACTCACAGAGAGAAATTATAACTTTGGTAAACTCCCCAGCAGTTGCAATCAATGGCATTTTAAAGCCTGGCACTTTCTTAGCTTGCTTTGTGCCTCATCTTGAAAGCAAAGACCACAGAGAACAGAGAACTGACAATTAACTTCTGTACCTGACTGATGAGGTTCAGAAGCAGTTTACCCTCTGAGCCAACCAGGCACGTCAACAGCTGCGGAATCCAGGCCAGCCACTGAATGGGTGGGACCCCAATACAGTACTTGTCTACTGCATCAGCTAAGGTGTTCTTATCATCATCAAAACTCAGCAGCCAAAGCACCTGAAAGAGAATTACAAGAGGGCATCTCAGCACTGAAATTCAAGACCAAATCAATCATTACAAAGCACAACCCCCCCCCAGATATTTTATTAATGACCACAGAATCAACCAGGTTGGAAGAGACCTCCAAGCTCAGCCAGCCCAGCCTAGCACCCAGCCCTGTCCAATCAACTGGATCACAGCAACAAGTGTCTCATCCAGGCTTCGCTTCAACACCTCCAGGCACAGAGACTCCACCACCTCCCTGGGCAGCCCATTCCAATGCCAATCACTCTCTCTGCAAACAACTTCCTCCTAACATCCAGCCTAGACCTCTCCTGGCACAACTTGAGACTGTGTCCCCTTCTTCTGTTGCTGCTTGCCTGGCAGCAGAGCCCAANCACTGGCTCTCTTGGCCACCTGGGCATGGACATTTTAAGTTGTCTTGGATGCAACAACTTAAATTTATTACACTTGGCCAATGTCATTTTTAACCTTCAGAGAGACCATTTCAAGCATGTTAAAAAAAAAAAAGAGTAAAAATCAAGCCTTCTATCTGCTGTGAAACAAGACAGAAAGAAGCAAAGGAAAATGAGGCAAGTTTCTAAAACCTAAAATATGCTATTTGGATAAATTAATGTCAGAACTTAAAATATTTATTTGGGGTTTTTAATTACTATAACTGTACACCCACCCCTCATGATATTGCTTCTGCAGTTTAATTTAAATGCAAATATATTAAGCATTGACTAAAAATCACTAACAATTATGCAACCAGAAAGGGAGAATAATAAACTTCAGAGTGGTATTGAGGCTAAGCTAAGAAAATATTCTGTGTTTCATGCTGAAAACAGACTGTCTTCCACACTATGCTACCACAGATCAGATTTTCCTCATGAGAGATTAGAGTACATCCCCATACTGAGAAACACATACTACAAAGAGTGATTTTTGGCTGAAATCATGTTACAGCCAGGTGGGGTTGGACTCTTCTGCCAGGCAACCAGCAACAGAACAAGAGGACACAGTCTCAAGTTGTGCCTATGGCTAGGCTGGATGTTAGGAGGAAGTTGTTGCCAGAGAGTGATTGGCATTGGAATGGGCTGCCCAGGGAGGTGGTGGAGTCACTGTCCCTGGAGGTGTTGAAGCAAAGCCTGGCTGAGGCACTTAGTGCCATGGTCTGGTTGACTGGATAGGGCTGGGTGCTAGGTTGGCCTGGATGAGCTTGGAGGTCTCTTCCAACCTGGTTGATTCTATGAATGAAAAGGAAAGATCTACAGAAAAGGCTTCTTTGGAATAAAATGCAATAGTGAGGTAAAAGTCAATATAAATTATCCATAGTGATGCTAAACAGATAAGAAATTATTCTTTTTTTTAAAGGACCAAAGGATGCCTTTCTACAGATGTTACACCACATTACACAGTAGAAATGCTGGGTGTGATTTGTTCCCTTTCCTTCCTCCTGAAAAAAAGGTTCCACATCTAAGTGAAGCAGAAAAATCCCAGATGAGTTATGTGCAGTGACGCCACAGCGACCACATGCAGACTTCCCTCCTAAATTAAAGCTTTCCATCAGCAACTGACAGTCCTCTAATTGCACAGATCTAAGCACTGAATTGAGCACTGAATTGAGCTCCAATTCTTATTAAAACATCCAGGTCTTACCTTTGCCAAGTACTTTCTTGATTTGCTCTCATTTTGATGGCGACAAGCGTGCAGGTAGCAAGTAATTGCAGACACACCCAGGTGAAGCTGCCGTTCTTTCACAAAGATATTCTCCAGGTAATCTCCCCACATTGCCCAGGCTTTCACCAGCACATCATGCATTTGTACAGCTGCAGAAAAAGCTTTGTTGGCTTCTTCAGACCTGAGTTGTGACAAGTAAGAGAATATTGCTTTTATACTAACACAAAGTAGCTAGAGGAGGCAAGAGCCAGATTCCTGATAGCTTACTCGACAGCTTACTGATAGCTTACTCGAGTACTCTCTTAATACTTGTGCTGGTTTGAGGCTAACTGGAATATTTTACTGAGAGAAATTAAATCCTTAGCTGTGAGAAGAAAAAACCACAGCAGTACCCTACATCACTCATTCTTCTGCTGAGAAATGCAACTAGTCAAAATATAGGTAAGACACTCACTGCTCACACACTGCTCAGCTCTCACTTCTCTTCCTTCTCTCTGGTGGTCTGTGTAGTTGCCTCTGCCTTAACTCTAATCTGACCTAACTCTTTTTCCTCTAACCTCCTTGAGGTCTTTTTGACATCTCACCTCAGATCTCTCCAGATCTATCAAGTGAGATGTACAGGGACTGATCTGGTTATTTCTGAAGGGAGGGAAAGAGGGAGGAGGTTTGGGTCAGGAACCTCCTGGGGACTCTTCATTTTCTGGGAGGAGTTTCTGTATTACTTTTAACTTGTATGTAACTGTAAATGTTTGTGTATATATGCCTGTAAATTGTGCTAAGCTGTAAATACAGCTTCATGCCTTAACTTCCAGCCAACTGAGTCTAGTCTGGGTGATTTCAGTATCTGTGGGGGAGGCAGTTAACTGCCGAACCATCACAATACCTCTACTGCCAGGGACCCAGGGATGGAACAAGAGGACACAGTCTCAAGCTGTGCCAGGGCAGATTCAGGCTATGATTTCCTGAGAGGAAGTTGTAGCCAGGTGGGGTTGGGCTCTGCTGCCAGGCACCCAGGGATGGAACAAGAGGACACAGCCTCAAGCTGTGCCAGGGCAGGTTCAGGCTGGGTGTTTGGAAGAAGCTCTTCCCAGCAAGACAGACTGGCACTGGAACGAGCTGCCCAGAGAAGTGATGGAGTCCCCATGCCTGGAGGTGTTTAAGAGGAGGCTTCATGAGGCACTTAGTGTCAGGGGTTAGTTAATTAGAAGGTGTTAGGTGCTAGGTTGGACTCAATGATCTCAGAGGTCTTTTCCAACCTGGCTAACTCTGTGACTCTGTGGAATTTTTACATTAAGTTCTCTCATTAGGTCCCTTACAACTATTTTGTCCTAGTTTTCCTTGCAAGTTCAGCAGCTGTGAAAGTAGATGCTTCACAATGAAAACATTCATGTAGGTGCCTAAGAACTCCAGATGCTCCCTGAAAACAGCTAAAAAACTTCCAGGTCACTGCAATTGTGACCCAAGGAATGATACTGGGAGAAGAGAAGAGTAATGGTAACACAAGAAGGGTAAAAGCATTTAAAGAGTGCTGCTCTGCTGAATAAAAAAGGAAGAAAGAAACCCTGGGAAGATGTTTATCTGTTGTCTTTTGGAGGACTACATCTTCCTGATTTGTTTTTTTTCCAAAGCCATTAAAACATTCACATTCAATATTATCTGGAAAAAGTCATCACCACAGCTTTAAAAGTTTGGTTTTGAAGAGGAAATGGGCAGGAATATGAAAGCTACTTGTGCAGTTTTTGCTAGTGAAAAGACTTAATTCTTTGATACTTTGGAAATCTTTACATTTCCTCAAGTGCTCCTAGTCCAAGATTTGGTATGATTCACCTCAATTTATACAGCCCTTGAATCTGTGTAACCTCTCAGGCATAAAAATAGCAACAGAACAAGGGGACACAGTCTCAAGTTGTGCCAGGGGAAGTATAAGCTGGATGTTAGGAGGAAGTTCTTCACAGAGAGAGTGACTGGCATTGGAATGGGCTGCCCAGGGAGGTGGTGGAGTCACCATCCCTGGAGGTGTTGAAGCAAAGCCTGGATGAGGCACTTAGTGCCATGGTCTGGTTGATTGGATAGGGCTGGGTGCTAGGTTGGACTGGATGAGCTTGGAGGTCTCTTCCAACCTGATTGATTCTATTGCATTCTATTCCTGAAATGAAGAAACTTTAAAAGCATTCCAGGACTGCTTATTAAGAGAAAGTGTTTCATGAATAGCCTTAGTGCCATGGTCTGGTTGACTGGACAGGGCTGGGTGACAGGTTGGACTGGATGATCTTGGAGGTCTCTTCCAACCTGGTTGATTCTAAGATTTCTGTCTTACAGAATAAGCACTGGAATAAAGCATAAAGCACCTTATGACAGTAAGATGCTGCTTGTTTGACTGATTTGAACTGAAAAGTGTTTTCTTTAATATAAAGATAATAACTTGGAGGATTACAGTGACAAATTCAACTGGCTAGATGTTGAGGGGAAAGTATATAGTCACTTCTGTGCCACATTAATATGTTACTTGCTTTCAGAGGTTTCTGCACCCTAGATAGAGGTTTTGAAGTGAACCACGGCAGCAGCAGCCTGATAGATGACTTTGTATCACTGCTTCCCCTCTGTAGAAAGGAGACTTTTCAGTCGGTTTTCTCTTCTCCTTCTCCACAATCCATCATTCTTGACACCAGAGATGACTTTTTAAAAATGGTTTCTATCACCTTGCTCAGCAAATGGGCAGCAGAGGGAGATGCAAGAGCAGAGGTGACCTTTAACTTCCCGTTGAGTCGACACACAGGTAATCAGCAGCCACGCGTTCTCCGGTCCGACACTGCCCTTGTTCCTAACCGCAGCCTTCCTAACTCCTGACCTCAACTGCAGCGCTAAAAAAAATGCCAGTATGCACTTCAGTAAGATTAAGAAACTGCTAAGTACCTCAGAATCATGTCTGAAACAGAAACCTTGATCCATTCTATTCTGAAACAACAAACAGAGACAGTTTAGCCGCCTTCTACTTTATCTGCGTGAACTTAAAACACATTTAAAAGCCAGAGGGAGGTACAATTTCTTCTCTTTACATCTAAACTGAAAGTAAGCTCACTTATGGCAATAAAAAAAGCCCACTGCACTCTTCATCAAAGTAATTGCATTCTGCCTGCTTAAAATTCTCTCTTGTACCCACAGAAAGTGTCATTCATCATTTCCTGACTTAAACTGCTACGTGAGGTTGCAGTGTACAGCTTCGAACCCGATGGATTTCATTCCGTAACTGTCCACAACATCGTGGTAAAGGAATTATTCCACCTCTATGGAACGTGCAGGAATATTGCCTCTAGGTACCACACATAATAAAAGCTGTTGAAATCTGAAGGGGTCTTTTGGCATCACCAAGCAAAATCTCACTGTTGAGAGGTTCAGTGAATTAAGGAGAGATCTTCCTCCAAACAGTAACACTCCTCACAGCTCACAGCAAACCTATCACAAAGAACTTTACTTTTACTTTCTTATGCAGCTGTGACAAATCTTATGCTGGTATAAACACATGGAACAGCTTTCCTGCTCAAGTACTGTGTTGAAATACCTCAGCTGCATTTCTCTCAGATGTGTGCTAGGCCTGCTCCCAGCCAACAGACTTACTTGTTGATCTGTGCCAAGAACATTCCCTTCAACGCGTAAAACTCGGCAGTCATCTCCTTGGTGAAGTACTTCAGATTGGTTGATTCAATAACTTCGAGGCCCTGTTAAATAAGCCTTAGTGAGAAAAGCCTTCTCAAATGGCAGGGGGGGTTAAGATGAAACAGCAAAAACATTCTCTTGAAATTTAAACAGCAGAAGTTTCTGGGAGCTCATTTTCCTTTTGGAACATCTGAACTGACAACAATATTAAGTTTCCATTGGCCTATCCAAAACTATTCAGACACTATAAACGATATCCATCAACTCCCAGCTTATCTTTGATCACTTTTCCTTAACAAAGTTTCTCAGTTTGATGACCTCATGTGACTTGCCACTGGAATGGGCTGCCAAGGAGGTGGTGGAGTTGCCATCCCTGGAGGTGCTCACGAAAAGACTGGAGGCACTTAGTGCCATGGTCCAGTTGACCTGCTTGCCTGAACGTGAGCCAGCAGTGTGCCCAGGTGGCCAGGAGGGCAAATGGCATCCTGGCCTGCATCAGGAATGGTGTGGCCAGCAGGAGCAGGGAGGTCATTCTGCCCCTGTACTCTGCACTGGTTAGACCACTCCTTGAG
>WAAF01016033.1:94160-134934 GCA_013400475.1 Tricholaema leucomelas
ACTGGAATGGGCTGCCCAGGGAGGTGGTGGAGTCGCCGTCCCTGGAGCTGTTCAAGGCAGGATTGGACGTGGCACTTGGTGCCATGGTCTAGCCTTGAGCTCTGTGGTAACAGCTTGGACTTGATGATCTATGAGATCTCTTCCAACCTTGGTGATACTGTGAGACTATGACTGGATAGGGCTGGGTGCTAGGTTGGCCTGGATGATCTCGGAGGTCTCTTCCAACCCAGTTAATTCTATGATTGATTCTATGTCAGTGGTTTGGCCTATCGTTACCTTTTCCCCTTTCTTTTTAATACATATCATTTCACTTCAGCTGGCCAGCATCCTTCACTCAGGAGTGACACTCAAAACTGACTCAAGTTGCAAGTTAGTCTTGAAATTGAGTTGTTTCTTCCTATTTCAAAGTCTCCTCTATTTACCTACCTCATAATCTTTTCATTTACATTTTTCAGTCAGGTTATTTTTAATACATTCCAAATATTCAGTTCCAAGATGACCATCACAGAACTGTGGAGGCATATAATGGATTGTACTGGAAGAGACCTCCAAAGGTCATCTAGTCCAATCCCCTGTAGTGAGCAGGGACATTCCCCAGTAGATCAGGCTGCCCAGAGCCCTGTCAAGCCTGACTTTGAGTATCTTCAAGGATGCAGCCTCAACTACCTCCCTGGGAGATCTGTTCCAGCGTTCCAGGCACAGGTTGCTCAGGGAGGTTGTAGAGCAGAGAATCACCCAGTGTGATCTTCAATCACATTCTGTGATTCTCTACTCCACAACCTCCCTGGTGGTGTTGAAGGCCAGGCTGGATGAGGCCTTGAGCAACCTGTTCTAGTGGGAGCTGTCCCTGCCTATGGGGAACTGGGTGATCTTTTAGGTGCCTTCCAGCCTAAACCACTCTATGATTCTATGATCTTTAGAGGCCCCTTCCAGCCCCTGACATTCTATGACTCTATGATTCTACATATCTGGAGGCCCTCCAAGCTCCAGCCACAACTGGAGAGGTAAAGCTGCCACAACTGGAGAGGTAAAGCTGCCACAACTGGAGAGGTAAAGCTGCCACACCTGCATGCACTCGTTTTTGCCCATGACTCCAGCCAGCTGGAGATAGCATTTGACTTGCTGGCGAATCTTCTGGAAGCAGTCCACGATGGGCACGGTGGGGATGGTGTGAATGCGGCTCAGGATGTCCAGGGCCACATTGACCAGCCCTTGCTTGCGAGCAATCTTTCCATACTGGATAATTGCAGATGCAGAAGCATGAACTCCCAACATGGCATTGTTGGAGCTCGGATCGTGCTGAGAGCTGTTTTCATAGGCAGTTACAATGGCTAGAAGTAAAAGAGGAATGTGATTATAAACACAGCACCTATCTTGAACAGCAACAGACACACAACGATGACTACAGACAGCCAAACACTTCAGTGGACACTGAAACAAAACAAACACTTGGCAAAAAGGAAAACAACATTCCTGGATGTTTAAACAGAAAAATAAAAGACAAAGAACTTATTTCAAACAATGTGTTGTCTGGAAAATTACATGATGAATGCATGCTGGACCAGGCAGTTTTACCCTGGTAATGATGCTGTCTCCACATGAAAATGCTGCTCCAGTGGGATAAATCATCTGACACAATCGGTAACCTGTTCCTCCAAGTCTTTACAACAGTCTTCATATCATGCAAGCTGTTGTTTCTCCCCAGATTAGTTGGTTGCAATCCTGCATTTATTTGGGCTGCTTCTTGAAGTTCAATTATTTGCTGTGCTGCCTGGAAAACATTAAACAAGACCAATATCATGAAAGAGTGTAGAATAAGCAAGCCTGGCCAGTTTCACTGTTAGAAACAAGGCCTCTATCAATGGTGCCATCCTTAAGACACAACTATTTATGCTGTTTCAGGGACCTGATGATTAGCTTAATGAATGACCTTTAACCAATGTAACCAATAACAAGATAGTAAGAAGGAAAAATAATCCATAAGACTGATTGAACACTTAGTCACTAATCCATAGAATCAAACAGGTTGGAAGAGACCTCCAAGCTCAGCCAGCCCAACCTAGCACCCAGCCCTGGCCAATCAACCAGACCATGGCACTAAGTGCCTCATCCAGGCTTGGCTTCAACACCTCCAGGGATGGCAACTCCACCACCTCCCTGGGTAGCCCATTCCAATGTCAATCACTCCCTCTCTGAAGTGAATTGAGATGTTGAATTCATCCACTGCATCACCAGCACGAAATTTATACCAATAGGTTGCTAACGTTACTAAACAAATTCTTTTCTCTTTAACAAAGGTGCCATAAATGCTTTCTTACATGCTTGTAATAGGTCCTTGAAGAACTCCAGGCTCCTTTCTTCTCCAGGGATGCATTACAAGCGTAAAGCATTTTATTCCATGCACGCCTCATTCTGACAAAACTTAAATGCCCTAAGAGTGTTTGGTGGCAAGAAGACATTTACAGCTCTGTACTTAGTGGGCTCTTCCAGTAATACATGGCTTTGCTTGCCAGCTTTAACTTCAGGCACCTATGACATGTCTCTCCTTGACAGGGTAGTGACAAAAATCCTCTCATCTATTCTTCTCTTTTGAACTCCAAATGCTTTCACAAATGACCTCTCAAATGGTAGAGTCTTGCTTTTAAGAAGCATATTTTTATTTAAAACAAGAACAAACAAACAAACAAAAAAACCCTCACACAACACAACCAAAACACAAAGCAACCCACACCATCTGGAATCTTCTCTTCACTTTCATCTTGTCTCACACACATCCACAGGTTGGAATTAAGTCCTAGCATGCAGGCTGAACTTACTACATCAATCCTAACCATAGCAAAGCAACCACAGAAAAGCACAAGTAAATATATATATACACAAGGATTGAGTAAAAATACTGACCTTAAACAGAACTTTTAACAGAACTTTCAAGAATTAGACCCCAAAACTTTGAGCAGGACTTACTGAGATGAATTCCCTCCTGGTCATGACCTAACTTCTCAACAGAAGCCTGACTGTAGAGAAATACTACCTGCATGCTCCTGAAGGTGCTACTCAGAGATACTATAAAGACCTTAGCCTTAGGATGTTACTCAAGGAGTTTAGAATGGTTTTACTCTGACATCTACTACATAAAGCCCTTAGCTTTGTGAAGTTACTTATGTTTAGAATGGTTTTGCTCTGACACCTACTACATAAAGCCCTTAGCTTTGTGAAGTTACTTAAGTTTAGAAGGTTTTGCTCTGATACCTACTACATAAAGCCCTTAGCTTTGTGAAGTTACTTAAGTTTAGAATGGTTTTGCTCTGACATCTACTACATAAAGCCCTTAGTTTTGCAAAGTTACTTAAGTTTAGAATGGTTTTGCTCTGACATCTACTACATAAAGCCCTTAGCTTTGTGAAGTTACTTAAGTTTAGAATGGTTTTACTCTGACATCTACTACATAAAGCCCTTAGCTTTGTGAAGTTACTTAAGTTTAGAATGGTTTTGCTCTGACATCTACTACATAAAGCCCTTAGTTTTGTGAAGTTACTTAAGTTTAGAAGGTTTTGCTCTGACATCCACTACATAAAGCCCTTAGCTTTGTGAAGTTACTTAAGTTTAGAAGGTTTTGCTCTGACACCTACTACCCTCAAATTACTGAGATGAACAAACAGAAGATGGCAGCAGTCTCTAGTCTCAAACCTATTAAAGGCAGGGGACACCTTACAACTCCAACCACCTGAAGAGAGGATGCACAAACTTGAATGGAATTTAATTACCTGCACTACAACAAAGCCAGTGTAGCATTCTCTAAGCCAGCACTTGGCAGATAAGAGTTGTATCCATTGCTAATCTCCTAAGTAAGATAACTTAAAAAGAAAGAAGGGGGAAAAGGAGGCAGTCTGAATTTACAGAGAGAAATCTCTTGAAACAAAATGAATTAAACCAAGTAATATTTTCCACAATCATCCCAGTATCAGCTCTCACAATAGCTTAACCTTCATTCTACAGCCATTCATCATGTAAATTTAATTTTCTCACAGGTATTTAATCACATCCTATCTGATACTGAAAAAAAAAGAAAGAGTCATTACTGCAGTGCAAATTCCTGGCTGCATTTGTACCCCTGTCAGTCACTGACTAATTCATTGTTTCTTCATGAGGGATATATACATATTAGATTATTTTTAAAGCTGGTTTCAATTGCTATCTGAAAGCATTTCACAATACTGATCCTTTCATGCTGCAGATAATGACATTCTTAGGGGAGGGAAAAAGTTGAAATATCAGTGAAAACTCAGCAGGAAGGAATTAATCTAAAGCCTTCCACTGGTATTGTATGAGCTCAAAAAAAAAAAGAGAAACCCTGCACCCACCACCTCAGTATGAAGAAAACCTTCATTTCCAACCCTCCAGAGGGCTGCAGCAGCTCTGCTCTGAGGACAGGATGAGAGAGTTGGGGCTCTGCAGCCTGGAGAAGAGAAGGCTTCGAGGAGACCTTATAGTGGCTTTCCAGTATCTGAAGGGAGCCTACAGGAAGGCTGGGAAGGGACTATTGACAAGGTCTGGTAATGTCAGGACGAGGGGGAATGGGTTTGAACTGGCAGAGGGGAGATTTAGACGATATTAGGAGGAGGTTCTTTACAGTGAGGGTGGTGAGACACTGGCACAGGTTGCCCAGGGAGGTTGTGGATGCTTCCCCCTGGAGGCATTTAAGGCCAGGCTGGATGAGGCCTTGAGCAACCTGCTCTAGTGGGAGGTGTCCCTGCCTATGGCAGGGGGTTGGAGCTGGATGATCCTTGAGGTCCCTTCCAACCTAAACCATTCTATGATTCCATGATTTTCATTCACTTGATCTGATGCATCTGTTCATAATATAAAAATCTGAGGGTCTGGGCTGCTGTGTAAGCTCCAGCCACAGGCAGAGTCATTTTAGCAGAACTAAGACCTAAAGGTCTCTGATTTTCTACAAGTAAGGTTCATTTATGGATCTTTGAGTAATGTTCCATCAAGAAATGCATCTCCATTACAAAAGTTCAGATTGTGTTGGACTGAGATGTTCCAGAATTTCACCCTTGAAGATGAGAAGTTCACCTGTAGCAGAATTTCCCCCCTGGAGATGAGAAGTTCCCTTGTAGCAGGATTTCTTTCAGTAGAAATGACACTGGCCAGAAGCTGCAGCATTTTTCCCAAAGGTAGTACTGCTCACCTGAAAGGTTCTTCACTAATAACAGACTAGAATCATAGAATCAACCAGGTTGGAAGAGACCTCCAAAATCCATCTATCAATCTATCACAGTTCTGGGTTCTTTAACCTTAATGCTTCAGCCACAAGGACTTTCAGAAATTGCTCTGCCTGTGGAGATTGTCACTGCTCAAAGAAACATCAGCATCTGTAAATACTGAGCTAATTGTTGATGCTCTGATTTGAAAAAAGAAAGAAAAAGCAAGGCCCAAAAAAAATCTAGGCAGGGAGCTGACAAAACTCCATAGCACAATTAACAGGTTTAGCTGAACAGAACACTTGGGAGGTTATTTCAACACCTCTGCAAATAACGGAACGCAACAATAAACCCACCCAAAACAGACCCCACTCAGTGTTCAAGAGCTCCAAGTGCTGGGGTGTATTGTGCATTAGAACACAAAGAAAAATGGAGCCACCTGATCAATTTTTAAATACCTACCTCTGTATGCCATGAACAGAACAGGACAGATCCAGGTAAGCTATAAAAGCTTTAAAAGGAAGAATCCAAACGCATATTCTGCAGCTCTTAACACAAAAGCACCGTTCTGAAAAACCCATCAGCACTACACAGTGAAACAGTTTGTGCTCACAGACACTCGAGGTTCTGAAACCTGCTGGGCTAGTTTGAGCCTAGCTAGCATGTTTTGGTGAGAAGAAGTAGATGATAGGCTGAGAAATGAAAACAATGGTGAGGTCTACTTCCCTCACAGTCTTGCTGGGATGTGTAAAGAAGAAAGGCAAAACAAAGATTAGGTCACTTCTGCTCTGCACTTCGCTTGGACACTTCGTGCTGTGCTGTTCTCTTCTCCTTGCCTGCTGGGGAGTTCGTGGCTGCTGGCTGAACTCCATCTTGCTTTCTAACCTCACCCTCCATTTGCTTTTGTGGCTGACCTCACCTTCCCCTTACCCCTCTCAACCTTACCCCAGTCCCAAGGAAGAATGGAGGTTCGGCCAAGAGGATTAAAGAAGCAAAGGTGAAATCAGCAAAGCAAATGGAGGGTGAGGTTAGAAAGCAAAATGGAGTTCAGCCAGCAGCCCCAGCTCCCCAGCAGGCAAAGAGAAGAGGACAGCCCAGCACCAAGTGCAGAGCAAAGTGACCCTATCTAATGTTTTGCTTTTCCTTGCTACCCATCTCAGCAAGACTGTGAGGGAAGTAGACACCATTGTTTTCATTTCTCAGCCTATGATCTAATTCTTCTCACCAAAACATTCTAGTAGGCTCAAACTAGCACACCTGCCAACTGGAACATCAGTGGCAATAAAAAACCCTTCTCTTTCTTACCTGGAGAAGTGGGGTATGAACATGTGAGACCACGTGAGGAAGCCTCCTCCACTCCCGAATGGCCAAGCTACTCGCCATCTCCACCAGGCGCTCAATGAAGTTCAGCTGCTGCTCCTCTGGATGGCAGATTGCTAAGTACCCTCTGTACATATTCACCTTCCATGCCATCTCTTTTGGACAACTCAACTCCACCTGGGAACCAAATGGAAAAAAAAAAGCCTAGTAAAGATCATTCATACTCAGATGCAGACTTGAAATTACTTTTTTAAAGCCTTCTTAAGCAAACACTTGGAGGTTTTTTTTGGTAAGAATTAGCTGATTTTCTAAAAATACCAGAGTAAAACACCCAAAAAATTGCCATTAGAAGAGTTTCAGCTCCCTTGAAGCAAGCAAATAAACTGCAAACTCAGTGCAGGAATAAAAATGCCTGCATATAACCTGCTGCTAGGGTATTTATACACCAACAACTGTGGCGTAGCCCCGAGACAGCTGAGCAAGCTGAAAGCAGCTCTGCAACGGGAGCATGAAGCTCCCTGCAAACCACTACACCCTGTGTAAAGAGAGAAGATGCTGCTCAGCAGATAACACAAACCACCTCTGCAATGCTTCAGGGGCTCCAGAACAAGTAATGTCAACACCTCGCATTAAAGGATCCCCTCCCCACATCGGCACATTATGCCAGCATTAGGCTTCCTAAGTGCCTGCTCCAGGACATTGCTAAGTTGATGTGAATATAAACAGCTGATATATTTTTAAGTAATCTACAACTAACCTTCCTATTTATGGCAAAGGAACTTCTGAGTACAGGTGCAAAGTCAGATCAGCTTTTAAAATAATCATTTTAAACCTTTTCCTTAATATCCTGAAACAGCAGAAATCTGGCAACTCACACCAGCAAAGTCCTGGCAACTCAACTCTGTGAGCACTTTACAGTGGACCTGTAAGTCCACTTACAGTGGACACTTCACCACTGCTCTGCAGGTCTTAAATCTTTCTCTCCTTTACATCAAAGCCTTTCTGGTTTGATGTGAAGCACAGCAAACCCTCTGCATTATCCTCTCATTGCTATACTGATTCTTAACCATTACAGTTGTTACTTTCGTTATCCTCAACTGACTTTTATGCCTGAGCCAGCAAAGAGAAACTGCCAGGTAGCAACCTTACACTTTCACAGTGAAAATAATCTCTCTCTTTATTACATTATCTCCTGGATCATTAAGCACAATGGCAATGTGAGCAAATGGAAATGAGTCTTGGGTCCTATCAAAGGCCACTCGCTGTTTTAAGAGCTCAGCTTTAATAGGTAGATTATTAAAGATGCTTCACCAAGATTTACAAAAACTGAGACATGTTTGCCATCCTTTCTGACCTCACTTGTGAATCAACCATGGAACTTGAGAAAAACCAGCCACATGAAAGAGTGTCAATAAAACTGGAGTAGTGAGTGGAGCAGCAGAGAATCAATTACCCACTCGCACTCTAATACTCATGCAAACGTGTCCTGACACTGCTATAAGAGTCTGAGCCACAAAAGCTCCATTTGTGGCTTCAGCAGCAGCTTCTCTTCAGCTGTTTAGTAAATGTCTCATTACTGAAAATACCTCATTTCATGTAGCTGCAGCTAGAGCCTATCAGCACTTCCTCCTGGCTGTCACTTCTACTCAGCCTGCAAATCTCCAAAACCAGAATCTGTCAGATGTGATCTACTTCATCCTGTTCAAACTCAACGTCTATAATCTACTGCACAACACAGTTCTCATTGGCAGGGTTGGTAATTATATTTACCAGATTATTAGAGAAGATAATTATCATATTATTAGAGAAGATAATTATTGTATTAGATTGACACTGGAATGCTGGAATGGGCTGCCCAGGGAGGTGGTGGAGTCACCGTCCCTGGAGGTGTTCAAGCAAAGCCTGGATGAGGCACTTAGTGCCATGGTCTGGTTGACTGGACAGGGCTGGGTGCTAGGTTGGACTGGATGAGCTTGGAGGTCTCTTCCAAACAGGTTGATTCTATTCTATTCTACTCTACTCTATGCTATTCTACTCTACTCTATTCTACTCTACTCTACTCTATTCTACTCTACTCTACTCTATTCTACTCTACTCTACTCTACTCTACTCTATTCTACTCTACTCTATTCTACTCTACTCTATTCTACTCTANATATATATTATATTAACTATTATTTCTATCACTAGCCTCTGAATTTGCACAAGTAAATAGGACATAAAATTTTGAGGGTAAAAAATAGTAGAAAATACAAATCTGAGGATTGATTGAAATGTTGGAGGGCACATTCTTGGAAGTTGTGAAATGTTGATGGTAGAAACAGCCCAAAAGGGATATTTTAAGGGTAAAAAATACTGGAAAACAGAATTTTGAGAGCAAAATAGTTGTAATTTTGGAGGCAGAATGCTTGGAAGTGGAATTTTGGAGGGAAAAATCTTCTGAAATTGTGAAATTTTGATGGTAGAAACAGCCCAAAAGGCATATTTTAAGGGTTAAAATAGTAGAAAATAGGATTTTGAGAGTAAAATAGCTGAAAATTTGGAAGGAGAATGCCTGGAAGTGGAATTTTGGAGGGAAAAATCTTCTGAAATTGTGAAATTTTGATGGTAGAAACAGCCCAAAAGGCATATTTTAAGGGTTAAAATAGTAGAAAATAGGATTTTGAGAGTAAAATAGCTGAAAATTTGGAAGGAGAATGCCTGGAAGTGGAATTTTGCAGGGAAAATCTTTTGAAATTGTGAAATTTTGATCGTAGAAATGGCCCAAAAGGGACATTTTAAGGGTAAAAAATCGTGGAAAATAGAATTTTGAAAGCAAAATAGTTGAAATTTTGGAGGGAGACTGCTTGGAAGTGGAATTTTGGAGGGAAAACCTCTTGAAATTGTGAAATTTTGAGAGTAGAGCACAAAAAAAATGACACTTTGAGGCAAAAATTAGTGGAAAATGCAAATTTGAGGATGAAAGAGTTTAAATTTTGGAGGTAAAATGCTTCAAAGTGGAATTTTGGAGGAAGAATTCCTTGAAATTAGCCAGGCTGATCTAGGGTAGGGTGTCCCTGCCCATGGCAGGGGAGCTGGAACTAAATGATCCTTGTGGTCCCTTCCAACCCTGACTGATTCTATGATAATACCATTTGTAAGAAGAGAAGAAGCTAATTAAAATGTAAATACAACCTGTAAGGTAATTTTCATAGCACATGAAGCTCACTACTTACAGATTTGGCTTTGGGTGGGCTGATAAACAATAAAAGACAGTTTTAGAGACATCTGTTGAATTTGAACCACCAGTACTAGAAGAATGGAAATTCCATTTCAGATGTTGCAATGCTTGGACACCTTCAAAAGACATTGTTGACTTTAATTAAGTAACTTTCACAGTTTCTCCTAACTTAGCCTGTATCATAGAATCAACCAGGTTGGAAAGGACCTCCAAAATCATCCAGCCCAACCTATCACTCAGCCCTAGCCAATCACCTAGACCATGGCACTAAGTGCCTCATCCAGGCTTTGCTTGAACAACACCAGGGATGGCAACTTCGCTACCTCCCTGGGTAGCCCATTCCAATGCCAATCACTTTCTCTGCCAACAACNCACAGTGGGTTACCACTGTAAAGCAAAGCACACCAATTGCATCCACCTCTTTTCCCTTCTTCCAAGGCAAAGAGTTAGAGAAGAATAACCACAGTACATTTAAAACAAGGCAACAGTCAGTCCAATTTTGAAGCAAGTAAGAGAGACACACAGCTCAGCCTATTTATCATGCCAGACTAAGCTGTCACAATCAAACACACTGTTAGGGTATTTTCTGTACTTAATCCTGCAAGATCTTGAAATTAAAGGATGCTCAGCATTTTTCCTAATCATGTTTTATGTTTAGCAAGTATGAAAGCAGACAATCCACTGTCAATCTGACCTGTAATGACATTAACTGAGAGCTACTGGCTCGAAATTGAGACACTGCTGATGAAAACAAAACATTGCTGATTAAGCAATGGACTAATTCTTCTCTCCTCTCTCTGCAACATGAAAAATCACTGCCTGAAGCCCTCCTCAGTCAGTAATACTATATTTTAAATATTCAATTCACCCAAACTCTGGCATCTTCAGCTGAGTAGTTCCAGTAATGCCACAGTAAGCAGCAATGAAGATCAGCGAGCTCCTTTCCACTGTGATTCAATGCAGCACTCCCACCTTTCAGATTTCAGTTCAGCATCTAGTTAGGTTTCTACATTAACTAATCACATTTACTATGAAAAGTGGGTATGTTTCCTTAAAATATAGATATAGATATACACATATATATACACACACACATATTTATATATTGGAATGGGCTGCCCAGGGAGGTGGTGGAGTCGCCATCCCTGGAGGTGTTCAAGCAAAGCCTGGATGAGGCACTTAGTGCCATGGTCTGGCTGATTGGATAGTGCTGGGCAATAGGTTGGGCTGGATGAGCTTGGAGGTCTCTTCCAATCTGGTTGGTTCTATGATTCTATGTAAATAATTTTTCCATTTCCTATAGAAGAGACACACTGCATATAAAGTTAAACCAAGATGAATCCCCTGGCGACTCCAGCAGAGAAGTCTGTCATTTGCCTAGGAAGAAGGTGCTTAAGAACAGGTGAGGAAGAAGTTACCTTAACTACATTCAGCTTTTTGCATGTGGAAGAGCTCATTAAATTATGCTCTCAGGTAGAAGGCACAGACAGACCTACAGATTTCCTGGGAACATGCAGTGGGAGAAGGGCTGTGGCTGTGTATTCACAGTGTGTTTCCTAAGCCATGTAAGCTTCAGACACAAAAATATGCTCATATAAATTCTTGGAAAGAAAAAAATATCTTCCAGATGTATATCCTTCCAAGTGTTCTTTTCTGAATGCAGTTCAAACTGTTCTCTAACAGCCACAACTCAACTGAGCATTCATTCACCAAGCTCACGGACAGCACAGAGTGGAATCTCACGAGTAAAACCCAGCAAAGGACAAAAGGAAGGTTAAATGTTTCACAAGTGAAGTGCATGCTGCTCAGCAAAATGAATTACCAACAGAAGACAATAATGAACCCCATAATGAATCAGGAAGGTCAATAGCAGGGAAGTACAAGCAGCACAATATTACCTGTTTACTAAATGAAGATGATAACTGACTCCCTCACCACACACAAGCAAAGAAGCCAACTGCTGTGCTGGTTTCTACCACAACATACAACATGCTCTTCAGCCTGGAGAAGAGAAGACTTCCAGGACACCTTATAGTAGCCTTCCAGCATCTGAAGGGAGCCTACAGGAGGGCTGGGGAGGGACTGCTGACAAGGTCTTGTAATGACAGGATGAGGAGGAATGGGTTTGAACTGGAGGAGGGGAGATTCAAACTAGATGTTAGGAAAGGGTTCTTTGCAGTGAGGGTGGTGAGACACTGGCACAGGTTGCACAGGGAGGTTGAGGAGCACAGAATCACCCAATGTGATCGAAGATCAAAGATCACATTGGTCGATTCTGTGCTCCACAACCTCCCTGCAGGTGTTCAAGGCCAAGTTGGATGAGGCCTTGAGCAAACTGTCCTAGTGGGAGGTGCCCCTGCCTGTGGCAGGGGGTTGAACTGGATGATCTTTGAGGTCCCTTCCAACCTACACCATTCTATGATTCTAGACAGGGCACACTTTTGCCTCTTGAGACAAAGAGCACGTGCAGAAAGACTGTGGCATCTCAGTTCTCACTGAGCTCTACTGCAAAAGGCAATCCGGTCTCCTTGGGCAGTGCTCTCAATGAAACACTGGCACATATGACCTCCAGAGGTCCCTTCCAGTTCAAACTATTTTATGATTCTGTACACTTGAAACTATAAAAGTATAATTATCAATGGATTAAGTTTCTCAGAGAACCTTGGAACACGAGAAATGTCCAGACTCAAGTCTTCTCACTCCCTGTAAGATTAGACAGCTCCCACTAGCAGTGGAGGCTCAGCACCCTCCATCATAAACATGTCTCCAGAATTCTGTATCATCATTATGATACCTACTTCCTCCACAAAACTGACCACAAACTGTCACAATTTGAGAGGAGATAAAAATACTTTTCAGCCTTTTGTCAGGAAGGACTGCAGATTTAATCAGTGCCCCCTCACACAAGCCTACTGTTAGAAGCAGCCTCGGTATTTTCACTTGCATTCATTCCAGTATGAAGATTGGGTACATGAAAGTTGTTGGAGGAACATATTTGAAAGTCAATCATCAACAAGCTGAGCATGCCCTTATGCTTATGCATTATGATTCTGTTTACTTTATAAACCTACTTTTGCAGAATCAAAGTATATTTCCCCCCAGAAGTAACCTATCCCTTTCTGTAATCCCAGTGATCCTTGTTCAAGTCTAATCCCCATCTCTCTTTCTGCCAATCACCTCAAATCCTGTCTCCTACACAGCCACCCTCATTGATGCACCCTGCAACAATTCAGTGCCTCTCTCCTCTCTGCTTTATCTGTAAAGAATAAAGTGCTTTACACTTTATCAAAGGAAATCACTTTCTTCAATGTCTTCCTTCAGTCTATTTACTCAGCTATCCCTGCATCACTTCCAGTCAAATTTCAGCTCCTCAAACCTCTTCCTGCTTGCACACACCTCTGTGGCAAGCACTTGTTGCTTTTTAATCACTTATTACCTGCTCTGGCTAAATTTCTTACACAGCACATCTTTATAACCAGACAGAAGAGAACCAAGTCTGTCTGTTGAAATGAGAAGCTTCAATTGCCAAAATCCCCAGCTGAGTGCTGCTGTGATGGTTTGGGCGTTACTGTATCCCAGCTAGCTTCAAACTAGCACAGCTGGGACACTGAAGGAAACTTCCAGAGAGCTGTGTCTGTGCAACAAACTCTAATGCTGCCTTCTCAAAGTGTTATTTGTAAAATGAAAAGAGAAACTACACATCAGCATAAAAGGGCCTCACTTACCTGCACCAGTGCCTCCTTCATAGCAGTCCAGTTTGAAACCCTCCATGCACACTCCAGCACTAGGTAGGGATTGATATGACCTTTTGACTGGCCATATTCTGTCAAAGGTTCCCATTGGTTCAATTCCTTTGAGCAGCTAAGAAACATCAAAGGCAGTGTTGATAAAAGTGATTATAACTGTTGTGTATCATGACATTACCTGCAGATTTGTTCATGAACAGCTTTGCAAGCACTGCAAAAGTTTTATCCTCATGGAAGGACTATTTATTGATTGCCAGTTACGATACAGGAGTGAGTGAACAGGGAAGTGTCTCCCAAAACAACCATTTTAAATAGGAAAACCAAATTTTAGCTCCAGACTGTTTCCACCAATAGCAAATTACATTTTTACAACACTTCTGGCATATCACATCTGAGAGTCTGTTAAGGCAGTAAAAAAATTGCTTCTTTTTATTCCCTTTCAAGTTCCCCCTGTGTCTGAGCTAAGTCCCAAGCTAAGCTTATTCTTGTAACTAATGCTTTAAACCAGAAGGGTATTTTACTTCTATTGCAAAGTAAAAATACTTGTTCTACATCTGCTTTAGGGTCTCACCGAATCCAATGATCTTCCCAGAGCTGATACTCAGGAAAGATTGAAGGGGAAGCATTGCTCCGTTCGTGCTCTTTTTTCGCCTTTTCCATCGCTTTTTCGTAAGTTTCTTGTGCCTAAATAGAATTCAAACCATTTTATTTTGCCATCTGCTATGTACATTAACTCAACATTCTTTTCTTTTAAAAAAAGAAGTGATAAAGTCCTTGTAAGTTTTAAAGAAAAAAAGAAATGGCTGTGTGAATATAGTCAGCACTTGGCAGCTTTGCCAGCGCTGTGAAACACTGAGGGACGTGCTCAGAACTCTCACTCTATCTAGAATCACAGAATCAAGCAGGTTGGGAGAGACCTCCAAGATCATCCAGTCTAATCTAGCACCCAGCCCTGTCCAGTCAACCAGACCATGGCACTAAGCATCCCATCCAGGCTTGGCTTGAACAACATAAGGGATGGCAACTCCACCACCTCCCTGGGCAGCCCATTCCAATGGCAATCACTCTCTCTGACAACAACTTCGTCCTAACATCCAGCCTAGACCTCCCCTGACACAACTTCAGGCTGTGTCCTCTTATTCTATTGCTAGTTGCCTGGCAGAAGAGCCCAACCCCACCTGGCTACAGCCTCCCTTCAGAGAGTTGCAGACAGCAATGAGCTCTGCCCTGAGCCTCCTCTTCTGCAGGCTGCACACCCCCAGCTCCCTCAGCCTCTCCTCACAGGGCTGTGCTCCAGGTCCCTCCCCAGCCTTGCTGCCCTTCTCTGGACACCTTCCAGCACCNCAACAGCTCCACAGCTGCTCCTAGCTTGGTGTCATCTGCAAACTCACTGATGCTGGACTCAATCCCCTGGTCCAGATCTTTTAATAAAGATATTGAACAGGACTGGGCCCAGTCCTTGGGGTACACCACTGGTGACAGCTGCCAACTGGATGTGGCACCATTCACCACCACTCTCTGGGCCTGGCCTTCCAGCCAGTTCCTGACCCATATCAGAGTGAATCTGTCCAAGCCATGAGCTTCCTGCTGTGCCAGGAGCTTGTTGTGGCAGTTGGTGTCAAAGGCTTTGCTGCAGTCCAGGCAGACTCCATCCACAGCCTGCCCCACACTCACCAGGCAGGGAACCTGATAATAAAGGGAGATCAGGTTGGTCAGGCAGGACCTGCCCTTCCTAAACCCATGCTGGCTGGGCCTGATCCCTTGGCTGTCCTGTAGGTGATGGCACTCAAGACAACCTGTTCCATGACCTTGCCTGGCACTGAGGTCAGGCTGACACGTCTCTAACACCACATAGGTGTTACATGGCCTTAAACCAATACTTTAGCCAGGAGAAAACCTGTGGCTCTTCCTTTTTCAGAAGTCTGACATTTATTAATACTCAGATGATATTCCTGATGCCCAGAATTTTTATCCTGCCAGTAAAACTGTTCAAATGGTTTCTGAACTCAAGAGTGTACCTGCTCAAAAAAGCCATGCTGCTCGTAGGCAATAGCTGTCGCCGTCTCTGGGAACTTGCAGCGCTTCTGCCACAGCCCAGCCCACATATCCTCTTCTTGTAACAGGGAGTAGAGCTCAGCAAGGGAGTCCAGGATTTCCTAGAATGGCAAGCACATATTTCTCCAGTCAAGATGGTCCTTACAAAACACAGCAGACAGTGCAATGATGCTCTACACTGAGGCAAAGTGAAGAAGATACGAAAACAGAGCAGTGTTCTAGAAGAGTTGCCCCCAAGTACTGAGAACACCAACATGACAAAAGAAACCCCCATGGCTTGCACATTGACTGGAGCTTGTCTTCCCTAAGAGTTCAAATCACAGCTGTCTCACTTCTAATTTACATTTCCCAGAGAGTCAAATACAGTTGATAGAACCAATAACAATTTGTAGGATGCCCTTCCCTCTTCCCCCTTCTTTCCCAAAAGCAAAGGAATTAGATGAAGAGAGAGGAAAGGTATGCAGACCCAAATAAATCATCTCACTGTGATTTGGAAGTTAAAAGAAGAACAGTTTTAACAATAAATAAAAGGCATATGAGGTAGGGAAGTTACAAAGGTATAGGGAGGGGAAACAAGATACAAAACAGGTAAATATGCAACCAGATTTGATGGGAATGGGTTTTGTCCACCCTGTGGGTGATGGCCACGTGGTGAAACAAGAAGAACCAGGCACAGGATGGTGATTTCTGGTGAGCAGGAAGGCAGGGGAGAGAGAGCAAACAGGAAGACCTCTGCTTTTATGGATCTTGGACAGGAAGGGGGAGTGGGCTAACACTCCAGACCCACCCCTGGGGAGAGGTCAAGACCACCTGGGGTCAGGTTCAAGACCACTATCCCCCAGGAGGGTTAACCCTGTACACAGCAAACATTCCCTAAGGTATTTCATTTAACATAACACTACCTGCTGAGGAGGGGTTATGCTTTCCTGCTCATAGAACTCTGTCGTCTGTTTAGGTTTGATCTGTAGGCTCAGTCCCTTTTCAAAGGCTTGATGTTCCAGCATCAGAGTAGAACGAAACCAGAGATTGTGTGTCTTCCCCAGGTACTTCAGGACACAAGGTCTGATGGGAATGGGAGGAACACACTGTGACATTGCTTCCACAAAGCAGTTCAGGGCACTCGGCTGGCAATCTCGCTGCACCTGATGGCTACCACTGCACAAGAAAGGGCTTATTTCACCTGCTAGGGCCTAGAAGAAAATAGAGTAGAATAGAATAGAATCAACCAGGTTGGAAAAGACCTCCAAGATCATCCAGTTCAACCTAGCACCCAGCCCTATCCAGTCAACCAGACCATGGCACTAAGTGCCTCATCCAGGCTTTTCCTGAACACCTCCAGGGACAGTGACTCCACCACTCCTCTGGGCAGCCCATTCCAATGCCAATCACTCTCTCTGCCAACAACTTCCTCCTAACATCCAGCCTATATCACCCCCAGCACAACATGAGGCTGTGTCCCCTTGTCCTGTTGCTGGTTGTCTGGGAGAAGAAACCAACCCCACCTGGCTACAACCTCCCTTCAGGTAGCTGTAGACAGCAATGAGGTCTGCCCTGAGCCTCCTCTTCTGCAGGCTAAACAACCCCAGCTCCCTCAGCCTCTCCTCATAGGGTTTGTAATAGCACAAAGTAGCATAACAAACAGATATCTGTTCATTTGGATTCTTCAGTCAAAGAATTTAGATTAAACACCTTGCTAACACAGGCAGCAATCAACTCTCAAGCACATTTCTCTTTGCAAACTGAAGGGCCTTTCAAGAGCTACGGACAGAAACACACAGCACCCACCAGCCCTGAAGAATGGCAACTTCCTCAAAGGAACTGAACAAGAAACTCATCACACAAATACATTTTCCTCAGCCCTGAGGAGAAGGACCTGGGGGTCTGGGTTGACGAAAAGCTCAACATGAGCCTTCAGTGTGAGTGCAGCCCAGACAGCAACCCTGTGCTGGGCTGCAGCAAGAGCAGTGTGGGCAGCAGGGCAAGGGAGGGGATTCTGCCTCTTTGCTGTGCTCTCCTCAGACCCCACCTGGAGTACTGTGTGCAGTTCTGGAGCCCCCAACACAAGAAGGACATGGAACTGCTGGAGCAGGTCCAGAGGAGAACCACGAAGATGATCAGAGGGCTGCAGCAGCTCTGCTATGAGGACAGGCTGAGAGAGTTGGGGCTCTGCAGCCTGGAGAAGAGAAGGCTTTGAGGAGACTTTATAGTGGCTTTCCAGTATCTGAAGGGAGCCTACAGGAAGGCTGGGGAGGGACTATTGACAAGGTCTGGGAATGTCAGGACGAGGGGGAATGGGTTTAAGCTGGCAGAGGGGAGATTTAGACTGGATGTTAGGAGGAAGTTCTTTACAGTGAGGGTGGTAAGACACTGGCACAGGTTGCCCAGGGAGGTTGTGGATGCTTCCTCCCTGGAGGTGTTTAAAGCCAGGCTGGATGAGGCCTTGAGTGACCTGCTCTAGTGGGAGGTGTCCCTGCCTATGGCAGGGGGTTGGAGCTGGATGATCCTTGAGGTCCCTTCCAACCTAAACCATTCTGTGATTCCATGATTTCCCTAAAACAGCAGTCATTCACAAAGAGGAACTTGCAAGTCAGGAGAGATGCTCACATGTTGCTGTCTGTCAGACAAGATCTTCCAAAGTCGTGAAAAAAGCTGGATCCAAGTCTTCTCTGCTAAAGGTGTAGAGATGTGGCATAACTGCACAAAGGCACTCAGCAGTGCTCCAGTCTGGAAACAAGAAAGAGATGTTTAGAAATGTGAGAAATACCATTTGTACTGTGGAACAATGGTGCACAGTGTGGTGGTTTGGGTGTTCCCCACATCCCCACACTTTAGAAATCACCCAGACTAGACTCAGCCAGCTCTGGAAATTGAATGAAGCTTTGTGTTTACAGCTTAGCATAATATATAAGCAGATAGTTACAGTGCAGATAGTTACAGTACATACAGTTACAGACAGAAATAGACAAGGTAAAAGATAATACAGAAACACAACAGCTCTCCCAGAAACCTGAGTCCCCAGGAGGGGCTCTCAACCACCCCTTCACCTTCCCTCTACCCCTCTCAACCTTACCCCAGTCACAAGGAAGAATGGAGGTTTGGCCAGGGGGTTAGGAAGTGGATTAGACAGAGAAATGGAGGGTGAGGTTAGAGAGAGAGATGCAGCTCAGAGCTCCCCAGCAGAAGTGCCTTATCTATGTTTTGAATTCTTGTTCTTATACATCTCAGCAAGCCTGTGAGTGAAGTAGACATCATTCTGTTTTCCTTTTCACAGCCTGTAATCTAGTTCTTCTCACCAAAACATTCTAGCTAGCTTCAAAGTAGCACATACAGTTACAGACTTGTTTAAGCAGTGATGCAAATGCCTTTGACAACCAACATGCTGAGAATGCTCCTTTAACAATACTGACCAGAATAAGAAGAATGTAATCCTATCTCATTTTACTGTAACCATTAAAAGAGGGAAAAAAGTAGATGACAATAGGAATAGGATCTGATAATGCAATTAACCTTGGCTGCCCAGGGAGGTGGTGGAGTGGCCACCCCTGGAGGTGTTGAAGCCAAGCCTGGCTGAGGCACTTAGTGCCATGGTCTGGTTGATTGGCCAGGGCTGGGTGCTAGGTTGGACTGGATGATCTTGGAGGTCTCTACCAACCTGGCTGATTCTATGACTTAGTGCCATGATCTAGTTGATTAGCTAGGGCTAGGTGATAAGTTGGACTGGAAGATCTTGGAGATCTCTTCCAACCTGGTTGGCTCTATGATTCTAACTAGCGATTAAGTGAAGGTTTAAGCATTTTTTTACCCTATGCATGTAAGAAATTACATCAAGAAATATATTTTGAATAATGAAATAAATAATCAAAAGTGTGAGGGAAAAAGAAAGGAGAAAGGGAAACAAAAAAAGACCAAACAGATATGTCCAGTCATATGAAGATTTGAGTATGAAGGTGATTTGCCAGGAAACCAAAGATCTGTACCAACCTTCACTTCTCGAAGAGAGTCCAGGAACTTGTCATGCCGGTTGGTCAACATGTGCAGCTGATTGCCAATGTCCTTCTCAGAAAGTTCCTTGGTTTTAGGTGTACTGGTCTGATCTCCAGGTGCCAACTCAATGTCTATTTCAACATCCTGCACAGAAGCAAACAGCTCAAAGCATGCAGATAATTTCTAAGTACTTCGCTATTTTTTAAGCCACGCAAATACAAACCACCCTTCTGATGGCTTCATTTCAGCTCTCACCTATCTCTACAAGACATATGCTCCAAATTTATTTGATGGAGAGCTATAAGCCACCAAAAAGATTTCTTTCTACAGTACCCTCTGTAAGTTACCTCTTCTTTGGATTCACTGTTCTCCCTTTCACGGGGCTCCTGTTTGACGTGGGTTACCATAGCGAACGCTGCTCTGTCGTGACTGTCAGCGAGGTTGATGACGTTGGTGATGGAGGGCAGCATAGCACCCTGACAGCTTGTCCCAATGGTAGTATTTCTCTCACACACTGCCAGCAGAAGCTAAGACATCAAGAAGCAGAGAGTTTTTAAATAGACATTTTTAGGTTACTATTTCCAGGAAAATTTCACTGTGGCTTAATAGTTCTCAGGAAGCTAAAAGCTGCCATAACACCTTCAAGGCTCACCTCTCTCCTCTCTTCAGTTAACTGCACTAACACATCTCCAGCATACTGGGTGCTGGAGGCTCAGAGGGGAGGTTCAGACTGGATGTTAGGAAGAAGTTCTTCACCATGAGGGCTGTTAGCAGGATGTGCCATGGCTCGGTTTCTTATCACCAGTCTCTTGAGTAGGAGCAGTACTCTTCCAGCAGAGCTTTGTTACTTTGGTATTACAAGAAAGGTCTGGAGGTGCTGGAATATGTCCAGAGAAGGGCCACGAGGATGATCAGAGGCCTGGAGCACCTCTCCTATGAGGACAGGCTGAGAGAGTTGGGATTGTTCAGTCTGGAGAAGAGAAGGCTCTGAGGAGACCTTATTGTGGTCTTCCAGTAGCTGAAAGGGGCCTATAAGAAAGCTGGGGAAGGACTTTTTAGGATGTTGGGTAGTGATAGGACTAGGAGTGAATGGATCCAAGCTAGAAGAGGGCAGATTTAGATTAGATGTTAGGAAGAAGTTCTTCACCATGAGGGTGGAACAGGTTGCACAGAGAGGTGGTGGAAGCCCCAGCCCTGGAGGTTTTTAAGGTCAGGCTGGATGTGGATCTGGGCAACCTGATCTAGTGTGAGGTGTCCCTGCCCAGGGCAGGGGGGTTGGAGCTGGATGATCCTTGCAGTCCCTTCCAGCCCTGACAATTCTGTGGTTCTATGACCTTCATCATGTCACCAGTTTGAAGTTCATAACTATACAGTTTTTCAAGCTCCTCCTGAAAATGGTGAAGAAACAGGAATTCTCTATGCCTGAGTTCTGTATTTTGCACCTTTCAACATGTACATTTAGTGCTCTCAATCAACTAACACATACAGACTCTCACCATGACACTGAAAGTCCTCCCACCAAAAAAGGTGTGGGGGTGGGGAAAAAAAGACAAACCAGTGTTGTTTTTCACCTCTCTGAAAAGAGATTTTGTTTTTAAGAGCACAAAGTTATTCTCAGAGTACATTTTAAAGACATATTTTAATACAAAAATTGTTTCCAAAAAAGAGAAGTTTGAGCTCATCTTGGTTGAAATAAACAAAGAATGCAATTCCAGTTCATAGAATCATAGAATCAGTCAGGGTTGGAAAGGACCACAAGGATCATCTACTTCCAACCACCCTGCCAGGGGCAGGGACACCCTACCCTGGAGCAGGCTGCACACAGCCTCAGCCAGCTTGGCCTTAAACATCTTCATCCATGGGGCCTCAACCACCTTCCTGGGCAACCCATTCCAGCCTCTCACCACTCTCACGTTAAACAACTTCCTCCTCATGTCCAGTCTGAACCTACCCATCTCCAGCTCTGCTCCATTCCCCCCAGTCCTGTCACTGCCTCATAGCTTCAAAAGTCCCTCCCCGGTTTTTTTGTAGGCCCCCTTCAGATACTGAAAGGCCACAAGAAGGTCACCTCCTCTTCTCCAAACTGAACAGCCCCAACTCTTTCAGTATGTCCTGCTAGCAGAGATGCTGCAGCCCTCTGAGCATCATCGTGGCCCTTCTCTGGACACTTCAACACAATCCCACTTCACAGCTGTCCTATCACAAGAGCACTTGCTCTGGCCTTAACATTTTCTGCTCTAACAGCTCTTGTACTTCTTCTAATCAGCATCTTTTGTTAAGAAATGGGTTTTCCCAAGAAGCATTAACCCAGTCATTAAGCTTTCCACAGAGAAAATAGATTTGAGAGGCTGATAATTAAAGCCACTTACCAAGCACCACCACTTCATGGGTTTAGACACTGTATTTATTTTTAAGCACCACAGGAAGTATCTGAGGCAACAGGCTTAGTATTTTTAGCTTTAATACAGACTGCAGAGCACAGTCAGTCAAAAAAACCAGCTAACAAAATATCTTTTTTGAATTCTAATTGTACTTCAGAGTGACTGAAGGAGGAACTTCTTTACTGGAAGGGTCCCAGAGCACTGGCACAGGCTGCCCAGAGAGGTTGTGGAGTCTCCTTCTCTGGAGACATACAAGGCCTGTCTGGATGCATTCCTGTGTGACCTGAGCTGGACTGAATGGCCCTGCTCTGGCAGGGGGGGTTGCACTTGATGATCTCTTTGGGTCCCTTCTAACCCCTGACATCCTGTGAGCCTGTGAAGGAGCTGGGGCTGCTTAGTTTGAAAAACAGGAGGCTGAGGGAAGACCTCATCACTCTCTACAGTTACGTGAAAGAATGCTGTGGAGAGATGGGTCCTGGTCTCTTAGAATAGAACAGAATCAACCAGGTTGGAAGAGACCTCCAAGCTCATCCAGCCCAACCTAGCACCCAGCCCTGGCCAATCAACCAGACCATGGCACTAAGTGCCCCAGCCAGGCTTTTCCTGAACACCTCCAGGGATGGTGACTCCACCACCTCCCTGGGCAGCCCATTCCAATGCCAATCACTCTCTCTGACAACAACTTCCTCCTAACATCCAGCCTAGACCTCCCCTGGCACAACTTGAGGCTGTGTCCCCTTCTTCTGTTGCTGCTTGCCTGGCAGCAGAGACAAACCCCACCTGGCTACAGCCTCCCTCCAGGTAGTTGTAGACAGCAATGAGGTCTGCCCTGAGCCTCCTCTTCTCCAGGCTAAACACCCCCAGCTCCCTCAGCCTCTCCTCATAGGGTTTGTGTTCATGCCCCTCACCAGCTTCGTTGCCTTTCTCTGGACACATTCCAGTACCTCAACATTTCTCTTGAATTGAGGAGCCCAGAACTGGACACAGTACTCAAGGTGTGTACCTCTTCTCACAGGTAAACAGTGATAGAACAAGAGGGAACAGCCTCAAGCTGTGACTGGGTAGGTTTAGACTTAGTTCATCTCGAAATGATCAGGTTTATTACACTTTAGACTTAAGTTTATCAGGACTTTTTTTTCACAGCAAGAGTGGTCAGGCATTGAAATGTGCTGCCCAGGGAGGTGGCAGAGTCATCATCCCCAGATGTGTTTGAAGGTTGTTTGGATGTGGTGCTTGGGGATACGGTTTAGGGTGAACCTGGTAGCATAGAGCTATTGGTCAGACTTGGTGACCCTGAGGGGCTTTTCCAACCCCAGTGTTTCTTTGGTTCTGATAGCAGTAACTTCCCTACCTCGATGCACTGCTTTATCCAGAAGTGATTGCCCATGGCTTCCCAGTTCTGGGAGCAGGTGACGTAAAGCAGGCGCTCATAAACTCGGCGCTTCATGGAATTGTCGAAGACCTCAAAGAACTTGGCCCGGATGAGGGGCTGGGCACAGCGCAAACCCGAAAGAAAGGCCGGCTCCAGCTTAGCAGTCAGCTCACTGCCAGAGAGATTCTCGTCCCTAAAGCGAATGAAGATGAAACAACAGAGACATCAGTAAGAAAGGCTCCTAGGTTTTGCAGAGAACACACCAAAAACCCAAAGAGAAGCCATGCCGCAGAAGCCCACGTGTTGTGACACACACCCAGCTGTGGCATTCAGAATCACAGAGTGGTTTAGGTTGGAAGGGACCTCAAACATCATCCAGCTCCAACCCCCTGCCATAGGCAGGGACACCTCCCACTAGATTTACTGCATTTACAAAGCAACAGGAAAGAAAACATTGCTGCTTGTAAGAAAACGGCCCCAGAACTGCTGCAAACAACTCTTTCATAGAATCAGCCAGGTTGGAAGAGACCTCCAAGCTCATCCAGTCCAACCTAGCACCCAGCCCTATCCAGTCAACCAGACCATGGCACTAAGTGCCCCAGCCAGGCTTGGCTTCAACACCTCCAGGGACGGTGACTCCACCACCTCCCTGGGCAGCCCATTCCAATGCCAATCACTCTCTCTGCCAACAACTTCCTCCTAACATCCAGCCTAGAACGAACACTGGCACAACTTGAGACTCTGTCCCCTTCTTCTGTTGCTGGTTGCCTGGGAGAAGAAACCAACCCCACCTGTCTACAGCATCCTTCAGGCAGTTGTAGACAGCAATGAGCTCTGCCCTGAGCCTCCTCTTCTGCAGGCTAAACAACCCCAGCTCCCTCAGCCTCTCTTCATAACGTCTGTTTTCCAGCTTCGTCACCCTTCTCTGGACACCTACCAGCACCTCAACATCTCTCTTGAATTGAGGAGCACAGAACTGGACACAGTACTCAAGGTGTGGCCTGAGCAGTGCTGAGCACAGGGACAGAAGAACCTTCCTTGTCCTGCTGGCCACACTGTTCCTAATACAAGCCAGGATGCCATTGGCTCTCTTGGCTACCTGGGCACACTGCTGACTCATCTTCAGCTACTATCCTTCAGAATAAAATGCTATCACAGGTCTCAAGTTGTGTCAGGGGAGGTCTAGGCTGGATGTTAGGAGGAAGCTGTTGGCAGAGAGAGTGATTGGCACTGGAATGGGCTGCCCATGGAGGTGGTGGAGTCACCATCCCTGAAGGTGTTCAAGCAGAGGCAGTTACTTCTATAGGTTGGACTGGATGACCTTAGAGGTTTCTTCCAACCTGGTTGATTCTATATTCAAACTGTCCTCAGTTTGTCCACATATATTGTGGTCTCAGTGAACAGAATTCATTTTGCATTTCAGGAAAAGAAAACATTAAAACCACTTAATTCAGACCTACAGAAATCAATGGCATGTTATAAAGGTCATACATGGCACAAATTATGAACCAATAAGCTGCAATAGATGATTAATTGCTGTAATTACCTATAGACATAGTTAACAAGGTCTAAGAACTGGGCATTTAATTCAAGGTCTTCTGGAAAACGCTTTTCAATGTAAGTCATCATTTTCACCAGTAGAATGGACTTCTCCCGGAGAGTAGGTGTCTGTGGTAAAAGAAGACATGATTGATTTTGTCAACTCATTTGAAAACTTGCACAGAACTGGAGCATTTCAAGGCACACCTCAGCCATCCTTTATGCCACTCCTTCACTTCTAAAGTACTGCAAAACAGCTTGGGAGAAGGTCACAGCTCTTAAAAGATAACTCAAGCATTCCTCCTTCTAATATATGCTGGAGAAGTTTNCTCTCTTCCACTTTAAACCCATTCCTCCTCATCCTGTCATTGCAAGACCTTGTCAATAGTCCCTCCCCAGCCTTCCTGTAGCCCCCTTCAGCTACTGGAAGGCCACTATAAAGTCTCCTTGAAACTTTCTCTTCTCCAAGCTGAAGATAAAATAATTTCATCCTCTTAATTTACCTGATTAGCTGCCATTGGGGAATTGTTTTTCACCCATTCTTCCACTATTTTCACCACTGCACGAAGAATTTTGGCATCAGTGGATTTTTCAATGAGAGATGTTAGAATAGCTTGGATAAAATTCTTCCTCATTTCCATGCTCATCACTGCCAAGCGAGTTTTCACAAGATCCAGGCTGAGCATTACCAGTTCACTTGTACCTGCTATGGATGCAAACAAAGGAATGAGAATTGTGCACACACCTATAAAACACAGAGTAAAGCTCTTTTCCAGAGAAGCTGCTGTCATTTTAAGAACAGCAATAACAATATCTGTTACCTGGAAATACATTCCTAGAAATAACCTCTTCACAATTACTGCTTTTCCATTCTCAAACAGCTAAGACAAAGTCCTTCCAAAATAATAGCCTTTCAAAATCATAAAGGGGTTTAATTTCAATAAATCTGTGGTAAAAGGTATCACAGAAGCCCAGTACTGTGGGCACAAACCAACCTCAAGAGGTTCAACAAGACCAAGTGCAAGGTCTTGCATCTGGGTTGAGGCAATCTCAAGCACAAATCCAGGCTGGGCAGTGAGTGGCTGGAGAGCAGCCCCGAGAAGACTCACTCGGGGGTGCTGGTGGATGAGAAGCTCAACAGGAGCCAGCAGTGTGTACTTGCAGCCCAGAAAGCCAAGCAGAGCCTGGGCTGCAGCAGGAGAAGTGTGGCCAGCAGGGCCAGGGAGGCGATTCTCCCCCTCTACTCTGCTCTGCTGAGACCCCACCTGGAGTACTGCATCCAGTTCTGAAACCACTATGACAAGAGCAATGCGGAGATGCTGGAGTGTGTCCAGAGAAGGGGCAGGAGGATGCTGAGAGGGCTGCAGCAGCTCTGCTGTGAGGACAGACTGAAAGAGTTGGGGCTGTGCAGTCTGGAGGAGGCTCCCAGGTGACTTTTTTGTGGCCTTCCAGGATTTCAAGGGGGCTTACAAAAAAGCTGGGGACTTTTTAGGCTCTCAGGGAGTGACAGGACTGGGGGGAATGGAGCAAAGCTGGAGATGGGGAGATTCAGGCTGGCCGTGAGGAGGAAGTTGTTGAGCATGAGAGTGGTGAGAGCCTGGGACGGGTTGCCCAGGGAGGTGGTTGAGGCCCCATGGCTGGAGGTGTTTAAGGCCAGGCTACTCTAGGGTAAGGTGTTCCTGCCTATGGCAGGGGGCTGGAACTGGATGGTTCTTATGGTCCCTTCCAACCCTGACTGATTCTATGACTCTATAAACATAACTATACAGACTGAAAAAGAGGCTGGCTTATGATAAAATACAAATCATCAGCTCTAAGAAGTTAATTCCACAAGCAGTTGTTCTGTTATCAAATAGGAAGTAGTAAAAAATAGGAAGCACAGACCAAAAGAAAGCAGCACCTCTCCCTTCAACACTAAGAGTTTCAGTATTTCTACATGTGCTGTAGCTCAAACACTAACCACCCACGGAGCTGTTTGCTCTAATACTGGAATTCACGTGTTAAACAGATAACACAACTCCAAAAGTGCATTTTTAACCCATGATAGCTCAGTAAAAGTTCTTATGAACTGTGCTAGTGTGAGGCTAGCTGAAATATTTTAGTGAGAGGAAATAGATTATAAGCTGTGAAAAGGAAACAATGGTGAGGGCTGCTTCACTCATAGGCTTGCTGAGATGGATAAAATCAAGAACACAAGCACAGATAAGACAGTTGGTGTGTGGGTCTTTGGCTGCCTGTACTTTTCTCTCTAACCTGCTCTCTATGTAACTAATCCTTCTGTTTCCTAACCCCCCCCTGGCCAATCCTCCAAACTCACCTTGCATGTAAGGCAAAGGCTGGGATAAGGTAGAGGGGTCGAAAAGAGATGGAAGGCTGGTTGGGAGCCCCTCCTGGGGCCTCTGGTTTCTGGGAGGGCTGTTGTGTGTCTTTATTACTCTTTAACTTGTATATTGCTGTCTATAGCTGCATAGATTGTAACTATCTGCTTGTAATATTGTGCTAAGCTGTACATACAAAGCTTCATTCCTTAACTTCCAGCTGTCTGAGTCTAGTCTGGCTGGTTTCATAAGGGGTAGAGGGGCAGGTAACACCCAAACCAGTATTGCTGAGGCATTTTTCACTACGCAATAATGCACACAAAGCTCTGCTAAATCATTTGAATCCTCTTTGGATGTTAAGATTCTAATACTTTACAGCATTTCTAACCATAAAACATCTTTAGTTTATACAGTGCAGTACCTGTAGTTGCTTCTGCTGTTCCTGCTGTAGCCTGTGGGTTTAAGTGTTCCCTGACCATCTTCTGCAGAGACCTCATAAAAACAGAAATCAGCCTGTCAATGTAGCTGGGATTGTTACTGCAGGCAGACTTAAGGATCATTAAAGTACCTGCAGGCAAAAACAAGGAAGTAAAGCTTTCATTGAGCATGACCCAAGTGAAATACAGGTTTTCAGTGTGGATCTTCTCATGCTTTTGAGAGATTCTCTTAGCTGTATTTTGTCCTGCCATGAAACACCCACACTCCTACCCACGCTACAGACAGACTAGTAAGAATGGTCTATACCAAAAAAGCAGATTTGCTCACTCAAGGAAAATATTCATGGATGATTGTGTGACTTCTCCCCCCACCTTTCATTGCTGATTGTGTGATTTCTGCCCCCCCACCCTTCATTGATGATTGTGTGATTTCTCCCCCCCACCTTTCATTGCTGATTGTGTGATTTCTCCCCCCCACCTTTCATTGCTGATTGTGTGATTTCTCCCCCCCACCTTTCATTGCTGATTGTGTGATTTCTCCCCCCCACCTTTCATTGATGATTGTGTGATTTCTCCCCCCCACCTTTCATTGATGATTGTGTGATTTCTCCCCCCACTTTTCATCGATGATTGTGTGATTTCTTCCCCCACCTTTCATTGATGATTGATTTCTGCCCCCTTTAATTGATTGTGTGATTTCTGCCCCCATTTAATTAGTGATTTCTTATTTCATGCGAATCCAAGATCTACAAACACATAAATCTTCCTCCTCTACTTAAATCAGCTGATAAATGAGGCTTTAAAAACAACTGCAACATAAATTACAAAGCAGTAACATGTAAGAATGTTTGCAGAGTCCTTGATGTATTCTCTTGTATCTCTGAGGACATCCTCTGATGTATTCTCTGTATCTCCAGCAGGCTTTTGAGCTCTCCACGTAACCAGTGTCCAGTAACTTTTGACACTGCATTTTGATTAACCTGAATGCTGCCATCTTTTTACTAAGTGCACTCTGAATACAGAAAGCTTGAATCCAGCAGAGCTGCAGCTCCCCACTTCCAATAATTGCTCCCACATCAGCTACTGGGAGAAAACAGAATGCAATGAACCTCCCAGCCCCCTTCTTCACAGGAGAGATCCCAAGCTATTTTCTCGAGCTATTTTCCAACAGCTTCCTCTGCACAACTTCATTTTCCTTATGGAAAATGAAGGCTGATGACAAGGACCACATTCATTTCCAGGCACTATATATGTCTACTAGAGATGTGGGAAACTTACCAAAGAGCTGAGAAGGGTTAGCATTAGTGGCTTTTTCATAATTAGTAAGTCCTTCATAAATAACCTTTCCGACTGCAGCGTAAAGGCACTCAAGCTCTTCATACTTGGAAGCTACACTTGAGGTACCTGCCGAGTTCAGAGAGTTGTGTTTACTTTTGGTAACAATCAGCCACAGAACAAGCAAGGAACAGTTACACTGTGAACATACAGTCAGCCACACCATCACTGGCATTTTATTTTGCTCATACACCAACAGGCAGATCCCATTTATGCAAACCTCTTCATTATACAACCAGAATGTCTTCTAAATAACTCATTTTGATGAGAAGTCTTCGTTTACTGGTGTCTTTTTGAGATATTGCTGTCTACAACTACCTGAAGGGAGGCTGTAGCCAAGTGGGGTTGGGCTCTTCTCCCAGGCAACCAGCAACATAACAAGGGGACAGAGCCTCAAGCTGTGCCGGGGAGGTCTAAGCTGGATGTTAGGAGGAAGTTGTTGTCAGAGAGAGTGATTGGCATTGGAATGGGCTGCCCAGGGAGGTGGTGGAGTCACTGTGCCTGGAGGTGCTCAAGCAAAGCCTGGATGGGGCACTTAGTGCCATGGTCTGGTTGACTGGATAGGGCTGGGTGATAGGCTGGCCTGGATGATCTTGGAGATCTCTTCCAATCTGGTTGATCCTGTGATTACCTAAATCAGTCTACACTGGTCTTGAGCAACCTGTTCTAGTGGAAGGTGTCCCTGCCTACGGCCGGGGGTTGGAACTGGATGAGCTTTCATGTCCCTCTCAACCTAAACCATTCTATAATTAAGATGCAGCATATTACCTGTTGTCTGTCTTTGTTATGCTTTATCTCCCTTCCTTGTTTTAGCAAAAGAGAAAAGCTTACAAAACTGCACTTCTACAGCTGAAAAATCATAACTGCAAAAATACCTTCGATTTATAATGTGCATTTCTTGAGCCAAAGTTATGACAGCCACAGGTTATTAAGCTTTTATGTCAATGGCTAATGATGTATTCCACATGATTACTTATGCCAGCTTTTCTTTTTTTTTTAAACAGAGGTCGAAAGTGCAAGTTAAAATGGGCCATTAAATGCAAGAATCATAAACCAGACTATTAGCACATTCCAACGAGTGGCTTCTCACCACCTTTAAGCACTTAAGTTATGCAGCAACAGAGAATAAAAGGAGGAAGAAAATAGCACATACTTGGTTCTGTAGGGAAAATACCCATCAAACGAGAAAGCAGACTGTGGACTGCTCTCAAAACCTTGGTGTTCCCACAGGTCATACAGGCTGCTACACCTCGCTGCAGGGGCTTGAAGCTGCTAAGGACAGCAGGGGGCTGCAGTACAGTTAACAGAAAACTTAAGACCTCTAAGCCAGTGCAAATGTTGGCAAAGTTAGCTTGATTGGGCTGTTCCTAAAGAGAACACATACAAAAAAAGGCAGTGAGCAGGGGAAATCATACAAGGATTACACAATCAGTAACACAATTAGAGACACAACTAACATCATGAGAGCTCCTGCAAAGTCAACACAGTAAGAGCTGCGAAATCTATTAATAGCATAATACAAAAGAAGGAGGAGTAGAAAGAGTTATTCTAGGGCAAAAAGCAGAGAAACAGCACACAGAGGCTAAATAAAACCATATACAGCAAGTCAGCCTTTCAGTGAACTTTGTATTACCATAACCTAGTGAGAAAGCCAGGAGCAATTAAAGATCAATCTTAATCTGTGACATTTCTTATTAACAAATAAACAAAACCAACAAACATAAAACAAACAACCCAAACAAAGAAAACAGCAACCCTAAACCCCAGAACCCCAGCACCAAGAAGGTCATCCAAACAAATTAGAACCTATTTCAAAATCAAATAGGAACTTGCTTCACCTGCTCCTAAGCCTATTTTAATAGTTGTATTTCAGCTATGCAAGTTACAGCTACTGATGCAATCCATGTACTTATTTTTGTACTTCACTAAAAGAAGAAAAGATTAAGACTGTGACCATCATTATCCAGGTCAGATTAGTATTCAATAAAACCTGAAGATAGAGTTCAAAGAGTGCTGATCAATGGTGCTAGGTCCAGCTAGAGAGCTGTAACCAGTGCAGTCCCTCAGAGATCAGTGCAAGGTCCAGTCCTGTTCAACATCATCATCAATGACATTGATGAGGGCAGAGTGTCTGCTCAGCAAGTTTGCTGATGACACCAAGCTGGGAGGCTTGGCTGATACAGCTGCAGGCTGTGCTGCCATCCAGAGAGACCTGGACAGACAGAGCTGGGCACAGAAGAACCAGATGAAGTTCAATAAGGACAAGTGCAGAGTCCTGAATCTGGGGAGGAAGAATAAACTGCAGCAGTACAGGCTGGGAGGTGATCTGCTGGAGAGCAGCCCTGTGGAGAGGGACCTGGGAGTGCTGGTGGAGAACATCCATGGCACAGCAATGTGCCCTTGTGGCCAAGAAGGCCAATGGGATCCTGGGGTGTATTAAGAGTGTGTCCAGCAGATCAAGGGAGGTTCTCCTTCCTCTCTACTCTGCCCTGGTGAGATCTCATATTGAATACTGCCTTCAGATTTGGGCTTCTCAGTTTAAGAGCCACAGGGATCTGCTGGAGAGGGTCCAGTGGAAGGCTATGATGATGATTAGTGGACTGGAGCACTGCCTGATGAGAGGAGAGGCTGAGGGACCTGGGGCTGCTCAGTCTGGAGAAGAGAAGACTGAGAGGGGATTTAATCAATGTTTCTAAATATCTGAGGGCCAGGATCGGGGGGACAGGCTCTGCTCACTTGCTCCCTGGGACAGGACAAGGAGCAATGGGTGCAAATTGCAGCAAAAGAGGTTTCAGCTGAACACAAGAGGGAACTTCTTTCCTGTAAGGATCACTGGAACAGGCTCCCCAGAGAGGTCGTGGAGTCTCCTTCTCTGGAGTCTTTCAAGGCCTGTATGGATGATTTCCTCTGATCTGTACTAGATTGCATGGTCCTGCTCTGGCAGAGGGGTTGGACTCGATGATCTCTTTGGGTCCCTTCCAACCCCTAATACCCTGTGATCTGTGATCCTATGACTAGAGTGTTACCTACCACAGTCATCAGCAGTTTGTCAAACCACTGCAGCTTCAGTTCCGATTTTGGCCACATGTCTGGCCGCAAAGCTGTTTTCAGCAGGTTGACGCAGCGTCGAGACAGCAATTCTCCAGGAGATCCAGCAGTGTTTGAGTTGTCATTTACCTAGCAGTTAATCAGAGTTAACAAAGTGACACCCTATGGTAACCAACTCATTAATTTATTATGCATTCCAAGCAAGCCTATCGTTTCTCATTTCTGAAATGGATAAGCTCAAGTGGCTTTATCAGTACAGTCACAGGGTATTTAACTGTGTAAAAAGCTGACAACCAGTAGGAAAGATCAGAACTGGAGCCTGAACTGCTAAACTCCATTTCTTAAAAGCTTCATCCTATACAACTCAGATTTAACCTCCTCTGCTTGCAAGGTGCTCACAAACATACACATTTCTTAACTCAATTCATCTTTGTACTTCAAGAGCACATCTGCTCTGTGCAATGGACTGCAGTGTATTAAATCCCAGGTTACTTAGCAGAGTCTGCTGCTGAAACCACCAAATTTATCACTTTTAAGCTACACACAGCTAAGTTTTCCCCACACTAGAGAATTTGTAACAACTGGTGAAAAGCTTCAGTCATACATGCTGATCTAGTTGAGGATGCCCCTGCTTACTGCAGAGGGTGTTAGACTAGATGACCTTCAAAGGTCCCTTCCAACCTCAGACCATTCTACAGTTCAATGCTGCATGAAAGAAGTAATTCCATGCATTTATCCTGAAAAGACAATTCAAGTTGTTATCCTTAGATATGTAACTGACTCAGTCTTTCCCTAGTAAACTCTCTAAATATGATCATAGAATCAACCAGGTTGGAAGAGACCTCCAAGATTATCCAGGCCAACCTAGCACCCAGCCCTGTCCAATCAACCAGACCATGGCACTAAGTGCCCCATGCAGTCTTTTCCTGAACACCTCCAGGCACAGAGACTCCACCACCTCCCTGGGCAGCCCATTCCAATGCCAATCACTCTCTTTGTTCTTTCCATTCTTCAGGCTTCGGGTGAAAATATTATAGAACCATAGAATGGTTTAGGTTGGAAGGGACCTCAAGGATCATCCAGCTCCAACCCCCTGCCATAGGCAGGGACACCTCCCACTAGAGCAGGCTGCTCAAGGCCTCATCCAGCCTGGCCTTAAACACCTCCAGGGAGGAAGCAGCCACAACCTCCCTGGGCAACCTGTGCCAGTGTCTTACCACCCTCACTGTAAAGAACTTCTTCCTAACATCCAGTCTAAATCTCCCCTCTGCCAGTTTAAACCCATTCCCCCTTGTCCTGACATCACAAGACCTTGTCAATAGTCCCTCCCCAGCCTTCCTGTAGGCTCCCTTCAGATACTGGAAAGCCACTATAAGGTCTCCTCGAAGCCTTTTCTTCTCCAGGCTGCAGAGCCCCAACTCTCTCAGCCTGTCCTCATAGCAGAGCTGCTGCAGCCCTCTGAGCATCGTCGTGGCTCTCCTCTGGACTGGCTCCAGCAGTTCCATGTCCTTCTTGCCATTAAATGCAGGCAATGAACAAGCAGACTTTGCAGCATCAGGCAAAGTGTTTAAGAAGCAAGAAAAAAAATGCTTACAGGATTTTTAAGCCTTTGCCTGTCTCCAGTCAAATTGTACTAGTCAGATTTATTTCAATCATGTCACTTCTGGTATAGGACTTGTTTGACAAGTGAAAGTAAAGAACAAACAAAACGCTAGAAGTGATCAGCAGGGCAGTGAAATGGAAACCCTTTCCATTTCGAGATCTGGATGGCAATCCTTGCATTTTCACATAGCATCAAGCTACAGATGCCCAGTGCCAACAATAAAAAGCTAAAGTGAACTTCATGAATAATACCCAACATTTGTCAAACGAAAAATCTGCAGAAATTGGTTATCAAATTCAATTTCTTGAAATAAAAAACGTTTTGGTTTTGGTACAATTTTGCCCTGAAGTTTCTAACCCTTCAGCAAAACTCAGCACACAAATACCAGAATAATCCAAGCATGAAACGACTCTTTTTGTAGGAGGTTTATGTTCTTAGCCACTAATGCCACATAGGTATTTGCCTGTCAGAAGAAACACACTACCTGGCAAGCAATTCTGATCAAGAAATTCACCACTGTATCTGTATGCTGCTTGTCAATCGGCTTAGCAAGCAGCGCATCGGCTCCCGGCAAGGATTGGCTACGTCCAAATACCTGCAGGTATACAAAACCCAAAAACCATAAGCACCAGTGAAGAAGCAGAACAAACAGCACAAATGATTTAAAACATTTTCTAAATGATAACCTTCAATTCAGGCAGTTTCATGTTATGTGGAAAAAGAGATTACATTAAATTGCTTAGTCAGTGCAGGTTATAATTTCAGAGTCTCTTAACAAAGCTCCATTATTTTTTTCCTTACAGCACTTATTGCTCCTGTAGCGGTTCTGAATCGTTTTACTTCTTGGCCAGAGTCCACAGACAATCCTCTTTTAACAGCAGATGAGGCAGAACTTGCTCCTTCTCCACTTGCACTTGAATCCATATCCGAATCTGGCTGAAATATCAGCAATCTGCACGTTAAAAAAGCACTTAACTGTGTAACAGTTCAATCTTTACCAGGTTCTTTAGACTTCCTACCTGCTGGTCTTTAATTCTTTGCAATTCCCATTTAATAACTACTTCAGCAAGATCCACAGCTAATTTTCTTTGCTCTATTGTAACACTGGGAGTGAAGCCCAGTCTCTGCATGGCACTAACCATATGCTGAACCAAGTGATGTCTCACTGGATAATAAACCTGAAAAGACAGTTGCACAGTCATGTTAGCCATTAACCAGTGAAATCACACATAAAAACTAGAGACTCAACAGAAAGCAAAAGGGTAAAATATCTTCAATCCCACAGTTTGTTAAATCATAGAATCAACCAAGTTGGAAGAGATCTCCAAGCTCATCCAGTCCAAGCTAGCACCCAGCCCTGGCCAATCAACCAGACCATGGCACTAAGTGCCTCATCCAGGCTTTGCTTGAACACCTCCAGGGATGGCAACTCCACCACCTCCCTGGGCAGCCCATTCCAATGCCAATCACTCTCTCTGACAACAACTTCCTCCTAACATCCAGCCTAGACCTCCCCTGGCACAGCTTGAGGCTGTGTCCCCTTCTTCTGTTGCTGCTTGCCTGGCAGAAGAGACCAACCCCACCTGGCTACAGCCTCCCTTCAGGTAGCTGCAGACAGCAATGAGCTCTGCCCTGAGCCTCCTCTTCTGCAGGCTGCACACCCCCAGCTCCCTCAGCCTCTCCTCACAGGGCTGTGCTCCAGGCCCCTCACCAGCTTCATCACCCTTCTCTGGACGCAATCCAGTACCTCAACATCTCCTGAGCTGAGGAGCCCAGAACTGGACACAGCACTCAAGTTCAGATTTTGCAGCATGGAAAAGTTATTCATGCTTTGAAAAAGCAATTTTCAGCACAGATCAAAGCAGTGGCTACTGATTTCATGTACCAAATGAAGATGTTTTTATTCAAGATCCACCATTTTTCTCAAGGATCAATCATTCCAATTTTCTGTTGATCCTTTTAGAGCTCCAACTCGCATCTGAATACACTCAAATATTTTTTTACAACAGCACTGAGGCATCAATTCCTGAAAAATGATCTAAGTGCATTAGCTGCCTGCCACAGAATGGTTTAAGTCGGAAGGGATCTCAAGGATCATCCAGTTCCAACCCCCTGCCATAAGCAGGGACACCTCCCACTAGAATAGGTCACTCAAGATCTCATCCAACCTGGTCCTGAACATCTCCAGGGAGGCTGTGGAACACAGAATCACCCAATCTCTGATCACCACCCTCACTGCAAAGAACCCTTTCTTAACATCTACTTTGAATCTCCCCTCTGCCACTTTAAACCCATTCCTCCTTGTCCTGTCATTACAAGACCTTGTAAATGGTCCCTCCCCAGCCTTCCTATAGGCCCCCTTCAGATACTGGAAGGCCACTATTAGGTCTCCTTGAAGCCTTCTCCTCTCCAGGCTGATGAGCCCCAGCTATTGTAGCCTGTCCTCATACTGTCACTTTGGATCACCTCTTAATAGGAGTTTTCAGAAATGACAGAATCATAGAATGCGGCAGGTTGGAAGAGGCCTCCAAAGGTCATCCAGTCCAACCCCCTCTGCACTCACCAGGGACATCCTCAACTAGATCAGGTTGCCCTGTGCAGCCTCAGTCTGAGTATCTCCAGGGATAGGGCCTCTATCACCTCCATGGACAACCTGTTCCAGTGTTTACCTACATGGTAAAGAACCTGTTTCTGACATCCAATCTGCATTTATTCTTCTCTGGTTTGAAGCCATTGCCCTCATCCTATCACTGCAGGCCTTTGCAAATAGTCTCTCTCCAGCCTTTCTTGTGCCATGGTCTGGTTGACTGGATAGGGCTGGGTGCTAGATTGGACTGGATGATCTTGGAGGTCTCTTCCAACGTGGTTGATTCTACGATTCTGTAGGCCCCCTTCAATACTGGAAGGCTGCTATTAGTTCTCCCTGGAGCCAAATGCTCTTATATTCACATTCTGCAGCATTTCTTCATTTGTCTCATGTTTCCCCACATACATAGCCAGAGACAAAAGTTAACTGGTTAGCCCCACAAAGTACACAGAGTCAAACAAAGANGTGTTTCCCCACGTACATAGCCACAGCCCCACAAAGTACACAGAGTCAAACAAAGACTACTGGAGGATGAATAAAAAGAAAAGCACTTGAAACAACTCTAAGAGAGCTGTGAAGATTCTTTAAGAGCACTGCTACCACACGTGCAACAAATTCATCTTGCTGACTTTCACCTAGTATTTTGAGCTCTAACTTTAGCCATGATCAAGCTGAATATGTCATTTGCTATGTAGTCTGAATAGCTCTTTTCAGTTTTAAATCAACATCTTTGCAAGCAGCTAATGCCTCCTGAAGCTAAGCCTTGTCAATCTGACCACAACTTCCAACCAAACCGCAGTTCACCTTCTTGCTGGGTGAGACACGGCGACTGCCAGAGTAACCAGTACAAGTACCTTGAAATGCTGTACTATCAGGTGCAAAATATGCACTAGCTGGGGAACTGTATGACCCTCTTCCACAATGATTTTTCGTGTCCAGTGAGTCAGCATCTGATGTCCATCCTCCATCCGAGCAGGCACCGCTGGAGTCAGAATAGCCATGGCTTGCCTGACAATAGCTCGGGCCTCCATCGCGTGAGCTTTTAGAAGACTGTGGAAGACCTGAACAGCAAAGTTTGTGATAGGTGTAGTACTGATCAGGAAACCAAAGCATTTAAAAGGAAAAAGAAATTGCAAGATATATTTTCTAAACAACAAGGTTCTTTTCCTAAAGCCTCATCATTTGATAAACATATGCCAATACTTCAGCACCAGAAGTACACAGCACAAGCTTCGGTCTCCCTTCAATTCCCTTTTGCTTACTCCCTCTCCACTGCCCAATCTCAAGTTTCATCTGGTTCTCACACTGTCTCAACTGAAATGTCTGTCTCTCATGAAGGAGGAAACATCACCAATTTTGTTAATACAACCAACAAGACTTTTCACTGTCACAGTCTCACAGTATCACCAAGGTTGGAAGAGACCTCACAGATCATCAAGTCCAACCCTTTACCACAGAGCCCAAGGCTAGACCATGGCACCAAGTGCCACGTCCAATCCTGCCTTGAACAGCTCCAGGGACGGCGACTCCACCACCACCCTGGGCAGCCCATTCCAGTAGCCAATGACTCTCTCAGTGAAGAACTTTCTCCTCACCTCAAGCCTAAATTTCCCCTGGCGTAGCTTGAGGCTGTGTCCTCTTGTTCTGGTGCTGGCTGCCTGAGAGAAGAGAGCAACCTCCTCCTGGCTACAACCACCCCTCAGGTAGTTGTAGACAGCAATAAGGTCTTCCCTGAGCCTCCTCTTCTCCAGGCTAACCAATCCCAGCTCCCTCAGCCTCTCCTGGTAGGGCTGTCCTATTTACCGGCTCTGTTTTCACTTACCTTCAAACTTCCTTCTATACTCTCTCATCCCCAACCAACTTTGTAAGTAAAAGCACACTAGAGAACTTAGCAACATCCCTTAAACATCGACTACAAGCCCACAGTCAGTACCTGCAGAACTATCTTCTTATGTATGGCAAATTTTGCAATGATGTGTGCCAAAAGCAAGTGGCCACTGTACTTGCACGCTGGGTCCACACAGGCCTTGGACAGGAGGCAAGGCCAAGCGAATGTCATCAGGCGCCGCAGTTTGCTGTTCCGGTTTTTGTTATTGTCATGAATGTGATGTGGAGCATGTTCAACTAGAAGTGTGGCAAACTGCAAGAGATATATCCTCAGAGAATCCAGCATATCAGCCTGCTTTTCTGGATCAAGTACCTAGGGATGACCAAAGAGGAGAGGAGGAAGGTGAGAATAAACAAACACAACCCAAAAAAATCACCAAACCAAAACCACAAAACGAAGCAAACAAACAAAAAACCTCAGGTTTTACTATCTCTAAAAACAAAGCCCTAGGGGGTCTGCCTGTTGTTGTTTGGAGAGGTTTTTAAGAGTAGTAACTACAACCACCTCTTTTTTCATTTAGTTTCATACACACAAAACAACCTCTTGAGACCTTTTAAACAATAAGCACATGGAGGAACGTTCAAAGTGCTGACTGACAAGAAAAAAACTAATTAAAAGCCCCAATCCTCATCTTCAGCAGTATCTAACTGACAACTCCTGTAATTAAATCAAAGTGAATCACAACAGTAGTGATGTCCAGTCACAGAAAACTTTGCTTATGAGTAAAAACAGGATTACAGCCATATAAAGCCTATTTCTAACAACAGGCATTCAAGTCCTGAAGATTATCATAAGCTAAAAACTGCAGTCTGGTGAGAAAGACAAGCTTGGATGGGGCACTTAGTGCCATGGTCTCGTTGATTGGATAGGGCTGGGTAGTAGGATGGCCTGGATGAGCTTGGAGGTCCCTTCCAGTCTGGCTGATTGTATATCTCAGTCATCAGTAGGAAAACAGTTCAGAGCTGTGATGTGATTTGATGTAACTGATGATAGTATTTAGGGACAGCACAACTCATTTAAATCAGGATTGAAAAAAAAAAAACAAATGGCAGGAAAAACTTTTTGGTTTAGTTTTGAAACCCTTTGATGGACACAGAGATTGATACCTTTGTTATAAAAACACTAGTGATGCTTTCTGGATTATCCCCTTCTGGGTTGGGAGGCCCCAACAGCTGTTCACCTTCTCCCTTTTCAAAACTGTACAAGAAAGCAGGGTTCAAGATATGTTGCAGCACCTGGAGAATATAAACCAAAAGTAGAACCAGTTACACTCAACTACCAGAGTCTTCTGAAGGAGGTCACCAACATTGGAGTAACCTTCCTTGCAAACCTGCACGTCAGCCACACTGCATTAAAAAAGGAGGCTATAAATAAAACCTTAAGAAGCAGATGCAACACTTTCTTTTTCCCTTTCCAAGGGCAAAGATTCTTGGAAAGTGTAAAGTGAAGCAGTCAGCACTGCAAGCAAGATGAATGGCTGTCTCTGTTTATCATCCCTCTTCTTCAGGTATGATATTTTCCCCTAAATGGCTCTGCCAATTACCCAACTCGTTGACATTTAAGCAAGCGAGTTTTGTTGCCCTAGTTCCCAAGAAGAAAATTAAACCTAAATACCAGGCCTCTTTGATTTAATCACTTTAGTTACCTTTGCTTTGAGCTCATCTCCAAAGTTGGGGTCATTGAAGTCTACGAAGCGGAAGAATAAAGCTCGCTTTTGGGGAATGCTGTAGTTTTTGGGGATCTCTTCTTCCATGTATTCCTTTAAGAAAGTCATATTGCAGAGGAATCTGCCCGTAAAAGCTCGAAGCAGCTGGAAGAGCAACTCTATGTCACCATAATTCCTTCTGTAGAAACACAGACAATAAAAAGCTGCTGTGAAATAACACCCAACCAAACTGCTATGCTGATGACTCAAAGATGCTAATCTTGCTTTCAAACGAGCAGAGGCACTGCCAGAAGCATGGGTTTAGAGCTAAAGGCAGCATTACCATAGAATCATTGCATGGTTTAGGTTGGAATAGAACTCAAAGATCATCTAGTTCCAGCCCCCTGCCATAGGCAGGGACACCTCCCAGTAGAACACATGGCTGAAGGCCTCATCCAACCTGGCCTTGAACACCTGCAGGGAGGTTGTGGAGCACAGAATCACCCAATGTGATCAAAGATGACATTCGGTGCTTCTGTGCTCCACAACCTCCCTGGGCAACCTCTGCCAGCGTCTCACCACCCTCACTGCAAAGAACCCTTCCCCAACATCTACTTTGGATCTCCCCTCTGCCAGTTCAAACCCATTCCTCCTCATCCTGTCATTACAAGACCTTGTCAATAGTCCCTCCCCAGCCTTCTTGTGGGCCCCCTTCAGATACTGGAAGACCACTATATAAGGTCTCCTCAAAGCCTTCTCTTCTCCAGGCTGCAGAGCCCCAACTCTCTCAGCCTGTCCTCATAGCAGAGCTGCTGCAGCCCTCTAAGCATTTTCGTGGCTCTCCTCTGGACTGGCTCCAGCAGTTCCATGTCCTTCTTGTGCTGGGGCTCCAGAACTGCACACAGTTCTCCAGGTGGGGTCTGACAAGAGCAGAGTAAAGGGGCAGAATCTCCTCCCTTGCCCTGCTGCCCACATGTGTATGTAAAATTTATAGTGTCTTTAAAACAGCCTAATTTTGGAGGCTGTGCTTAGTCTAGGCACTGTGTTCTTTGTGGCATTTTTACCTACTGGTTTCTCCTGCATCCAGGA
>WAAF01016033.1:134944-161988 GCA_013400475.1 Tricholaema leucomelas
AATGTGATCAAAGATCACATTGGGTGATTCTGTGCTCCACAACCTCCCTGGGCAACCTGTGCCAGTGTCTCACCACCCTCACTGCAAAGAACTTCTTACTAACATCCGGTTTAAATCTCCCCTCTGCCAGTTCAAACCCATTCCTCCTCATCCTGTCATTACCAGACCTTGTCAATAGTTCCTCCCCAGCCTTCCTGTAGGCCCCCTTAGGATACTGGAAGGCTACTACAAGGTCTCCTGGAAGCCTTCTCTTCTCCAGGCTGCAGAGCCCCAACTCTCTCAGCCTGTCCTCATAGCAGAGCTGCTGCAGCCCTCTCAGCATCTTCATGGCCTGTTCTGTACTCGCTCCAACAGTTCTACGTCCTTCTTGCACCAGGGGCTCCAGAACAACCATTCTGGGACCCTTCTATCCCTTTACAGTACTTCCAAAATAAAAAACATCTGCAGGCTGTAGAGAAACCAACATTTTTACATACTTGCAGTAATTCAGTAAGCAATACGCTAACAGCTTTGGCTCCTTCCAATTTGTCGCAGCCATATTCTCCTTACGGTGTCTCTCCTGAAAAGCTTCACTCACCCACACACGTTTCAGCTGATTCACCAAGGAATGCTGATTTGCTAACCAGCATTCATCATTCTTAACAATAATACTTATGATCTGTCAAAAGCAAAACAAGACAAATGCACAGTCAACAGGCAACGCATCTGTAAGCAGGAACAGTAATACAGAAGCGCTTCTTTAGAGTCCAGTAAGGGTTCTAAAACAGTCCAAGAAGACCAAACCAAAAACTTGTTGGATCAATTCTTAAAGGAATGTAAAAAACATGAAGTTGTTTGCATGTTTTCCTCTTGTACCTTATTTGATTTAAAAAAAGCTTAGTCATTTAAGTCTCTTTTCCCTTTTAGAGTCACTCTGACTACAAACTCCTCTGACTACAAACTACTTCACATTTATACAACTAGTTTTCTACAAGCTGTAATAAACACAGCCAAATTTGTAAGCCTGAGTGTAACAGGCTTGCAGCTAAAGAGGATTTAACTACCTAGTGCAGAGACAAACAAGAATAAATGAATACCTTGATAGCCTGAAACTGTAGATCAAGACGCATCGTGGTAGTGCTTGGAGAACCAGGTCTAACAGCTGCTTGGGTACCAACAGGTATCAGCAGGGTGATAAATCTGTTAGGATTAGCTGCCAGTACATCTCGCAGAGGTTTGGCATCTTTATGTTTTAAGAAACTCTGAAAAATGGGAAGAAATAATTTTAATAACAACCTTTAAAAGCAAAAATACCAAAAGGTTATATCATCCTGTAGCTTTTATATTCCTCACTAAACTTCCAGTGGTTATATTTCACAGATATAAAAATAACCTCTGCAACTTCAGTAATAATCCTATGTGATCTGGAAAGGTGTAAGATCAACAACTCGGGACAAACAAACATAAAACATGTCCAGGGAAGGGCCATGAGGATGATGAGAGGGCTGGAGCATCTCTCCTATGAAGACAGGCTGAGAGAGTTGGGGTTGTTCAGTCTGAAGAAGGGAAGGCTCCAAGGACACCTTATTGTGGCCTTACTATATCTGAAGGGGGCCTAAAAGAAAGCTGGGGAGGGACTTCTAGGGGGTCAAGCAGGGACAGGACTAGGGGGAATGGATCCAAGCTAGAAGAGGGCAAATTCCGATTAGACGGTAGGAAGAAGTTCTTCACCATGAGGGTGGTGAGACACTGGCACAGGTTGCCCAGGGAGGTGGTGGAAGTCCCATCCCTAGATGTTTCTAAGGCTGAGTGATTTGCCATTGGAATGGGCTGCTCAGGGAGGTGGTGGAGTCGCCGTCCCTGGAAATGTTCAAGAGAAGACTGGATGGAGCATTTAGTGCCATGGTCTAGATGACTGGATAGGGCTGGGTGCTAGGTTGGACTGGATGATCTTGGAGGTCTTTTCCAATCTGCTTGATTCTATGATGTGGCTCTGGGCAACCTGGACTAGTGGAAGGTATCCCTGTCCACGGCATGGGGTTCAGAACTAGACGTTCCTTAAGGTGCCTTCCAACCCTGACAATTGTGTGATTCTGTGAAAGCAGAGGACACCCTACAGTCAGCAGAAGACCACAATTAAGAACTACAAGATCTAAGAAGGGCAAAAAGCATACAGGAGAGTTGACCAGGTTGTGAAGACAGAGGCTCTTTCCTGCTCCCCTCCCCACACAACTTACCATAAACATCCTGCTCCACTGCGGATCATTTAAAGTGGCTTCCATCATGAACAGTTCCACAGTCTGGGATGGATGACGTGTCAGAAACTTTATCAATGGTTCTCTGAACGGACTGCCAGCCTGGAAGAGTCAGACAGCTTAAGTTAAAAATGCAGACTACAGACTATTTTCTACTCCTTTACCAGCGCTCAGAAGAAGCCTGGTTCGGCAAGAGAGCTGGGGGTGTTTAGCCTGCAGAAGAGGAGGCTCAGGGCAGAGCTCATTGCAGAGCTCATTGCTGTCTACAACTACTTGAAGGGAGGTTGCAGCCAGGTGGGGTTGGGCTCTTCTCCCAGACAACCAGCAACAGAAGAAGGGGACACAGCCTCAAGTTGTGCCAGGGGAAGTCTAGGCTGGATGTTAGGAGGAAGTTGTTGGCAGAGAGAGTGATTGGCAGTGGAATGGGCTGCCCAGGGAGGTGGTGGAGTCACCGTCCCTGGAGGTGTTCAAGAAAAGACTGGATGAGGCACTTAGTGCTATGGTCTGATTGACTGGACAGGGCTGGGTGCTAGGTTGGACTGGATGATCTTGGAGGTCTCTTCCAACCTGGTTTATTCTATTCTATTCTAATCCATTTGACTTGGGATTTATGCAGACACAAAATCTTCAGAGCTTCTACAATGAGAATTTATTGAGAACTTCAAAATTTCACTTTCACGAGTCTAAGACCAATGTCAGCCCTTCCTAAAAGGCCTGTAGAGCACATTTATGTCATCAAATGTTTCCACAACATGCTTAAAAAAAACCAGATTTATTAAATGCTACAAAGGAAAGATATCAGCAATGTTGACTTCACTTTTACCTCAATCAACATTGCTCGCTCTGTTTTCATCACAACTTCCAGCAGAGGTTTAACCAAAGTCTGAGGGGCAGCTGGGATGAGGTGGAATAAATTTATAATTGCTGAACAAATCTTCATTTCCTACAGGGAAAAAGAAATACATTGTTAGGAGGAAGTTCTTCACCGAGAGAGTGATTTGCCCTTGGAATGGGCTGCCCAGGGAGGTGGTGGAGTCACCGTCCCTGGAGGTGTTCAAGAAAAGACTGGATGAGGCACTTAGTGCTATGGTCTAGTTGACTGGACAGGGCTGGGTGCTAGGTTGGACTGGATGATCTTGGAGGTCTCTTCCAACCTGGTTGGTTCTATTCTATTCTAATACCACCAATGAAAAACATAAACACAGTATCATATATCCTACCTTTCCCCACCCCCCACTCTGTATTAGCACAGCCAGCAACCAAAAGTGAAAGGATAACATATATACAGCATCTACTTACCATGATGCATGGAGATAAAGCTTTGAGGAGAGCTTATAGTGGCCTTCCAGTATCTGAAGGGGATTACAGGAAGGCTGGGGAGGGACTATTGACAAGGTCTTGCAATGACAGAATGAGGAGGAATGGGTTTGAACTGGCAGAGGGGAGATTCAAAGTAGATGTTAGGAAAGGGTTCTTTACAATGAGGGTGGTGAGACACTGGCACAGGTTGCCCGGGGAGGTTGTGGAGCAGAGAAGCACCCAGTGTGATCAAGATCACACTGGGTGCTTCTCTGCTCCACAACCTCCCTGGGCAACCTGTGCCAGTGTCTCACCACCCTCATTGTAAAGAACCCTTTCCTAACATCTACTTTNATTGCTCTTGTGGAAAGTTGCCCTTCCTCCCTTGTAGTACCATGAGGCAGTTTGATTTTCTTTGTCAGTATCGTGGTGGTTTTAGGAGGAAGTTCTTTACAGTGAGGGTGGTGAGACACTGGCACAGGTTGCCCAGGGAGGTTGTGAAGCACAGAAGCACCCAATGTGATCAAGGGTCACATTGGGTGACTCTGTGCGCCACAACGTCCCTGGGGGCGTTTTAAGGCCAGGCTGGATGAGGCCTTGAGCAACCTGCTCTAGTGGGAGGTGTCCCTGCCTATGGCAGGGGGTTGGAGCTGGATGATCCTTGAGGTCCCTTCCAACCTAAACCGTTCTATGACTATGATCCTATTGGGTTTACAGACAAGAACTGAGCACTGTGTAACGGCAATGGTGATGGGGGAATTACAGAGTGCTCACTGCATGACACCAAGGGGCTCCTGCATCAAAACCCATATACCTTCCTTTCTGAACAAGTGCTCACATGCACCCCACAATCTCAGCCTAGCCACAAACTTCTCACAGCACTGTTCAGTATATCCTGCTAACAGCTGACTACTTCAAGTAAATGCAGCTGTGTTACACTCAATTCTTCTGGAGCCCAAAATACTTTTCACTGTATAATTTTAAAGGCTATTTCATTGTGATGGTTTGGGTGGTCCTTCCCAACCCCCCCCATCTTTGAAAATCACCCAGACTAGACTCAGCCAGCTCTGGAAATTTGAGTGAAGCTTATTATTTACAGCTTAGCAGAATATACAAGTAGATAGCTACAGTATATACAGTCATAGACAGAAATAGACAAGGTAAAAGGTAATACAGAAACACAACAGCCCTCCCAGAAACCTGAGTCCCCAGGAGAGGCTCCCAACTGCCCTTCCACCTTCTCCCCCCCACAGCTCAACCTTACCCCAGTCCCAAAGAAGAATGGAGGTTTGGCCAGGGGGTTAGCAAGCAAAGTGGATTAATCAGAGAGTTGGCAGAGAGGCTAGAGAGAGAAATGCAGCTCGGTGCTCCCCAGCAGAAGTGCCCTATCTATATTTGGATTCTTGTTCTTGTATCTCTCAGCAAGCCTATGAGCAAGGTAGACATCAGCCTTGTTTTCCTTCCACAGTCTGTAATCTAATTCTTCTCACTAAAACATTCCAGCTAGGCTCAAACTAGCACACCACAGCATGGATTTCTTTCATTAAGAAGAGGGAAGAGAAGGGAAGAAACAAACCAAAACAACCACCCTCACCATCCCTCCAAAACCAATTTCTAGTATGCAGCATACAAAAAAAAAAAGCAGGTACATTGTACTTCCTCAGCTTGGTTTAAATGAAGCTGTATGCCCCACTGCTTTAACAGGATCTGCCTAGACAAGACTCCCACAAGAATACTCCCATGAAGTGCAGACTGAGGACACACACAAGATCTTTGAAAGTCATTATGCCTTCACAGAAGCTAAAACTCCTGCTCTTCTTGCTACAAACAGAATCATAATAACTCTCACAACAGGTTCAACATCCCACTTCTTCCACATTTAGAAAACACAATTACAGCAGCAGCTCACCACATGCAGATGTCTGAACACAGATTGCAATAGAGGAACTGTGTGAAGACTGCACTGTTTGTGCCTACCTTTAGGGTAACAACTGTAGGGCAAAAGGTAGCTTCAATTTGACTTCAAATCACACAATTCTGTTTGAAAATGTTTCCACTGAATTCCCCCTCAAAAACAGAATCATAGAATCAAACAGGTTGGAAGAGACCTCCAAGCTCATCCACTCCAACCTAGCACCCAGCCTTAGCCAATCAACTAGACCAAGGCACTAAGTGCCTCAGCCAGGCTTTGCTTGAACACCTCCAGGGATGGCAACTCCACCACCTCCCTGGGCAGCCCATTCCAATGGCAAATCACTCTCTGTGACAGTAAAATCGTTTTCAAGTGTCTGGTGTGCACCTTCCCCACAACATACAGAGATTTTAAACCAAAATGAAAAAAAAATACAGGTTTAGAAGACTAAATACACAGCTACACAGAAAACAGCAACAAAAAACATTAACAGCACAACTCACAATTAACTGTGCTTTAGAGACAACTAAAAACTGTCCTAGAGGTGCCACACTGTGGTTTAAAAGACTACTGCTACAAAAAGACCTGTAAGATATCTGCAATCACTGCATCTGAGGAAAAGTGATTCCTAAAAGAAGAATATGAAGGCCTTAGAAATACCCTGAACACCTTAAAAATACCCTGACCTGAACAAAATGCGTTCAGCTGAAAAACGTAGAGTTTTTAAAGACAAGAAATAAATTCTACTCCATTAGAGAACACCAAGGTCAAACACAAAGCAATGACTGAATTCAGCTTTGAAAGTTATCTTTGCAAGGACAAGAGAGCATTTGCCATTGGAATGGGCTGCCCAGGGAGGTGGTGGAGTCACCATCCCTGGAGGTGTTCAAGCAAAGCCTGGATGAGGCACTTAGTGCCATGGTTTGGTTGACTGGACAGGGCTGGGTGCTAGGTTGGGCTGGATGATCTTGGAGATCTCTTCCAACCTGGTTGATTCTATGAAAGCAATGAAAATCCATTAAGCTATTTCTGTGTTGTGAGGACAATCAAAAGCCAATCTAAATGTCATAGAAGAAAAAAAACAAAACCAAATTTCTCCCAACTTTTTCTCAGTTGCAATAGTAAATCTCAACACTTTATACAAGTTAGTAATAAAATCTTCATAGAATGATAGGGCTCCTGGTCAAGCAGCAGCTCCCTTCAGTGCTGCATTGCTAAGAGCACACAGTTTGGTTGCTACGTTGTGCAGTTTTCCATGGGTAAAAATAGAATAGAATAGAATCAACCAGGTTGGAAGAGACCTCCAAGCTCATCCAGCCCAACCTAGCACCCAGCCCTATCCACTCAACCAGACCATGGCACTAAGTGCCTCATCCAGGCTTTCCTTGAACACCTCCAGGGATGGTGATTCCACCGCCTCCCTGGGCAGCCCATTCCTATGGGCTTGACCAGCTTGCCACAGCTCAACATTCAGGCCATTAGTTTGGATGGGTAAATGATGGTAAATGGTTCAGCTTGGTTTCATAAATTCTATTTATAATCAGCTGAGATTATATTAGTATTCTGTGTAATTTTCCAAAGATTGAAGTACAAACATCAAACACGTTAACAAAAAAAGAGGAATTCTGCTGCTGAGCTCATCAGCCATCCCACTGTGTCCAGTCCTGGGCTCCTCAAGTCAAGAGGGATGTTGAGATACTGGCACGTGTCCAAAGAAGGGTGACAAAGCTGTGAGGGGCCTGGAGCACAGCCCTTTAAGGAGAGGCTGAGGGAGCTGGGGGTGTGCAGCCTGCAGAAAAGAAGGCTCAGGGCAGACCTCATTGCTGTCTACAGCTACCTGAAAGGAGGTTGTAGCCAGGTGGGGGTTGGTCTCTTCCACCAGACAACCAGCAACAGAAGAAGGGGACACAGTCTCAAGTTGTGCCAGGGGAGGTCTAGGCTGGATGTTAGGAGGAAGTTGTTGGCAGAGAGAGTGATTGGCATTGGAATGGGCTGCCCAGGGAGGTGGTGGAGTTACCGTCCCAGGAGGTGTTCAAGCAAAGCCTGGATGAGGCACTTAGTGCCATGGTCTGGTTGACTGGACAGGGCTGGGTGCTAGGTTGGACTGGATGATCTTGGAGATCTCTTCCAACCTGGCTGATTCTATGAATTCCATGAATTCAATGAACAAAATCCTGAGGGATAAAAACCTAGCAATCAATGAGCACACCAATCTGTACAGAGCAGGCCCTAGAGTAACTGTCGGCAGCAGATAAGAAGCTCCTCTACTAAGATTTGTAACAAATATTTGATATAAGTTCATTAGCTTGTAACAAAACAGCAGTGCATAAATTGTTAGGTAACATTTACAAGTGACTGAGTTCAGTAATTCCACAACATTAAGACTATTTATTTCCTTGTCTTCCCACATAAAAGCAGTCATTAACTTACATTTCCATCACTCCGTTGGCCACCTTTGTGTGTAATAACTACAACTTCCATCCATTTACGCAGGTGTTGCTATGAAGAGAAGATCATTAGCATTAGTTTTTCATTTATAGTGTTCCCTTTTAGCAAGTCAGAATATGAAATGGAGGCAAAAAATGATTGTTTGAAGGAAACAAAGAGAAAAATGATTAGTTCTTTTCATTCTCTCAGACTGTGCTGCTGGTAAAAGTCCTCTCCATATTCAGGAAAGCAGAGGTTATATGAGTGCAGCCTTTAAGATGCTCAGAGGGCTGCAGCAGCTCTGCTATGAGGACAGGCTACAAGAGATGGAGCTCTGTAGCCTGGAGAAGAGAAGGCTTTGAGGAGACCTTATAGTGGCCTTCCAGCACCTGAAGGGGGCTACAGGAAGGCTGGGGAGGGACTATTGACAAGGTCTTGTAATGACAGGACAAGAAGGAATGGGTCTAAACTGGCAGATGGGAGATTCAAACTAGGTTTTAGGAATGGGTTCTTTGCAGTGAGGGTGGTGAGACACTGGCACAGGTTGCCCAGGGAGGTTGTGGAGCACAGAATCACCCAATGTGATCGAAAAGGACCTGGGGATCTGAGGTGATGAAAAGCTCAACATGAGCCTGCAGTGGGAGTGAAGCCCAGACAGCAACCCTGTGCTGGGCTGCAGCAAGAGCAGTGTGGGCAGCAGGGCAAGGGAGGGGATTCTGCCCCTTTACTTTGCTCTCCTGAGATCCTACCTGGAATGCTGTGTGCTCCACAACCTCCTTGGAGGTGTTTAAGGCCATGTTGTACAAGGCCTTGAGCGACCTGTTCTAGTGGGAGGTGTCCCTGCCTGTGGCAGGGGATTGGAACTGGATGATCCTTGAGGTCCCTTCCAATCTAAACCATTCTATGATTACAAGCAACAAAAATCAGGTCCGAGAGGCTTACTCTTCGTTTCATGATTTGCCTGAAATGTATGCTTTGAAATATTTAAATCTCTCTGGCAAAGGGATAAATAATTCACATACACAGTTTACAAACTGCAAACAAGGAGAACACCTTCCATCATTTTATAGATCAAGGAAACATCAGAACAGACTTTGCTCACTAGGAAGCATAACATTTCCAGGGGTTTCCCTTAGTAAATTATGCTGCTGGCACCTTGCTTAAAGATAAATTCATTGTCCCAGCAGACCTTGGCATAAGTAGGTATGTCTTCAGTAGAAAGGAACACCTCTTAATGTCCTGGTTTAGTAGTTCTTCAGAAATGAACTCCAAACGTTTGAAGACCATCACCTTCTATCACTAGGGAAACAAACCCCTTCTCTTTCCAGCAGGGACATCAAGTCACCGCTGAACTGCTCTTTTACTTTTCAACCACACAAGTATTATCTAAAAGAACATTTCTTCTGGGAAGAGCAAAAGAAAACCTCAGTGGGCTTACCATCATCTGATCACAGAATTTGTCATTGAAGGAGTTTGGAAAAAGTCTAGTGACAGATGTCAAACGATTGACAACGTTCAGCGTCAGGCTCCGGTAGTCTCCCAGCATCATAAGCAATGGCCTCATGTGCGTATGGATTTGATCCACTTCTATGGTAGCTCCTTCCAAGAACTGCAAGAGAGCAGAGGATTAAGACAGAGATCACCACTCTCTGCATGCCACCATCCAGTATTCCAACAGTAACACTGCCTGTTAATTGCCACATCATTACAAAGAGGCTGTAAGTACTTGTCCATGTCATTTTCTATACTCAGTATGGCAATACAGGCTTAATTCTGAGTCAGCAAGATTATCTACTGATGAGAGAACAGCTTTCCAGCTTTGCACACTATAGCCTGGAATCCACAGAACAGACAGTGTAGTGAAGCTCCATCTAGGGATACCAATTCTGACCTTAAAACAGGACAGCCACAGTCCTGTTCCCAAGGTAACTGTGATGCCGAGTCTAATTGTGCTGCATTGTTTACTTCATCAACTATGGGGTCTCGATCACTTCAGTTAGGGACAAAGAAGAAAAGCTTTTTTTATGAAAGCCAGACACATACATTTGCAAAACTGCTGGGGAGGACTGATGTTCTGTTTAAAAACAAAGATACATTTACAAACAGAAAGACTGGACAGAGAGGCTGAAAGATTTACCATGATCCAAGTCCAAGAGCTTGTAATGCTTAATTTCAGATTATAGCACTTAATTTCAACCAGAATAGAGCTTTATGGCTAAGTTCAAAGATCAAAAAACCCACATCTGACAGAAACTAAATTATATTGGTGTCACTTACAAGAACTTAACAGAGCAGCCATTATTTCCTGTAGAGATCTTTCCCAAGAAGCTTTGTAACAAGGAAGCAAAGCAGAGAGAACAATGGCCTCAAAAGCAACATCTTTTTAATGCACTAACCTTTCTCATGCAAGCTTCTCCTGCCTCCTGCAATTCATTATTGGTTGAATTAAGTGCCTTGAAAAGTGCAGCAATGATTTTCTCTCTCGACTGAGGCAAATAATTGCAAGCAGCTAGAGCATCTGCAAATATTAAAGCAAATTTGTTCTCTTTATTAACTCCATTTTGGGAGAGGCAGAAAAAAAATATTCTAATCCTGTATTTCTTCAAGTTTCTTCTATTTCATCTTAAATTACAGACAGCTAAAGCACAGCATCCTTTGCCAAAAGGCATCACAAAATAGCAAAAGAATAGACACTGTATTAATCATAGAATTGTCAGGGTTGGAAGGGACCTCAAAGATCATCTAGCTCCAGCCCCACTGCCACGGGCAGGGACACCTCACATTGTATTATTAATGATGTTCTCTTTTCTAATGCTATGCAACATAAATAGCCTAAAACCATTTGGGGTTAATTTCAGAACCTACATCCTAGTCCTTAAGAAAGCAGCAATACTTTCCCATTATTCCCTCCATTAAACTGTGACCTCTAGAGAGCAGTCATCAGTCTTCAAGCCCTCAAGATTTCTGCTGATCTTAGGAGGAAGACTGCCCTTGGCTCACAAGGACACTTACCTACAACAAAATTTGGTTTAGGAAGTTTTACTCACTTAAGGCTGCAATTCGAAGAGGTACAAGAGATGACAGACTTTTGTAACAAGGTAGTTTCATTAAGGCAGTATCTTCAGCCTCACACAAATTCAGTAACTGGGGGAATAAATGAACCAAGCATTTTAGCACAGCATTGTGAATCACAGTTTATTATCAGCTACCTTTTAAGCCTCACTTCCAGTTTGTGCAAACACACTAATTGACCTTGTGCTAGTTTGAGCCTAGCTGGGATACACTGGGGAGAGGAATTAGATGCTAGGCTGCGCAAAGGAAACAATGGTGATGTCTGCTGCACTCATAGGCTTGCTGAGATGTATAGAAACAAGAACACAAACATAGATAGCAGAGCTGCTCTCTGGCTCTGGCTGCCTGCACTTCTGTCCCTAACCACCTGCAGTCTGTGTAACTAAACCCTCTGCTTCCTAACTCCCCCAGCTGATTCTCCAAACTCATCTTGAACGCAAGGCAAAGGCTGGGATAAGGTAGAGGAGTGGAAAGGAGGTGGAAGGGTGGTTGGGAGCCCCCTCCTGGGGACTCTGGTTTCTGGGAGGGCTGTTGTGTTTTCTGTATTACTTTTTAACTTGTCTATTACTGTATACAGCTGTAGAGATTGTAAACATCTCCAGGGTCTCCTCGAAGCCTTCTCTTCTCCAGGCTGAAGAGCCTCAACTCTCCTATCCTGATGACAGGTTGGGATGCTGAACTGCATTTTATCTCAGCCTGTCTGTCACTGCCTCCATAAGTCATTGCTTTCATGGACATCATCATCATTATTTGAATACTATGTTGCAACCTGGATGTTTTTGGCTTTTGAACTGTTCTGAAAGCCCCCAGCAGCACTGCAGCTGTTGACAGCATCATTTGCATTCACTGCTTGCTGAAGAGTTGTGGAGTTTGTTGTTTTCTCTCTCTCTTTTTAAAAATCAACTAGAAACTCACCCCAGCTGAATCCTTTCAGTTTTAAAAGGCAAACATCAATCCTTTGCCCTTCTCTTCTTTCAGCCCCTTGTCTTTCCTGAAGATGACCTACGACAATTCTGTGCTCCACAAACCTTTTCCAGTGTCTCACCACCCTCACTGTAATGAACTTCTTCCTAAAAATCTAAATCTAGATCTTTGCATCTCTTTTTACTCAAACTGTCAAAAAGACTCAGAAACCTTAAGGAACAGTGTCTGTGTTTTGGGAGTGCAACAATTTCTTTGGCAGATACACTGTGCAGAAAATGAGAGCTAAATATGGCATGTAGGGCTACCAGAGCAGGAGTTTAACAGCAAAGCTCATTTAATGTATTTCACACACAGAAGAACATTCTGCTGAGCTCAGAACTATTATGGTACAGGTAAAGACAGACCTCAGGTCACATTTCAAATGGCAAATTCCTACATTTCAGATCAAGTTTCAAATGCAGAGAGAAAGATGTGTATTTGGAAGTCCTAGGACCATTATTTCTCAAGTCTACATTCAGATGTAGACCACAAAAAGGAAATACCTCTGTGTAGAAAACCTTGTGCTCCACAACGTTTAGATCCATTGTAAACAGTCGGGGTTGCAGGGTTGTGCAAAATGTATTTCCTTCCATGAGGCCAATCTGGGCATTTGCAGGTTGATGCCTAAGTAAATGCTTTTTAGGTGGAACCATATCTTGGAGAACCTATGCAATGTAATTTAGGAGACTGAATTAGTAGCCTATTCACATAACCCCACCAACTCAGTCCCTAAAATGACACCATCAGTTCAGGCTGCTTAATTCTAGCCATTTTCTACTGTGGCTCCAAGTGTATCTCTTCAGAGGCAGGGAGAAAAGTATTTCTCTGAATTAATGTCATCTACAGTGAGTTGTTTTACTAAGTTACTATCTGCAACTATTATATATTCTTTGGGAACAGATACATGATCACAGAATGGTTTAGGTTGGAAGGGACCTCAAAGATCATCCAGTTCCATAGGCAGGGACACCTCCCACTAGAACAGGTCACTCAAGGCCTCATCCAACCTGGCCTTGAACATCTCCAGGGAGGTTGTGGAGCAGAGAATCACCCAGTGTGATCTTTGATCACAGTGATCTTTGATCACACTGGGTGATTCTCTGCTCCACAACCNGATACTGCAAAGCCACTATAAGGTCTCCTTAAAGCCTTCTCTTCTCCAGGCTGCAGAGCCCCATCTCTTGTAGCTTGTCCTCATAACAGAGCTGCTCCAACCCTCTGATCATTTTTGTGGCCCTCCTCTGGACTGGCTTCAATAGTTCCATGTCCTTCTTGTGTTGGGGCATCCAGAACTGCACACAGTACTCTAGATGGGGTCTGAGGAGAGCAGAGTAAAGGGGGAGAATCCCCTCCCTTGCCCTGCTGCCCACACTGCTCTTGCTGCAGCCCAGCACACATGATCTTTGATAACTTCACACAGTACTATAACCACCAAAGACTGCAGCATGCCTTCTGTTTAGAGAATTACACAAAACTGAGGAGCAAAAAATGCAGCACCTGCCTGGCCTAGCTTCTACCTGATGGGTGGCAGGATGAGTAGTCTGTCATTTCAGAGAACACAGCACCCTGAGGACACCATACATACTGGCTGAGTAGTCAGGCACAGCTTGTATGGCTCTTCAGTCACAGTGTGGTTTAGAACAAGCAAAGCTAGCAAATGACAAACATGCTATCAAAGCTCACTACTGGGGGACAAAGTACCCAGAAGAGCATTTTGCAAATCCAAACCAGGAAAGCATTTGAATCCACCTTTCAGTAAGTACTTCTGCTTACCTCTTTATGTGGCTCCATAATCACTGTAACACTTTTACCAGTGACCTGGGCAAGCACCTGCAAGGAATGCATGGCCTGTTTTCTCACAGTAGAGTTTGGAGAGGTTACTTCTCGAACAAGGTCATGTGTTACATGATGGAAAGACTTCTCCTGTGCTGCTAGGATTTCTTCTGTTTTTTCTTCATCTTTTAAAGGAGTTGCACATCTAATCAAAAGCTGTTCCAACGTGGTCTTTGCCATAGCAACTGCTCCATTGGAAACCTACAGTAGCACAGGTAACTTTTATTAAAGTACAGGACAAAGGTCACAAATTTACACACCACTTGTCAATGAACACAGCTTCTGATTTTGAGGAATCCTCTGCAGAGACATGAAGTTTAAACAAGACATATTTAACTTGTGTTCCCACCAGGCATTCCAAAGCTGTGAGTTGCAATGCAACAAATATTCTAAAGGAACTCCAGCACAGAAACCGCAAGCGATGTCACCACAGAACAGGGGGGGACAGTCTCAACTTGTGCCAGAGCAGGATGTTAGGAGGAAGTTGTTGGCAGAGTGATTGACATTGGAATGGGCTGCCCAGGGAGGTGGTGGAGTCACTGTCCCTGGAGGTGTTGAAGCAAAGCCTGGATGAGGCACTTAGTGCCATGGTCTGGTTGATTGGATAGGGCTGGGTGCTAGGTTGGACTGGATGATCTTGGAGGGCTCCTCCAGCCTGGTTGATTCTGTGATTCACATCACAGAATCACAGAAACATGCAGGTTGGCAAAGCCTCTCAGGATCACCAAGTCCAACCTAGAACCCTACTCTACAAGATTCACCTTAAAACATGTCTCTAAGCACCACATCCAAACGACGCTTACACATATCCAGAGTGGGTGACCCCATCACCTCCCTGGGCAGCTCATTCCAGTGCCTGACCACTCTCTCCATGAAAAACTTTTCCCTAATGTCTAATTTAAACCTTCCCAGCCTCAGCTTGAGGCCATTGCCCCTTGTTCTGTCTCAAACTACCTCTGAGAAGAGCCCAGCAGCAGCCTCTCCACAACTTCCCTTCAGGTAGTCATAGACAGCAATCAGGTCTAACTGATTCACAACTGAGAAAAGGTCAAACAGTCAACTGTTCAGGTACACTTTTTTGGCTCAGATGAACTAAACTAAACACAGAGAGTGTATTCTGTGCAAAGGACAGCAACTAGTCTGGTTCCACTGAGCTGAATGCAAGCTGTACAGTTCTGCTCTGGAAGAATCAAGTTCCAACAACCCTCTCCAAGTGATGTGGAAAAAAACCCACACCTTGCTCCTAAGTTCAGGTCTTGATTCAACTCAAAATGACTAACATTCACTCATGACTATCACAGACACAAGACGTTCTGAAGTACAGTGAAATCAAAATTAGCAAGAGTTCAATCTGTGCTAATGTGGCCAGCAGGAGCAGGGAGGTCATTCTGCCCCTGTACTCTGCACTGGTTAGGCCACACCTTGAGTACTGTGTCCAGTTCTGGGCCCCTCAATTTAAGAAGGACATTGAGATGCTTGAATGTGTCCAGAGAAGGGAAACGAGGCTGGGGAGAGGCCTCAAGCACAGCCCTACGAGGAGAGGCTGAGGGAGCTGGGATTGTTTAGCCTGGAGAAGAGGAGGCTCAGGGCAGACCTCATTGCTGTCTACAACTACCTGAGGGGTGGTTGTAGCCAGGAGGAGGTTGCTCTCTTCTCTCAGGTGGCCAGCACCAGATCAAGAAGACACAGCCTCAAGCTGTGCCAGGGGAAATTTAGGCTTGAGGTGAGGAGAAAGTTCTTCACTGAGAGAGTCATTGGCTACTGGAATGGGCTGCCCAGGGAGGTGGTGGAGTTGCCGTCCCTGGAGCTGTTCAAGGCAGGATTGGACGTGGCACTTGGTGCCATGGTCTAGCCTTGAGCTCTGTGGTAACGGCTTGGACTTGATGATCTGTGAGGTCTCTTCCAACCTTGGTGACACTGTGAACAAAAGTTTGTTTCCCCTATGCTATTTGATGCGATTCATTCATTAAATACCTCTCCAGTTAGATCCATCATAACAAAGAGAAGTGCCTTCAGGAAAGTCTGCTGGTTCTGGAGGACCCAAATCAGTGGCAGTCGTTCCATAAGAAACTTGATTGACACAACGCCTCCCAGTTTGGCATACCAAGCCTGTTCATAGCAGCAAGCACATAAACGTTCCACAATGTAGGAAAACAAGGGAAGCTGGCAAGACTGCAAACAAAGAAATGTGTCAGTTCTCTTTTTCAGCTCACTGGTAGCCTCCAAAACTTTAGAAGCCAAATTGCATTGTCTGAAACTAGATCGTTTAAATATATGCATTACCCTTTCCTTTGAACCCAAGATAATGCTTGCAACGTCAAATATCACTGCTAGAGCCACCTCTCCTATTTTGCAGAGCTCTTTCTCCTCATAGGCCATGCAGATTGCTATGGCATCAATAAGCACCAAAGGATCCATGCCTTTTGACCCGTTTTCTTCACTATGAAACATGGCTGTGCTAGGCTGGCTTCCAACTTGATAGCACTGCAGTAAAAAAGGACCTGTGATTGGGAAGAAAAGAGAGGGAGTTAAAAACAAGGTATAACAATGGATATTTCAGTGTGAATAGTCTTTTAATTAGATTCTACTACTCCTCAGACTAGCTGATGTTAAAGCCAGTAAGCACAGTACCTATTTGCATATAAATGGGCTGTAAGGCATTCTTCACTCTTAGAAGAAAAGATTATATCTACTCCAATATTTTCCTCTATGCACCAGATTGTGCACTGCAAGGTTTAATTAAACTGAAGATTCATAAAAAAATCAAGTTTCATTAATGTGACAATGAAGAGTGATGTGCCTATACTATGTCACTTCCCAAGTTATACAGTCCAACTCCAAACAAAATGTTTGCTCCACAGACAGAAGTCCCTGTAGCACTCTCACATTCACTTAGCTCCTCTGATGGTTGGGGCTATTCAACCTGGAGAGGAGAAGGCTTCAAGGACATCCTGTAGTAGCCTGCCAGTATCTGAAGGGGGCTACAGAAAGGCTGGGGAGTGACTACTGACAAGATTTTTGTACTCAAGACAAGCTCTTGTACTCAAAACAAGGTCTTGAGGAGGAATGGATTTAAGCTGGAAGCGGGGGGGTGGGATTTAGACTGGATGTTAAGAAGAAGTTCTGTACAGTGAGGGTGGTGAGACACTGGCAGAGGTTGCCCAAGGAGGCTGTGGAGCACAGAATCACCCAATGTGATCTTTGATCTTTGATCACATTGGGTGATTCTGTGCTTCACAACCTCCCTGGAGGTGTTCAAGGCCAGGTTAAATGAGGCCTTGAGCAACCTGTTCTAGTAGGAGGTCTCCCTGCCTATGTCTAGATGACCTTTAAGGTCCCTTACAACCTAAACCATTCTATGATCCTTCTAAATTGCAAGTGAGAACAACCCAATCAAATACCACTAGCAAAAAACCACCATGCACACCAAGTAACAAATGCTTTGGAAATAGAAACTGTTCCAAGCTGTGATTATTTCAATTAGCTGCAACATTTGACAAGTATCATAAAGGTGATGGACTCTTTTCAGACTTTTCATGGCTTTAAAGAATATATTTAGAATAGAACAGAATCAATCAGGTTGCAAGAGACCTCCAAGATCATCCAGCCCAACCTAGCACCCAGCCCTGGCCAATCAACCAGACCATGGCACTAAGTGCCTCATCCAGGCTTTGCTTCTCCACCTCCAGGGACGGTGACTCCACCACCTCCCTGGGCAGCCCATTCCAATGCCAATCACTCTCTCTGCCAACAACTTCCTCCTAACATCCAGCCTAGACCTCCCCTGGCACAACTTGAGACTGTGTCCCCTTGTTCTGTTGCTGGTTGTCTGGGAGAAGAGCCCAACCCCACCTGGCTACAACCTCCTTTCAGATAGCTGTAGACAGCAATGAGATCAGCCCTGAGCCTCCTCTTCTGCAGGCTAAACAACCCCAGCTCCCTCAGATTTCAGAGATCAGTCTAAAAAACCCACTCATCCACTCAGGAAGCAACTGCAGTATCATGACTATCTTAAAACAAATCACTCCTCCCCCCTCTCACAACCATCCACACCATGTCTACTACTTCACTTACCGCACTGCTGAGCAACTGCCACCATTGTGTAGTGGCGGATTAAGCTGGCTACAAAAGGCAGAGCACTGGGCCTCAGATCTTTGATGACTGCTGACATGAATGCCCCTGTCAATGCTTGTTCAAAGGTTTTACGTGCTGGGGTATCCTGAGCTTTGTATCGATGAGAAATAATCACACTGGGTATGGACTTCTCAGTAAAGCTGAAAGACAAAAGCAAGTTCTAAGCTGCAGCACTGGAAGCTTGGCTGCAAACACTGTCAAGTGCTTGATACCAAGTTTGCTTCTGGTTTCTAACTCCAACCTGCTGTTTTCCCCTCATTCTGAAAGAGCTAGACCAGTTCACTCAGTCCATATTAATTTTGTCAACCACTGGCCTCAAAGATGATGGACAGCTCAATTTCATCAGGAACACTTAAAGCCAGTGGTTCAGAAGAAGCCAGGTACATAGCAAATAACAGCTATGGAGGCATCACACTGCAGCTCAATTACAGAATGCCATTTTCAGGTTTTGACATTTCCCCCTTTCTTAAAATGCCATTTGATTTTCACCTTGAAAGACTGAAACATTATTTATCAAATCAGCACCCAACAAAACCTTTTCACTGCAGAGTTATATTTATGTCAAGTCTAACAAGTCCAAATTATGAAAGCTGCTACACTCTTTAGCTACATTATCCACACTCCAAGAGTGGAACTCAGCACACACTTTGTGGACAAGCATGTCAGGTGTCTAAAAGCAATCAATAGCAATCAAAGCAATTAGATATCAATAACTACAATTGTAGATGGGGGAAAAAAAAAAAATCAATACAAAGCTCCTGGACTAAGACATAAGTTATGTGTGTGACTCTGCTATAGTTTGGTCACTAAGCAAAACTGAATCTTGTATGTCTTTCACTTCAGGGAAAAGTTTGATGTCCATGCAAAAACACCACAACCAAACTTAATCTTTAAAACACACTGTAGCACCAGAATGTTCCAACTATTTAAGTATATTAAACTAAAAGTTGGGGTTTTTTAATGTCTGACCAAGCACAGCTCCAGGCTGGGTGGGGAATGGCTGAGAGCAGCCCTGAGGAAAAGGACCTGGGGGTCTGGGGTGATGAAAAGCTCAACATGAGCCTGCAGTGTGAGTGCAGCCCAGACAGCAACCCTGTGCTGGGCTGCAGCAAGAGAAGTGTGGCAGCAGGACAAGGGAGGAGATTCTGCCCCTTGGCTCTGCTCTCCTCAGACCCCACCTGGAGTCCTGTGTGCAGTTCTGGAGCCCCAGCACAAGAAGGACATGGAACTGCTGGAGCCAGTCCAGAGGAGAACCACGAAGATGCTTAGAGGGCTGCAGCAGTTCTGCTATGAGGACAGGCTGAGAGAGTTGGGGCTCTGCAGCCTGGAGAAGAGAAGGCTTTGAGGAGAGCTTATATAGTGGCCTTCCAGTATCCAAAGGGGGCCCACAAGAAGGCTGGGGAGGGACTATTGACAAGGTCTTGTAATGACAGGATGAGGAGGAATGGGTTTAAAGTGGCAGAGGGGAGATCCAAAGTAGATGTTGGGGAAGGGTTCTTTGCAGTGAGGGTGGTGAGACACTGGCTGAGGTTGCCCAGGGAGGTTGTGGAGCACAGAAGCACCGAATGTCATCTTTGATCACATTGGGTGATTCTGTGCTCCACAACCTCCCTGCAGGTGTTCAAGGCCAGGTTGGATGAGGCCTTGAGCAACCTGTTCTAATTGGAGGTGTCCCTGCCTATGGCAGGGGGCTGGAAGTGGCTGAGCTTTGAGGTCCCTTCCAACCTAAACCATTCTATATGTAGCAGATCAGACTGTGATTAGGGGAAGAAAATTAAAGTATGAAATATGAGCACATGGCTGGCATAAATAATACACTGACAAAAATTCCTCTTACAGGAAGAGGAGGAGAATTTCTCCTCTTCCAGGAGAGGAATTACAGAATTCCTTTCCTGGATGCAGGAGAAACCAGTAGGTAAAAATGCCACAAAGAACACAGTGCCTAGACTAAGCACAGCCTCCAAAATTAGGCTGTTTTAAAGACACTATAAATTTTACATACACATTTACATTTAAAGAATTGTCATACTTGGGATGTGCAAGAAGTTGGTACAATGCATGTTTGTTATCATCCAGGCTCATCATAGCCACCAAGAAACACTTGATGACTTCCCACGCTTGCCTCCGGTAATACGGTTCTGTGTTAGCACTCTTCAAACAGTCCAGAGCAGTCTCGATTGCCTGTAAGGAGAAAAAGACAATTAGCAACCAAACACTGCTTCTTCTTAATTATTTGCAATAAGGTGATCAATCAAAGGAACAGTGACATATTAGAAGCAACTTTAAATGTAAGTACAGCCTGGACTGCCTTAGCAATGAATACAGAGAGTGGGGCGAAGCTGGAGATGAGTAGGTTCAGTCTGGACAGGAGGAGGAAGTTCTTCAGCATGAGAGTGGGGAGAGGCTGGAATGGGTTGCCCAGGGAGGTAGCTGAGGCCTCATCCCTGGAGGTGTTTAAGGCCAGGCTGGATGGGGCTCTGGGCAGCCTCATCTAGGGTACGGTGTCCCTGCCCATGGTAGGGGGGTTGGAACTAGATGATCCTTGTGGTCCTTTCCAATCCTGACTGATTCTATGACTTGAAGCTGCTGTGGTATTTGCTGTGCTTCTTAAATGCAAAGTTCCATGGCAGATATACTTATTTCTGTGGTCAGAAAGCATCTGCAGTTGTGAGCAAGGTGCACCTCACCCTCAAGAAAATTTGGCTCACCTTCCCCTCCAGCAGTAATTGCTGCTCCTAATCCTCTCCTCACAGGGCTGTGCTCCAGGCCCCTCATCAGCTTCGTTGTCCTTCTCTGGACACGTTCCAATACCTCAACATCTCTCTTGAATTGAGGAGCCCAGAACTGGACACAGCACTCAAGGTGTGGCCTGACCAGTGCTGAGCACAGGGGCAGAAGAACCTCCCTTGTCCTGCTGGCCACACTGCTCCTGAGCCAGCCCAGGATGCCACTGGCTCTGCTGCCCACCTGGGCACACTGCTGCCTCACCTTCAGCTCCTATCTACCAGCACCCCTAGGTCCCTTTCTGTCTGGCTGCTCTCCAGCCACTGTCCCCAGATCTTTGAGGTTGATTCCAACCTAAACCATACTATGATTTGATATAAATGTCCCTGGAAGCAACTTCTAGAAACTACTTATCTAACAGACATAGTCCTCTTTTTTCCTCTTTTGCAAGAAGGAGATTCCATCAGAATCTCAATGAAATGAATAAGGACTTTCACACAGACCTCAGGAGACTACCCAAAGCACTAAATAAAAACACCCATTTCTCATTTTCTGTTCATTCCATTTTTTCCTTTTAATTTGACTTTTTTTGTATAGACACAAAGTATTCTGCAGACAACAGCGTGGTTTGGTCAACATCAGAAAGCTGAAGATTGTTCCCTATCATTAATCAACATGTTAGATGCATAAACAGTTTGAAAACCTTGGTCTGAATTAAACCTAGCGAAATGGGGGGAAATGTCAGCAGTTGCATCCATACAGCTCATCTATTTGTATCCATACAGCTGATCAGCTTCAGTCCAAAAGAGAAATCAGTAATGCTACCTGTATTTTAAGATTCGTGTTTCCAAGCTCTTTTTTAAGGCTGTTGGCTGTACAGAGCCAAAGCATCATAGAATCAAGCAGGTTGGAAGCGACCTCCAAGATCATCCAGTCCAACCTAGCACCCAGCCCTATCAACTAGACCATGGCACTAAGTGCCCCATCCAGGCTTTGCTTGAACACTCCCAGGGACAGTGACTCCACCATCTCCCTGGGCAGCCCATTCCAATGCCAATCACTCTCTCTGTGAAGAGTCAGCTTCCTGCAACGAAAATTGTTTACTGTGTTCATATCATACCTACTTATGAAAGTGTCATAGAAACAAGCATCAGAAAAACTCTACAGGCCAAATTAACTCAGAATCTAGCTTCACTCTCAGATCCCAAGACATAGAAACAGATTAGATTGCTGTAATTAGTGAGAACTACACATTTGTGATTGATTGAGATTGCCTGATGAAAGTCAGTGCACACACAAAGTGGTTTTGCAGCTGTAAGAAGTACTATATCCAACCTAGAGACCACAAACAAAACCAAATCATTGAAGTCATTAGAATAATCATCACTGAAGAAGTTTCTGGTACATTTCAAGATGAAAACATAGAGGGTTTAGAGTAGATTCCCACTCCTAATCTAAAGCAGTACATCAAAAGTTACAAAGGGTTGGAAAAAACCACAGAAAGCATTTACTTGTACCATTTTAGCTCCCTATCCTAGCACTCTGTAAAAGCAGAACAGAGGATTAAGAGTATTATTTTGGGGGTGGCAGTAAAAAAAAAACGTTTAAAAGGAAAAAGACAACAAAAGTTGGCAAGCTTCTGCTGCTTTGCCTAACACAGGAACACAACACCTGCCTTATACAGAGACTTTAAACCAATGACTAGACAGTAAAAAAATATGCAGCTATTTGCAGTGAATCCTGACAGAATGTTTTGTCTTATACCCACCAAGTTTGGCAACTCCAAAATTATCTTAAGGGGAAAAAAAAAAAAAGGCAAAAGTAAAATACACAATCACAGAATTGTCAGGGTTAGAAGGAACCCCAAGGATCACCTAGTTCCAAACCCCTGCCATGGGCAAGGACACTTTCCACTAGATCAGCTTGCCCAAAGCCACATCCAGCAGCCTCATCAGGGATGAGGCTTCCACCACCTCTCTGGGCAGCCTGTTCCAGTGTTTCACCACCATCATGGTGAAGAACTTCTTCCTAACATCTAATCTACATCTCCTCTCTTCTAGCTTGGATCCATCCATAGGATCAACCAGGTTGGAAGAGACCTCCAAGATCATCCATTCCAACCTATCACCCAGCCCTAGACCTTATATCTATCACTAACTGACACCCTAAGAAGTCCCTCACCAGCTGGAGAAGAGAAGGCTTCGAGGAGACCTTGGAACGTCCTTCCAGTATCTGAAGGGGGCCTACAGGAGGGCTGGGGAGGGACTATTTACAAAGTCTTGTAATAACAGGATGAGGAGAAATGGGTTTCAACTGGCAGAGAGGAGATTTAAACTGGATGTTAGGTGAAGTTCTTCACAGTGAGGGCGGTGAAACACTAGAACAGGTGGCCCCGGGATGAGGATTCCACCACCTCCGTGGGCAACCTGTGTCAGTGTCTCACCACCATCATGGTGAAGAACTTCTTCCTAATGTCTAATCTACATCTCCTCTCCTCTAGCTTGGATTCATTCCCCTTAGTCCTATCACTACCTGACACCCTAGGAAATCCCTCCCCAGCTTTCCTGCAGGTCCCCTTCAGATACTGGAAGGTCACAATAAGGTTTATAAGTTTAGGTTCTGCTTATTCACTGCTAATTCATTTATGTTGTAAAAACATAAGAAAAAAACCCAGGTATGCCACAGCTCCTAAATCCTGCTTTTAATAATGTAAACTGTATAATCTAAGATATTTAGAATAGAATCAAGCAGGTTGGAAGAGACCTCCAAGATCATCCAGTCCAACCTAGCACCCAGCCCTGGCCAATCAACCAGACCATGGCACTAAGTGCCTCATCCAGGCTTTGCTTGAACACCTCCAGGGACAGTGACTCCACCACCTCCCTGGGCAGCCCATTCCAATGCCAATCACTCTCTCTGACAACAACTTCCTCCTAACATCCAGCCTATACTTCCCCCGGCACAAATTGAGGCTGTGTCCTCTTGTTCTGTTGCTGGTTGCCTGGCAGAAGAGACCAACCCCACCTGGCTACAGCCTCCCTTCAGGTAGTTGTAGACAGCAATGAGCTCTGCCCTGAGCCTGCTCTTCTGCAGGCTGCACACCCCCAGCTCCCTCAGCCTCTCCTCATAGGGTCTGCATTCCAGGCCCTTCACCAGCTTTGTTGCCCTCCTCTGGACACATTCCAGCACCTCAACATCTCTCTTGAATTGAGGAGTCCAGAACTGGACACAGCACTCAAGGTGCGGCCTGACCAGTGCTGAGCACAGGGGAAGAAGAACCTCCCTTGTCCTACTGGCCACACTGTTCCTGATGCAGACCAGGATGCCATTGGCTCTCTTGGCCACCTGGGCACACTGCTGGCTCATCAGTGCTAGCTACCAGTACCCCCAGGTCCCTTTCTTCCTGGCTGCTGGGGGTACTGGTTTATTTATTAAGTCTTAACTGGAACTGGCAGTCATACCACATATTTTAACAAGGTTTGACAAGTAAACAAACTTCAAAACCAGTCTGTAACAAATGAAAAATGAGTAAGATGTTTTATCAGTACAGAAACAAGTGAAGACCTCACCTTTTCCATTGGGAGCTGAATGGATGCTTTGCAGTCTGAAAATTCAATAGTGATACTTGGTCCTTGGATCTCTGTGACTACATACTGTAGCTTCTGTGATTCCTTTAACATCTTCCTGTTACTTCCACCAAATTTACCGAGCACTCGATAAGCCACGTGAGAAATGCTGTCCGCAGGATTGCGCAGTGTGCGCCACAAAGCCTGCAAGTGTTTGAAGTGTTACATGCTTAAATCACTCTCACTTCCAAAATATTTCAAGTTGTAATGCAGAAAAATGTCAAAGAAAGCACCACATCTTATCTCTAAGTAATTGATCCTGCATAACTTCCAGGAAATACTCAGCGAGACTGAGTTTAAGCAGTCTCGGCTCAGGCCAGCTGAAGTGCTTTACAGCGGGGTTGTTCTAAAGGCACGTTTAGATTCGAGTACGAATAAGTAACATGTTAACCATGGTTAGCCATGCTTCTCTGACAGTGTGAGACACTGTTACAGGCACAAGCTCAAGAGGTTTCAGGGAGATTCAAGGTGAGACCCACAAGGAGCAAGTGCCACAGCACTTATCATTTCAGTACCTAAGCCTGCAGCCCTGAGCAGCCACAGGGAGCGCAGCACACTAGAGGCCGCAGCATGTCACACTCAGTTAGGACAAACCTCGCCTGGCAACAGAAAAACTAAGTGAGGGGACTTCAGGACTCATCTCTCTTGTTCAGTGGTGCAAAGAGGAGCTTCTCCTTAGGCTTTGTAACTCTGGCCCAGAGAAAGCAAGCAGGGTACAGTGTGCCTGCCTATCCTTGCTTAGGCTGCTCTGAGTGTTTCTTCCTTCTCAAATGACTGTGTCCAGAATTAATACTGAATATTAATATCAAGCAGTCAGATAATTTTGCTGAGAACTAATATTTGGGTTTAACTCAAGCGAAAGCTGGGAGGGAATTACACATCCAGATCCTTCTGCAGATGTAGCCCTGATTGCTTAACCCTCAGTTTTGTGCATAAGGGAAAAGCTGAGTGCTCTGACTTCTGATTCCATAACACAGCTCATGAACTGAGGGCTCAGATTTCTTCTGGATTACTCCTCTATAGTCAAGGTAGTGCTGCAAAATCTTTGCCACACTAAAATGTAACTTCCTGTTTAGGACTAATATTAGATCAACACCAGAATGAAATTTTGGAATCAAAAAAAAAGCCAGGTCAGTTAAGGCTGAAGTGAATTAACTTCAGAGCTAGTTTTGAAATCATGGAATGGTTTAGGTTGGAAGGGTCCTCAAAGATTATCCAGTTCCAGCCCCCTGCAATAGGCAGGTACACCTCCCACTAGAACAGAAAAAAGCACTAGAATAGAAGCAGCAAAACAAGTAAATATTATATTTAAAGGATAAAGTATTTGTAATGACTGCATTAAGGGAAATAACTACATTTAAAACATTGCCCCTAATTTCAGCCACGACATCTTCACTGAATAAGACTTCATACAGCTGTCAATCATGATATTCTAAAGGCAACCATGCTCTTCAGTTTGTTTTTTTTAAAGAAAAATTAACAATTTTTCATCATTTTCTATGCCAACTCATCTTAAACATAGCAATACACTGACTATTGAGTCCTGACTCTGAAGTTTAACTCCTTTAAGGGGGGTTAATCCCATCTTTAAAGGGGGTTAATCCCTTCTTTAAAGGAGTGTAGAAGAAATTACTCATTCACTCTACAGTTTTCAGCTTAACACTCCAACATCAGCTGGCCTTTTACATACAAATCAGACTGGTGTGGTTCTCACAACAGATTCTTCCAGTCTTGAGGGTCACACCAATGTCTACTACTCAGTGAATCAATGACCTCTTGTGGTCTAAGAGGAAACACCACGTTTACCTGCATTAGTTCAGCTCGAACTGGCTGGATGTGATCATACAGGAAGTCTGGCTGCAAGTTATCCACACACAATTCAAGGGTTCTTAAGCCTTGGCTGACCAGGGTCTGAGATCCATTGAGAGCAGACACCAAGGGATCCATCAGCATTGGCAGGTAAGGCAGCAGCGAGCTCAGGCGAACCGGCACAGTGAGGCAGAGCTCTACAAACAAGTCTTTCATGTGCTGTTTATGAAGACCACTTTGCAACATGTTAAGTCCTGAAAATGATAGGTAAGTTATACACTCAAAAGACAGCAGTTTCTATCAGTAAACTGTGGAGTGTTTCTTAAAGTCAGCATAACTCTATAAATAGTGTATTTACAAAACCCTGTACCATTCAGAACTAGAACTTGCACCTAAGGGTTTTATAGGTACACCAAAAAATAAACAACAACACATTAACATTTCTAATCATACTCTACAACTTCATAGAAGACTCAAAAACTTAGCATTTGAACATAGCAGACGGAAAATCAGAAAAAAATAATTTGATTTAAACCCATCAATGAAAAAAAGGGGAGGAAAAAAAAGCTTTTAAAATATCTGGAAACCTGAGAAGAAATATTAAATGAGTTCAAGTACTTATCTGCCCCATACAGACTAACCACGTGTCCTGCATACTCCCAATTCCTCTCTTCTCCCTCTCACTCCATGGTTTGAATGGGAGGAGACAGGCAGGAAAACCTGCTTAGCCCTCCTGCCCCGAGGGCTTGAAGTGGGGTAGCAAAGGTTCCTTTTGCTGCACGTGGGCTGACCTGTGTAAATGGCCACGCTGGAACTGGGCTGGTTTTTGTGCCTTGTACAAATGGTAAATGGATACTTTGCTTAGAGAAAGGACAAACAGAGCAAGGGTTCTGCCTTGGGGTTCTCCCGCCTTGAGAGCCTCTGCCACTGCGACAGATACGCTCCTGCCCGCTTTTGGGCAGCTCCTACCTGCGTAGGGCTCCTCTACACTAATGCAAGGAGCATGGGGAA
>WAAF01016034.1:0-10029 GCA_013400475.1 Tricholaema leucomelas
CTCACAGGGCTGTGCTCCAGGCCCCTCAACCTGTCCCAACCCTTTCTTGAAACCATCTAACTAAGATGATTCCTAGCTTATGTTGAAGCAGTTTGTAAACAGTAGGACCTGGGTTCCTTTCCTCCTGTCACCTTGAAATTATGACCATGGACTGACTTCCAAGATATTCTTGGAAAGGTCAAAACTTACTGCAGGAGTTTAACAAAACATGACTTAAATCCAGCTTTGAAAAACCATTGAAATGTTGCCTAGCTCTGCCCATTGGGGTTGGCAAAGACCTGAGCACACAAAATGCAGGCACCATAAAAGCTGAGGCATGAGGAGAAGTTTGCTCTTATTCAATGTCTTGGCTGGGGAAGGTTGCTAGCTTTGCTTTTCTCTCTGTATTTGTCACTTTGGCCAGAAATTGATGGCTTCCATTTGCCAGCCCATCAGATTTTGTGTTCATTTCACAGTATCACAGTCTCACAGCATCACCAAGGTTGGAAGAGACCTCACAGATCATCAAGTCCAACCCTCTACCACAGAGCTCAAGGCTAGACCATGGCACCAAGTGCCACGTCCAATCCTGCCTTGAACAGCTCCAGGGACGGCGACTCCACCACCTCCCTGGGCAGCCCATTCCAGTGTCCAATGACTCTCTCAGTGAAGAACTTTCTCCTCACCTCGAGCCTAAATTTCCCCTGGCACAGCTTGAGGCTGTGTTCTCTTGTTCTGGTGCTGGCTGCCTGAGAGAAGAGAGCAACCTCCTCCTGGCCACAACCACCCCTCAGGTAGTTGTAGACAGCAATAAGCTCTGCCCTGAGCCTCCTCTTCTCCAGGCTAAACAATCCCAGCTCCCTCAGCCTCTCCTCGTAGGGCTGTGCTCGAGGCCTCTCCCCAGCCTCGTTGCCCTTCTCTGGACACGTTCAAGCACCTCAATGTCCCTCTTAAACTGGGGGGGCCCAGAACTGGCTTATCAGTTGAAACAGGTAGCTGGCAGCTGAAATTATTGGGCCACCATGGCCATGAAGATCACAGGAAGCTTCCAAGAGAAATGTGAAGCACCCAACACAAGAATGATATGGAACTGCTGGAGCCAGTCCAGAGGAGAGCCACGAAGATGCTCAGAGGGCTGCAGCAGCTCTGCTATGAGGACAGGCTGAGAGAGTTGGGGCTCTGCAGCCTGGAGAAGAGAAGGCTTCGAGGAGACCTTAGAGTGGCTTTGCAGTATCTGAAGGGAGCCTACAGGAAGGCTGGGGAGGGACTATTGACAAGGTCTGGGAATGTCAGGATGAGGGGAAATGGGTTTAAGCTGGCAGAGGGGAGATTTAGACTGGATGTTAGGAGGAAGTTCTTTACAGTGAGGGTGGTGAGACACTGGCACAGGTTGCCCAGGGAGGCTGTGGATGCTTCCTCCCTGGAAGTGTTCAAGGCCAGGCTGGATGAGGCCTTGAGCAACCTGCTCTAGTGGGAGGTGTCCCTGCCTATGGCAGGGGGTTGGAGCTGGATGATCCTTGAGGTCCCTTCCAACCTAAACCATTCTATGATTCTATGATTCTCACAGTTTCTTAGATCAGGTGGTAGAAAGTCAGCTCCTCCAGGATCTGGCAATGAGAAGTACCTCTGGGTACAAGACTGGGATGTGTTCTGCCAGCTGGCTGTGACATAGGTAACTACAAAGGAGTTGGACACCTTGACTGTGCTTCAGAGTCCACAGAGATAGGCAAGATAGAAAATGTACTCTGTTTGGACAAAACAGAAAACTCGAGGGCATTTCCTGTTGTCATAAATGTTGCTTCCAAGTGCTGGACATTTCCCAAAGCAGGAGGCTGAGACCTCTCCTTTGGGAGCGAAGAGGATGGCTGAGGAGTGCGAAAGCCTATCCTGAGCATCCATAGTTCAGGGCTCTGCTCAGGCACAAAGCACCTGCTGCTTCTCCCCTTGTGGAGACTGCAAAGGTTCCTCACTCCCAGGGTGTAGGATTTACCAGATCAATTGATTGTGAACTGAGTTTCATGGCAGCCCCAAGGTAATGCTAGAGCAGATGTTGTTCCTTCTCCTGAATGCAGCTTGCCTTGCAAGAGGTGGATAGCAGAGTTGGACAAATGAGACATGGGAGCCAAGTCACAGAATCATAGAATGTTTGGGTTAGAAGGGACCTCTAAAGATCATCAACTCCAATCCCTCTGCAGTGAGTAGTTGGTTAGAAGGGACCTCTAAAGACCATCAACTCCAATCCCTCTGCAGTGAGTAGTTGGTTAGAAGGGACCTCTAAAGACCATCAACTCCAATCCCTCTGCAGTGAGTAGTTGGGTTAGAAGGGACCTCTAAAGACCATCAACTCCAATCCCTCTGCAGTGAGTAGGGACATCGTGGTGCAAAGGGCACACAGGCATGGTGCCACTTAGAGCCCAGAAGTGCTGCTGCCTCCTCCTGTGTAATGCACTGAAGGGTTGACCTTAAAAAGTTCTCTGTTGTTCATCCTCAGAGAGAAACTGGTGTGTCCTAGAAGGATCTCAGCACCTCACATAGAGGGGCAGAGCATTGTAATCAAAGAGCTGGACCTTTGGAACCCTCTTTCAGGTCTCTGAGAAGTCGAAATTCATTCCAGATGATTGAGAAATGGATCCAGAGGAGCCACCAGAAGTCAAAAGGGTCTGAGTAAACAAGATGTCAGAAGACACTCTTTTTTCCACCTGTCCCCACCCTTTGCTGGCAGCCCACAGCTATGTCACCTCAGGGAATGGTGTCCAGATCATCCTCCTTGCCTAAGAATAACAAACACCTTTCAGGCAGTTTCTTCACGACCCTCATGAGGGCAATTCCTCATGTGAAGGTGTTTCCCTGCCTGACTCATTTCCTGTTTTGCCATCAAGGGAAGAGCAGGGCATCTGCTGACCAGCAACTGCCAAAAGTTGCATCTTTAGTGTTTTGAGGGAGGGTGTGGGGAGGGATACTGAGCATCACCAGACCTCTCTGCTTGCCAGGAAAAACACCACCTGATCTACTGGCAAGTGGGGCAAATGCTTGGAGGTTTGCAGCTCTTTGCAACCTGCTGGCTTATGTCTTAACCTCTGTGCTTCCTGGAAGCCTGAGAGCCAAGGTCCATGCTGCGGACTGTGCGATAGGATGGCATCTGCCACATCACAGCAGTGGGAGGAGATGACTGGGAACTCTGCCAGCCACAGGTCCCTTATCCTCCCCAGCACCGAGACATCCATCTGCCAGCAATTATGATGAACATCCCAGAGTAGAAGAGAGTAGCACCAGGATGTGAAAACTCAAATCAAGGACCTCGGTGAGGAGCAGGTGGTGGCAGATCACAGAGTGAGCTTTATGCTCAGCGTGGGGGCAGCAGGGACCTCCTGCTGCAGCAGGGACAGGCAAGAGGAAGGGAATTGCATCTCCTTCCCTTCTGCAATGACAGATCTTGTTCCTGATTCTTCATGGACACACCAGAGAAGGAAGAGTGTTCAGGGAAAGAGTGTCACAAAATACCTTCCTCTCTCCCGTCCCTTATAAATATACCCCCTGGTAGTGCAGGGAACTCAGCTTGGATCCCCATATGAGGAGCCAGGGGAAAGGAGGCAGAATTAGACAGGATGGCTGTTATTAAGAGGTTGTCCCACCATGTGACTCCCAGCAAACATTCTCCAAGCCTCCTGAATAACGAGAGGCTGTTAGTGCCAGCTAATTAGCAGCGAGCTAATGGGTGGGTTGCCGGAGCCTTTGGCTGCAAGTAAATCAAGTTAAGAACAAAGGGAATGAAATCTACTGAACAGAAAAAGTTCTTGGGGGTGGTAGCACAGGACAGTTCCAGGAATAAAGTTAATAGGCTTAGTAGTCTTTAAGTGTAACTAACGAGAGCAGAGGTTCACATGCTGCTTGCTAATTTATTCCATCCTCTTGACTGAAGGCAAAGAGAAGGGACAGAAAAACCAAGAAATCCACGAAGTAGAGGATAAAAACAAACATCAAAAATGACTTCAAAGGGAAGATAAACCACTTCAAACGGCCCCAAAGAGCTCTCCAAGCAAAAGTGATGTGAGATTGAAAGGGAAGTAGGGCGATCGGCTAGGGCTGGGTGCTAGGTTGGACTGGCTGAGCTTGGAGGGCTCTTCCAACCTGCTTGATTCTATGATTCTATGATTCATTGCAGCTATGTTCATAGGCATCAGAGGTAAATCCTTCCAGCCATGCAGGGTCATCTGGGAGAGCTTTCCCTGACTGCTTTGCTGATTTTTGTGTTTAGAATCACAGAATCAGGCAGGTTAGAAGAGTCATCCAGTCCAACCTATCAACCTATCCAATCAATTACACCATGGCACTAAGTGCCTCATCCAGGCTTGGCTTGAACACCTCCAGGGACAGCTGCTCCAGTACACCCTTGGGCAGCCCATTCCAATGGCAATTTGGCTTTGATTGAACACCTCCGGAGATGGAGACTCCACCACTTCCCTGGGCAGCCCATTCCAATGCCAATCACTCTCTCTGCCAACAACTTCCTCCTAACATCCAGCCTAGACCTTTCCTGGCACAACTTGAGGCTGTGTCCCCTTCTTCTGTGGCTGCTTGCCAGCAAGGAGAGACCAACCAGCCCCAGCTGGCTACAGCCTCCCTTCAGGTAGCTGCAGACAGCGATGAGCTCTGCCCTGAGCCTCCTCTTCTGCAGGCTGCACACCCCCAGCTCCCTCAGCCTCTCCTCACAGGGCTGTGCTCCAGGCCCCTCACCAGCTTTGTTGCCCTTCTCTGGACTCCTTCCAGCACCTCAACATCTCTCTTGAATTGAGGAGCCCAGAACTGGGCACAGCACTCAAGGTGTGGCCTGAGCAGTGCTGAGTCCAGGGGCAGAATAACCTCCAGTATAACTAAGTGCTGGCCACACTGCTCCTGATTCATGCCAGGATGCCACTGGCTCTCTTGGCCACCTGGGCACACTGCTGCCTCATCTTCAGCTACTATCTACCAGTACCCCCAGGTCTCTTTCTGCCTGGCTGCTCTCAGCCACCCTCTGAAGTTCGAAGACAACTTCTCCAGAGGGTCCTGCCTAGCTAAAGCAATACTCTGCGACGCTGTAGGAGTTCCAAAGCATCCTGCTCACATGTGACAACTTCCTCGCTCATTGCTGACACTGAGTTTCTTTCTTTCTTGACCCCTCCTGCCAAAAAGAAGCATCAGTGTGGGTGTCCAAGAAGACCAAATTGTACAGCAGGTTGCTCCCCTGCATTGTGATCCATTTTCTGCATCACATTTTTCCTTCTCTGCTGCGCTGAGATGACAAAGGCTCCCCCTTTGCAAGCTGCAAGGCAGCCCCCGTTCAGGAATGTCATTACTAGAGGGGCTTTAAAATAAAGCAGGGCACACAAAAATGTGATGACTTGTCAAAAACGCTGGCTGCAAGGTGTTTAAGGCATGAATTTCCTCGTAATGAAGCCTCACTGAGGGAATATTGCCTTCAGCCTCGAGCGCAAGCGATGATGTATCACAAATTTATGGCTGTCCCCTCGTGTTTCCCCCCCCAGTGAGGATGGGGGCAGGAAAAAAAAAGGCAAACAAGGAAGGGCTTGTAAAATCACCACTGCTCAAGCCATTCCCTGGCCTCAAGCCATATCTGTCAGGGCTTTTCAGAGCGTTGGGGTGCAGCAGAGCTCAGCAGGATCACAGATGAGGTGCAAAACCTGTGTAGATTTCTCCTTTGGGTGGGCAGCTGACAGCTGGTTTGGGTGGGCAGGAGAAATGTGTGGACACAGGACTTTGGGACATGGTTTAAAGGCCATGGTGGGCTTAGGTTGATGATTGGACTTGATGGTCCTAGTGGTCTTTTCCAAGCAAAACAATTCCCTGATGATATGATTCTGTTGTAGAGGGTTAGACATTGCCATGGGCTTGCACTGAAAAGGAATGTGAAGAAATGCACTGAAACAGACTGTCAGAATGTGGCCTCCCTCCATCCTGATCATCACCTACATCAGTTCTATCCCAAAATATGCCTTCTGAGGAGTGGCTGAGGGAGCTGGAACTGTTTAGTCTGGAGAAGGCTGAGGTAAGGCCTTCTGGCTCTCTACAATTCCCTGAAAGGAGGTTGGAGTGAGATGGGTGTTGGACTCTTCTGCTAGTGTCAAGTGATAGAATAAGAGGAAACAGCCTCAAGTTGCCCCAGGGGATGTTTAGGTTGGACATGAGGAACAATTTCTTCCCCCAAAGGGCTCTCAAGCCCTGGAACAGGCTGTCCAAGGGAGTGGCAGAGTCCCCATCCCTGGAGGGATTGAAAAGCCTTGGACATGTGGTGCTGAGGAACGTGGTTTAGTGGTGACCTGGCAGCATTAGAATCATAGAATCATAGAATCATAGAATGGTTTAGGTTGGAAGGGACCTCAAGGATCATCCAGCTCCAACCCCCTGCCATAGGCAGGGACACCTCCCACTAGAGCAGCTTGCCCAAGGCCTCATCCAGCCTGGCCTTAAACACCTCCAGGGAGGAAGCATCCACAACCTCCCTGGGCAACCCGTTCCAGTGCCTTACCACCCTCACTGTAAAGAACTAGGCTAATGGTTGGACTTGATGATCTGAAAGATCTTTTCCAATCAAAACAATTCCCTTTTTTTCTCTGATCCTATTCTGTGATTCCATTGATTTCAACCTCAGGTAGGGCTGTGGTCTCTCTTCTGCTCCATGCTCCACACACCACTCACAGATACTCCTTTGTTTCAATAGTAGGTCTCATTGCACATGGAGTGATTCACAGAGCAGGAGAAAAGTCATATCTATGGCAGGAGGAGCAGAAAAGTATCTGATTTGACAGAGACTTGAAGATAAAGGAGTTGCTCTAGAAGATACCTGCTGCCTTGAAACCTTCAGAGCATCACAGAACAGATCAGGTTAGAAGGACCCTCAAAGGCCATGTTGTCCAACTCCCCCTGCAGTGAGCAGGGACACCTCTAACTAGATTCATGAAAGACGACGTTCACCACATGTCCCTGCTGGAGTAATTCTTGAGACCAAGACAGGATGCAGGAAGGTACAGAAAAAGAAGTCGAATTCTGCAAGGTTCCCTGAGCTGGAATCCTTCCCGCGGTCTCACCAGTGACTTCCCAAATTGTGTGAGGTCAGAGCTGGGACTAGCAAGGATAAGGATGTGAGCAAGTTTGCCTGGGCTGATGGAGCACAGGCATTGACTGTTTTTCAGGTTGCATTTTCTGGCTGGCTGCATTTCACCACTGACGTCCCTCAGGAAGCAGAGTGGACGCATTGGACCACGTTCAGCACCATTTGGCGTCAGCAAAGCTGCAAGAGGGAAAACTCCTGGCCTTGGAATGCTAACAGTGACTTCACAATTTGTTTCCTTGACTATTAAACAATCTTTCTTCCCCTGCCCTTCTTCTTTAAGGGGGCAAAGCTGTCTTGTGGTGCCTGAAAGTATGAGGTGATCATGGGAGGTGCAGGTCATTGCAGAAAGGAGAGTTCTATCTCTATTTTACCTAGAGGCATGCCAAGATACAGGGAAGTGAAGCAGGTCACACAGCAGGTCATTGGGATTAGAATTCATGTCTCTTGATTCCCAGCCCAAAACTTAATTTGAAGTCAAATTTGACTTGACAGTATCCTTTAAAGCCTCCAGTACCTGAAGGGGGCCTACAAGAAAGCTAGGGAGGGACTTTTTACAAGGGCTTTTGAGTGATAGGATGAGAGGTAATGGATTGGAGCTGGAAGAGAGGAGATTTAGACTGGATATTAAGGAGAAATGCTTTACAGCCAGGGTGGTGAGACATTGAAACAGGTTGCCCAGGGTGGTTGTGAGTGCCTGTTCCCTGGAAATGCTCAAGGCCAGGTTGGATGAGGCTTTGAGCAGCCCAGTCTAGTGGAAGGTGTCCCTGCTCATGGCAGTGGGTTTGGAACTAGATGATCTTTAAGATCCCTTCCTACCCAAACTCTTCTGTGATTCTATGATTTCACAGGCCATGAAAGTAAATTAATCAGTCCTGATGGAAAATAGAAGAAGATAAAGAGTGACATAAATGTATTTATCTGAAAGAAAATAGAAGAAGAGAAAGAATGGCATAAATGTATTTAGTTGATAGAAAATAGAAGAGTGGCATAAATGTATTTAGTTGATAGAAAATAGGAGGAGAGAAAGAATGGCATAAAGGTGTTTAGTTGATAGAAAATAGAAGAGAAAGAGTGGAATAAATGTATTTAGCTGATAGAAAATAGAAGGAGAGAAAGAATGGCATAAATCTGTTTAGTTGATAGAAGAGAAAGAGTGGCACAAATGTGTTTTGTTGATAAAATAGAAGAAGAGAAAGAATGGAATAAATGTATTGAGTTGATAGAAAATAGAAGGACAGAAAGAATGGCATAAATGTATTTAGTTGATAGAAAATAAGAGAAGAGAAAGAGTGGCATAAATGTATTTAGTTGATAGAAAATAAGAGAAGAGAAAGAGTGGCATAAATGTATTTAGTTGATAGAAGGAGAGAAAGAATGGCATAAAGGTGTTTAGTTGATAGAAAATAAAAGAGAAAGAGTGGAATAAATGTATTTAGCTGATAGAAAATAGAAGAGAAAGAATGGCATAAAGGTGTTTAGTTGATAGAAGAGAAAGAGTGGAATAAATGTATTTAGTTGACAGAAAACAGAAGAAGAGAAAGAATGGAATAAATGTATTGAGTTGATAGAAAATAGGAGAAGAGAAAGAATGGAATAAATGTATTGAGTTGATAGAAAATAGAAGGAGAGAAAGAATGGCATAAATCTGTTTAGTTGATAGAAAATAGAAGAGAAAGAGTCGAATAAATGTATTTAGCTGATAGAAAATAGAAGAGAAAGAATGGCATAAAGGTGTTTAGTTGACAGAAGAGAAAGAGTGGAATAAATGTATTTAGTTGATAGAAAACAGAAGAAGAGAAAGAATGGAATAAATTTATTGAGTTGATAGAAAATAGAAGGAGAGAAAGAATGGCATATATCTGTTTAGTTGATAGAAAATAGGAGAAGATAAAGAATGGCATAAATGTATTTAGTTGATAGAAAATAGGAGAAGATAAAGAGTGACATAAATGTATTTAGTTGATAGAAAATAGAAGGAGAGAAAGAATGGCATAAAGGTGTTTAGTTGATAGAAAATAGGAGAACAGAAAGAGTGGCATAAATGTATTTAGTTGCCAGAAGAGAGTGGCATAAATGTATTTAGTTGATAGAAAATAGAAGAGAAAGAGTGGCATAAATGTGTTTAGTTGATAGAAAATAGAAGATGAGGAAGAGTGGCATAAAAGTATTTAGTTAATGGGATGATCCCAACCCAAAGAGAGAAAAAGGATGGGTAAAAAGAAAAGGTCCAGAGTTAAAGATCATGTTTCATGTATCAGCAGTCAGACTTTTCTCTCTCCTGACTCCCACTCATTTGAGATCTGTTGCAGGTAATTTGAAGCAGCTGACATTTTCCCTACATGAAAGAATAAACATTTAATTTGCACTGCCGATTTGGGAGGAAGAATTCTAATCCTATTTGCTCAACCTGAGCAGAAGCACAACCCAGAGCAAGATCTTCTGTAATTGCTGCCTTGGTGCTACGCAGGGCGCGAGTAATTCAATTAGGAATCCTGATGGGGTGGATCAGGCAAAAAAAAACCCAACCCCAATACAAACCCAGCATTTAGCAAATGGATTTCAAGTCCCATCCGCTCTTCTGGGTCGTTGATTTCAAGGAGGTAAAGGCCAACAACGTCAGAAGGTCACTTCCTGGAGGGGCCTGGGATTGCTGGCTTCCATAAAGACAAGCTGGTGGTCTCTCCTAGGTGGATGTCTCTCCTAGGTGGATGTCTCTCCTAGGTGGATGTCTCTCCCAGGTGGATGTCTCTCCTAAGTGGATGTCTCTCCCAGATGGATGTCTCTCCTAAGTGGATGTCTCTCCTAGGTGGATGTCTCTCCCAGGTGGATGTCTCTCCTAAGTGGATGTCCCTCCTAGGTGGATGTCTCTCCTAAGTGGATGTCCCTCCTAGGTGGCTGTCTCTCCTGGGTGGATGTCTCTCGTAGGTGGGTGTCTCTCG
>WAAF01016034.1:10046-40901 GCA_013400475.1 Tricholaema leucomelas
AGGTGGATGTCTCTCCTAAGTGGATGTCCCTCCTAGGTGGATGTCTCTCCTAGGTGGATGTCTCTCCTAAGTGGATGTCTCTCCCAGGTGGATGTCTCTCCTAAGTGGATGTCTCTCCTAGGTGGATGTCTCTCATGTGCAAATCACTGCTGCTCTTTTCAGTGGTGCCCTGTGATTGAATCATAGAATGCCAGGGGCTGGAAGGGACCTCCGAAGCTCATCCGGTCCAGCCTCCCTGCCAGAGCAGGATCACCTAGAGCAGATCACTCTGGAATGCAACCAGATGGTTCTTGAATATCTCCAGAGAGGGAGACTCCTCAACCTCCCTGGGCAGCCTGTTCCAGTGCTGTCTCCATAGCAGCAGACGGACATCACCGTGGGAGGATGATGGCTGAAGTCGCAGTTAAGATTTGTGAGTCCACATAGGTGGTAGCTTTGAAAGATCAACCAGAAGAGAGGAGTGAAAAGCATGGATCAAAAGTCAAGGAATATTTGTGTGCCTTACTATTCATAGTTCCTGTCAATTAAAGTCCAAAATGCATGGGCATCTTGGGTGTCATGTAAAAATGCTTTCTGCTTAGGTTGAGCATGTAGTAGTCTGGAGAAGAGGAGGCTCCCAGGTGACCTTCTTGTGGCCTTCCAGGATCTGAAGGGGGCCTACAAAAAAGCTGGGGAGGGACTTTTCAGGCTCTGAGGGAGTGATAGGACTGGGGGGAATGGAGCAAAGCTGGAGATGGGTAGGTTCAGAGTGGCTGTGAGGAGGGAGTTGTTGAGCATGAGAGTGGTGAGAGGCTGGAATGGGTTGCCCAGGGAGGTGGTTGAGGCCCCATGGCTGGAGGTGTTTAAGGCCAGGCTGGATGAGGCTGTGGGCAGCCTGCTCTAGGGTAGGGTGGCCCTGGGCATGGCAGGGGGGTCAGAACTGGCTGATCCTTGTGGTCCCTTCCAACCCTGACTGATTCTATGATTCTATAAAGAAAGAGTGAAAGAAGAGAACAGAAATCAGCATATCCTGATGCTGAAGCACATCACAGCCTCTAGGCTAGAGACAAGAGTTGGATATGGCCCTTTAGAAAGTTAGTTTGGTGCAGTAGTACCTTTCCTTCCACCCTTAAATAGCCAAAACAATTATCATACTTCTAAACCACAATGGCCCAGGCCAAATGTAAACCTTCAGTGTATCCACTCCATCAAGGCTCCTGCTTTCCATTCTAGTGCTCTTTGGTTATCTTTCAGGTAGTTGAAGGGATTTCCCAGCATCCATTTGCCTCCACACCACCTTCCATGATCACAAGGAGAACTTTGCTTAAATATCACCAGTGGTCTTGGAGTTGAAACACAGATTCAGTCCAGTATGTATGTCCTCTTTGGTCTTTGTTTCATCACTCTCAGTGTAAAAAATTTCTTTCTTCTCTCCAGTCTGAATCTCCCTCTTTCAGTTCAAACCATCCCCCCTTGCCCTGTCACAACAGGCCCTGCTAAAAAGTCTGGCCCCAGCTTTCTGATCAGACCTTCTAAGCACTGAAAGGCCACCAGAAGGTCTCCCTGGAGCCTTTTCTTCTCCAGGCTGAACAAGCCCAACTCTCTCAGCAGAAGGTTTCCATCCCTCCCTGAAGGGTCTCCTCTGGCCCTGCCCCAACAGGTCTATGCTGTGCTGAGGACTCCAGAGGTTGTACCAGCACCACAGGTGGGGTCTCAGCAGAGCTGAGCCGAGAGGCAGAACCCCCTCCCTCCATCTGCTGCCCACATTGCTGGGGATCAGCCCAGGAGGTGGTTGGTTGTGGGTTGTGAGTGCACTCTGCCAGCTCATGCTCCAGCTTTTGTTCCCTATAGAGCGGCTGAAGAGTCACTCAGAAGTCAATATTGACCAGAGGGAGGTGTGTGGTGTGACCTCCACCATCATTTGGGATACATTGGCTGGACTGATTAGTTCAGTTGCCTAAATAGAGGTGCCTGCAGGGGGAAGAAATTACTGTCAGCACATTGACATGGAGCTGGCAGAAATGACAAAGGACCCATGACCATGTGCATTGGCAGCTGGAAGCCAGCACAGCTCAAAAGCAATTGGCCATACACCCGTGGACAGGTCTAGCTCACATGGAAACTTTGGCCCTCACCCTCTGAAGACAGTGAAAAGGAAGATTCATGTGCCTAAAGAGACATCTGGTACCATTTGGAAAGCCATGGATCCTGGGGTGGATTAGGAGGAGTGTGTCCAGCAGATCAAGGCAGGTTCTCCTCCCACTCTACTCTGCCCTGCTGAGACCTCATCTTGAGGCCTTCAGTTTTGGGCTCCTCAGTTGAAGAGGGTCAGGGATCTGCTGGACAGGGTCCAGCAGAGGGCTAGGAGGATGATGAGGGGACTGGAGGGCATGGCTGATGAGGAGAGGCTGAGGGACCTGGGACTGCTTAGTCTGGAGAAGAGAGGACTGAGAGGGGATTTGATCAATGTTTATAAGTATCTGAAGGCTGCCAGGAGTGGGGGGGGGACAGGCTCTGCTCACTGCTCCCTGGGATAGGACAAGGAGCAATGGGTGTAAGTTGCAGCACAGGAGGTTCTGCCTCAACACAAGGGGGAACTTCTTTACTGTAAGGGTCCCAGAGCACTGGCACAGGCTCCCCAGAGAGGTTGTGGAGTCTCCTTCTCTGGAGCCTTTCAAGGCCTGTCTGGATGTGTTCCTCTGTGATCTATGTTAGATAGGATTGTCAAGATGATCTCTTTGGGTCCCTTCCAACCCCTAATGTCCTGTGAGCCTCTGAATGTCAACACTGCTACTGCTTCAGAGGCCTGGGCTCCCTCTTGTCTTGTGTCATATCTGCCAGACCCACATCAAACTCTGATGCTTCCTGGCACCTGCGTTGACCTTTGGCCATGGGTAGGCAGCTGATTCATGCCCACTTTTGACTTCTAACAGAAAGCAGACGATTCCTGTTGTCAGTTGCTGGCTTAAGTCACCCAAGAAAGCATCAAAGACAGCAAAGAATTGAATTCCAGCTCTCCAGTTTTAGATTTTTGGCCCAAACCTCTGCTGTATTCTGCTTCTAGCTCTGCTGGGTCACATCTAAACATGTACGCTGGGCTTGCTCACTCCCCTCAAAGCCCAGAGCTTTTACATCTCATGCAGGGCACTTTGAACTGATTCCAACAGCTTCAGAAAGAGACAGTGTTTCCTGTTCCTACAACCCAGCCGACTCCTTAATCCTTTTATCCAGCTTCTATTGTGCCAGCTTGTCCTTGTGCTCCTGTTTGACCTCATCTCCATTCTCCGTTCTCGCCTCCCGCCCGACGCATGGACTTTAGCACTCAGTGAAACGGAGTTACACACTTAAAGGGGGGGGTGGGAAACAAACCCAAAGCCACTTGAAGGAGTGTGAATAAACACACCCACCCCCTAGGTCAGCTTCTGTCTGTTGCATCACCTCTTTCCATTCCCCAACCAACTGTGACAACGAACAAGTCACTTAACCTCTCGCAGTCTGAGTTTACCCACCCGTAAAATGAGGATAAAAATACCTCACCTACCTCAGACAGGACATGTGGTTTAATTCCTTCGTGTTTTCAAAGTGGGTTTGAGTTCCTGAGCTGGGCAAGAATTGGCTTAAATTTTCTCAGGTGACTAAGGTCTGTGGTGCCCAATTTAACGTACATTCAATCGGTCCTGTTTGTGCTTGCTTGATTGCTTCACCACCAGGACTGCCCAGGAAGCTTTAAGCAAATTATTTATCCTGTTCCATTCCAGAATCATAGAATGGGTTGGATTGGAAGGGACCTTAATGATCATCTACTTCCAAACCTACCATGGGCAGGGACATTTCCCACTAGACCAGGATGCTCAATGTCTTGTCCAACCTGCCCTTGAACAACTCCAGAGAGGGAGCATCCACAACATCCCTGGGAACTCATTCCAATGTCTTACCACCCTCACTGTGAATAATTTCTTACTAATATCCAGTCTAAATCTACCCTCCTCAAGCTCAAAGCTATTACCCTTCATCCTGTCACTAAAAGCCCTTATAAAAATAGAATCATAGAATCACAGAATCATAGAATGGTTTAGGTTGGAAGGGACCTCAAGGATCATCCAGCTCCAACCCCCTGCCATAGGCAGGGACACCTCCCACTAGAGCAGCTTGCTCAAGGCCTCATCCAGCCTGGCCTTAAACACCTCCAGGGAGGAAGCATCCACAACCTCCCTGGGCAACCTGTGCCAGTGTCTCACCACCCTCACTGTAAAGAACTTCCTCCTAACATCCAGTCTAAATCTCCCCTCTGCCAGCTTAAACCCATTCCCCCTCGTCCTGACATTACCAGACCTTGTCAATAGTCCCTCCCCAGCCTTCCTGTAGGCTCCCTTCAGATACTGGAAAGCCACTCTAAGGTCTCCTCGAAGCCTTCTCTTCTCCAGGCTGCAGAGCCCCAACTCTCTCAGCCTGTCCTCATAGCAGAGCTGCTGCAGCCCTCTGAGCATCTTCGTGGCTCTCCTCTGGACTGGCTCCAGCAGTTCCATGTCCTTCTTGTGCTGGGGGCTCCAGAACTGCACACAGTACTCCAGGTGGGGTCTGAGGAGAGCAGAGTAAAGGGGGAGAATCCCCTCCCTTGCCCTGCTGCCCACACTGCTCTTGCTGCAGCCCAGCACAGGGTTGCTGTCTGGGCTGCATGTGCACACTGTTGGCTCATGTTGAGCTTTTCGTCAACCCAGACCCCCAGGTCCTTCTCCTCAGGGCTGCTCTCAGCCATTCACCACCCAAAAGTCCCTCCCCTGATTTCTTGTCACCCAGCTTCAGGTATTGGAAGGCTGTTATAAGGTCTCCCTGGAGCCTTCTCTTCTCCAGATTGAACAGACACAATTCTCTCAACCTATTCCCATAGGGGAGGTGCTCCAGCAGCTTTTTTTTTTCCAGGAGGAAAAGAACTTCTGCCACAAAGGACATGGATCTCAAAAAAACAGTCTGAGAATCTGGAAGCCCTCTGCCATTAGCACAGGCTGAGAGCTGGGCTTGTTCAACCTGGAGAAGAGAAGGCTCCAGGGGTACCTTCTGGTGGCCTTTGAGGACTTCAGGATGCAGTCAGAAATGCCAGCACTGATTTTTTTAGTAGAGTCTGTTGTGATAGGACAAGGGGTAATGGTTTGGGAAATATCTCTCTGTGTGTGTCCCCACTCTTATGAAATCACCCAGACTAGATTCAGCCATCTGGAAGTTAAGGAATGAAGCTTTGTATTCACAGCTTAGCACAAGGTACAAGCAGATAGCTACAATAATCACAGCTATAGACAGAGATATACAAGCTAAAGGTAATACAGAATCACAACAGCCCTCCCAGAAACCAGAGTCCCCAGGAGGGGCTCCCAACCACCCTTCCACCTTCCTCCCACCCCTCTACCTTACCCCAGGCTTTGCCTTAAGTGCAAGGTGAGGTTGGAGGATCAGCCAGAGGGGTTAGAAGCAGAAGGANCTCCCCTGGCACAACTTGAGACTGTGTCCCCTTGTTCTGTTGCTGCTTGCCTGGCAGCAGAGCCCAACCCCAGCTGGCTACAGCCTCCCTTCAGGTAGCTGCAGACAGCAATGAGGTCTGCCCTGAGCCTCCTCTTCTGCAGGCTGCACACCCCCAGCTCCCTCAGCCTCTCCTCACAGGGCTGTGCTCCAGGCCCCTCACCAGCTTTGTCGTCCTTCTGTGGACAAGTTCCAATATCTCACTCCTCTTGAATTGAGGAGCCCAGAACTGGACACAGCACTCAAGGAGATATAATAAGATCCAACAACATGGAGTTCAGCACATTTGGGTTCAGCTGGACTCTTAATTTTTCAGAGTCTTAAATTATTAACCACTAAGACAAAGAGGACATTGGGGCTTGCATCATCGACTGCTCTTCCAGAAGTGATGATCTTGCCCAGGTATAAGTTTTGCTGAGGCATGGCACAGATGTTGAGGGAAATTCTCCAGTCTGAACTTTCTTATTGCTTTATTCCCAAGTGTAATGGCTTCCCTCCCACTTCCCACCTGCTTTGCAGGCTGAAAGCTTAGTGATTACATGAGTAAATATGGCATTTTTATGGGGGTGACCCCTGATAAGGCCTCCAGACTAGATGGCATCTGAGAGGTACCAGGTAAAAGGAGCTTTTGCCTCCTGGACACAAAAGGAAGTGATTCTCCATTACTTGTTGAAAAATAAGATAGGAGATGACTGAGATCCTTCTTTCTCCTCCATGCTTCCTATTTTTCCTCAACAGCTGCATCGTCTTTGGAGCCTACTCAGATGCATCTCTTTATTTTTTCCTTTTCACTTTAACACATGTACTTGCTTCAGGACTTTTCTCACCTCTTTTCTTCACACATCCCCTCCTCCTCCTCCTCCTCCTCCATCTGCCATTCACTTTGCTGTTCCTCTGCCCTAACAGCAAATTAGTCACCCAGTGCCAAAGGCAACATACATCACTCCGTGACGGCTCCTTCTGCTTCCACCCCTGACCTTTAGAAGCAAACCAGCCGAATGCAAACAAGAGGAGATAAGGGCTGGTTTGGAACACAGCAGTTTTAATTGCCTCAGGTGTGATTTATAAAGCTGTCACCGAGTTCTACTGGCAGCTGCAGAGGCAGTAGCAAAAGCTCCCTCTCTGTCCTGCTCGCTGATGGGAAGAGATTTAACTCGTAGGCTGCTCCAGGAGGTGTGTGAGTGGCAAAAGCCACCCATATTCTTGCAGTCTGAGGACTGACTGAAAGAGTTGGGGCTGTTCAGTCTGGAGAAGAGGAGGCTCCCAGGTGGCCTTCTTGTGGCCTTCCAGCGTCTGAAGCTGGGGAGGGACTTTTTAGGCTGTCAAGGAGTGACAGGACTGGGGGGAATGGAGCAAAGCTGGAGGTGGGGAGAGTCAGAGTGGAGGTGAGGAGGAAGCTGTTCAGCATGAGAGTGGTGAGAGGCTGGAATGGGTTGCCCAGGGAGGTGGATGAGGCCCCATGGCTGGAGGGATGAGCTGGCTGAAGCCAGGCTGGCTGAGGCTGTGGGCAGCCTGCTCTAGGGTAGGGTGTCCCTGTCCATGGCAAGGGGGTTGGAACTGGCTGATCCTTGTGGTCCTTTCCAACCCTGACTGATTCTATCATTCTATGAAAAGCTTTGGGCTTCTTTCTTGAAGGAGCATGACAAAAGTTTTCACATTCAGAAGCAGAGTGCTGGAGAGGTCCCAGAGCAAATCTAATCTTGGGATAGGGTTAGATTGTGGGGATCTATCATTAACGTTGATTCCTCAGAGCTCTGCTCCTCTTCCTCGGCATCACAGCTGCACAAGAAATCAGACGTAAGACGAGGTTTAAAGACCCAGCTCCCCCTGACTGGGATGCAGGAGAGCACAGGCTTTTCTTCTGGTTTTGCTACCAGCTTGCTAAATGATCTTGGACAACTCACATTGTCTCTCTTTTCCATCATTTCTCCATCACTGATGTCAAAGTAAGTTTCGGTTCTCCCCCACAAAAGTCTCCCACATCAGGAGCTGCTTTGTCCTCTCACGTGAAAGCTGAGTATTGCTTTGGCTGCTGAGAAGCCATAAAACACATCTTCTAGACCAGACAGCCACATCCAGCTTCTAGGCAGAGCACATCACTGAGAGGATGGCCAAGAAGGCCAACGGGACCCTGGAGCAAATCAAGAGTGTGGCAAGCAGGCTGAGGGAGGTTCTCCTCCCCCTCTACTCTGCTCTTGTGAGGCTTCATCTGGAAAACTGTGTCCAGTTCTGGGCTCCCCAGCTCAAGAAGAACAGGGAAGTACTTAAGAAGGTACAGCAAAGGGCTAGGAATATGATTAGGGGAGTAGGACATCTCTCATATCAAGAAAGGCTGAGGGACTTGAGGCTTTTTAGCCCAGAGAGGAGAAGACCGAAGGGGTTCTTATCAATGCCTGTAAATACTGAGAGGGTGAGTGTGGGGAGCATGGGGCCAGTCTTTTGGCACTGGTGCCCAGGTAATGGACAAGAGATAATGGGCACAAACTTGAACAGAAGAAGTTCCATCTAAACATGAGGAGGAACTTCTTTGCTTTGAGGGTGCCAGAGCACTGGAGCAGGCTGCCCAGAGAGGTGGTGGAGTCTCCATCCCTTGAGTCATTCGAAACCCACCTGGACATCATCCTGTGCAACCTGCTCTAGGTGAACCTGCTCTGGCAGTGGGGTTAGGCTCCATCTTCACAGGCCCCTCCCAACCTGTTCTGATTCTGTACAAAGCAGCCTGTCCAGCCCAGGGGCCCAAACCTCACTAGAGCAACACAGCAAACAACTTTTCTCCTTTGAAATCCCCGTGGAGTGTGCCCACTGGTTCTTCTCAGCTTCTTTTCCCCCCAGTGTCATCTTTGGTGCTTACAGTTCTGGTCTCACCCAACCTTTGGAGGAGTGAGCCCTGTGATACTATCCCAGTGTCACAGGCTTACTATTTCTCATTCCCCTACCCCCTTCTTGCCATTCATTGGAGGACTGAGGAGTGGCTGTAGGTAGAAAGTGGCTGTTAGGTTGTTTTTACAAGACGTTATTAGACTGTCAAGGCGAGGTGCAAGGCAAGGTTGTTGAAGAAAGGGCTTTGACAAGTGCACTTATTTTAACAGGCAACACAATTCAGGCCTTTTAAAGCCAAGGCAGCTTTGGAAATGCTTCTGGGAATCAGCCCTGCAAATACTGGTGTCCACAAGCTCTCTAAAGTGTAATTAAGGCAGGAGTTGATTGACTGAAGAAAAATAGAAGGCCAGCAAGGAAGGCAATTACAGAAAACAGCAGCTCCTTTGCATTACTGCTCTGGTTTGTGTTGAACTTGGAAACTTCCACATGAAGGAGAGATCCTCTGGCCTAACCCCTCTGAAGCCAGTTGTAAAACCCTTCCTTGGCTTTAGCACAGCAAGATCTAAGCCACAAAATCAAGGCAATGACAGGGAAGCCACTGGTGACACTGTTTGTCAAAGGTTCCCCTTGGGTCACTCCCCTCTAGATTACAGTCCTTGGATCCCTCTCCTCTAGATTACAGTCCTTGGATCACTCTCCTCTAGATTACAGTCCTTGGATCACTCTCCTCTAGGTTACAGTCCTTGGACCACTCTCCTCTAGATTACAGCCCTTGGATCACTCTCCTCTAGATTACAGTCCTTGGATCACTCTCCTCTAGATTACAGCCCTTGGATCACTCTCCTCTAGATTATAGTCCTTGGATCCCTCTCCTCTAGATTACAGTCCTTGGATCCCTCTTCTCTATATTACAGTCCTTGGACCACTCTCCTCTAGATTACAGTCCTTGGATCACTCTCCTCTAGATTACAGTCCTTGGATCACTCTCCTCTAGATTACAGTCCTTAGATCACTCTCCTCGAGATTATAGTCACAGCCCCTAAATTGGAGCACAGATTCAAAGAATCACAAAATCACTTCAGTTGGAAGACACCTTTCAGATAGTCAAGTCCAACCATGAACCCAGCACTGCCAGGTCACCACTAAACCATGGCTCTCAGCACCACAGCTCCACAGCTTCAAAACCTCTCCATGGATGGGCACTTGACCACTGCCCTGCACAGTCTAGACCAGGCCTTGACAACCCCCAAGGGGAAGAAATTGTTCCTCATGTCCAACCTGGGGCAACCTGAGGCTGTTGCATCTTGTTCTACTGCAACACAGAGGCTGATGTCTCCTTGTCAAGGAAGGAGCAGATGATGCTGATGGAGACAATGTTGGTGGAGTTGATGACATGAACAGCTCTGAGATGGCCTGAACTGCCAGGTCACCACTAAACCAAGCCATTCAATGCCACATCTACATGCCTTTTAAATTCCCCCATGGATGATGACTCCACCACTGCTCTTGGCAGCGTGTTCCAAGGCTTAACAATGCTTTTGAGGAAGAAATTGTTCCTCATGCTGATCCTAGACCTTCCCTGCCATGAGTCCTACTTTCACCTGCAGCAAAGAAATACAGAATAAGATGTTCTTCCTCTCCATGGGTCCTTGCCACCCAAAATGTGTCTATCAGATTGGAAGTTCTCTAAAGCCAGGTAAAAGCCTTTTCTAGTTGGTTGTCCTCCTAACTGTAAATGATGGTGGCCTCCTGCAGCTGAGCACTCTCCTTGGGTCCCATTTCAGCAGCAGCTCTATACGAGCTCTGAGGGCAGCCACGAGGGAGTCCTAAGGCTCTGTTCTTTCAATGCTTTGCTTATATTTAGCCTTGCAACATTCCCTTAACTCTTTTTAGGTTGTTGCCATGACAACCAGCCCAGTAATAAAAAACAAGTGTTGGCTGCAGGGTAGGGGAATGAGGAGAGGGGAAGGAGTTTCGTGACAAATGAGGAAATGCAGGCTCTTGAGTTATTCCAGCCCCACTCACTCTGCTATCTCAAGTAGGATGATTCTACTTCAGTGCAGAACTTCCACAGAACCAGGTTTTGGTTGGAAGCTACCAGCACTGACAAGTTCACCACTAAACCACATCCCTCAGCACCACATCTCCACATCTTTGAAATTCTTTTATGGGTGATGAGTCTACCACTGCCCTGGGCAGCCTGTCCCAGGGTTTGGCAAGGTTTGTGGTGAAAGGTTACAAGTATTCTGGCAAGTATTCAGTTGAGATATGAGCATTACCATTACCTGTGACCTCATTAGGTATAAATCTGGCACTGTCAGCCACAACATCCGTGTAGGTCTTCTCTAGGGTAGAACAGAAACTACTGAACCTCAAGTTTCTGAGCCCCACCTGATGGCCAGCTCTGCCTTCAACCTCACTTAGGGTTTTTAACATAAACCCTCCACCATCACAGGCCCAGATATTTGCTCTTAAAATCACTGAGTTTTCCTCAGAGGGGAGCAAACCATGACAAGTTAAACAAATTAGGTAATGCTTTACCCCATATAATTTGTGATTCCTTGGGGAGTAGAAGCACATACATCTCTTCAGCTCGTGCTCAGTCACTCCTCATGGACCAGAGCTAATAAACTAGAGGAGCTTGGAGATGACATGAGGCTGGGGAGGAGCCTCTCACTTTTATTTCTTGATCTTGGAGGGTTTAACCTTACCAAAAAAAGAATGGTTACCAAACCTTTGGAGCAGCACCTAATTAACCTGAGTGAGATGTTAGCTTGGCAGCATTCAATTCTGACCAGCACTCAGGGTGCTGTGGGGCTGTTTTGCTCACTGCGGAGAGCAAGGCTAAAGCGCTCCACAGCAGAGCCCTGTGGGGGCATAAATTCTGGGAGACATTTGAAACAACAAGCACATGGATGCATAGGTTTGTGGATTGACATTCCCCTTGTGGATAGCTGGAATTCAACTTGATGGGGCAGGGTGGTGTGCTAAAATGTTCTTTCGCTGCTCCAACCGGATGTGGTTGTGCTCAGTTCATTGCGATTTACTCTGGGGGATGATTCCAAGAGGCTGAAAACATCAAACAGAGCAATGAATGCAAAATCTAGAATAGATTGGTGATTTGTGGTGATTTACTCTCTCAATTCAAGAGAGATGTTGAGATGTTGGAACACGTCCAGAGAAAGGCAACGAAGCTGGTGAGGGGCCTGGAACAAAAACCCTATGAGGAGAGGCTGAGGGAGCTGGGGGTGTGCAGCCTGCAGAAGAGGAGGCTCAGGGCAGACCTCACTGCTGCCTACAGCTACCTGAAGGGAGGTTGTAGCCAGGTGGGGTTGGGCTCTTCTGCCAGGCAAGCAGCAACAGAACAAGGGGACACAGTCTCAGGTTGTGCTGGGGGAGGTCTAGGCTGGATGTTAGGAGGAAGTTGTTGGCAGAGAGAGTGATTGGCATTGGAATGGGCTGCCCAGGGAGGTGGTGGAGTCGCTGTCCCTGGAGGTGTTCATGAAAGGCCTGGCTGAGGCACTTAGTGCCATGGTCTGGTTGATTGGCCAGGGCTGGGTGCTAGGTTGGCCTGGCTGAGCTTGGAGGTCTCTTCCAAACTAGTTGATTCTATGATTCAGTAATAACTGTCTGTATGTATGCAGCTAGATATGATGAGGCTATCTTCATCACTGGAAACTGTCCCATAGCCAGTTAGGAGAAGAGGACTGATCTGCAGGATGCTGAGCCTCACATAAAGGAACTGAAACTAAGTAGTCTCCTATGTCTCGTTTTTTACAATGACTTCATTTTTGCACCTTTCTGCTCTGGCTTAATCTGATGCAAGTGAGTTGGTGGCAATGTCTCCATCGCTGTGAAATGGTCCATGCCTGGTAACCTGTTGTCCAGGGTCTGTTGGGGGACTTCATTGCATTCACAAAATCACTTTAATTCAAATCCCAGTAACATGGAAACTGAAGTGATGAGGGAAAGAGCTCAATGATCTCCTTCAGTTTGTACAGAGCAGAGCATTTTTGTCAGGGCAAATCAGGATTCCACTAACATTTCCTTCCCAGATCCTTTTGTCACCATCTCAGTGGACCATTTAAAGTGTTTGTGCCTGTTGCCAGATCACCCAGTGCTACAGTATTTGTGGCCTCTTTATCCCAGTTAAACAATGGTGAGCATATTGCAAAGCCAATATTTATTTAATATCTAATCAGGCTTCTTAAATCATCCAAAGCCTGCCAAGATCAGCAGTATAACTCGAGCTCCACACTCAGCCATCACCACCATTCACCTGGAGGTGGGTAGGAGCTGGAGGCATTGATAGACTGCCATTAGGTTAGTCCATTAGGATTTGGAGGTGAGCATTCATCACAGCCAAACAAGTGGGAGATGGGTTTTCTGTTTTCCATGCACCATTAGACCTGGGGTGTTTGCACTTCATGGATCTCATGCTGAGTAAACACATTTGGAAAGGTGATTTCAATTGAGGTGAAAGAGTTTCAGCTCAGGCTTCAAGCCAACACATGAGCAAAGTGTGTAATCCCAAGGGAGACATCACAAATTGTTCTGGAGCTGTTGTGACTCACATTCCAAAGGCCTCATCCTATCAGCCTTGTTTCTGTACAGGAAGGATGGAGACAGACTGCTTACAAAGGCCTGCAGTGATAGGATGAAGTGCAATGGCTTCAAACTAGAGAAAAGCAGATTTAGTTTGGATGTTAGGAACAAGTTCTTTACCATGAGGGTAGTGGAACACTGGAACAGGTTGCCCAGGGAAGTGGTTGGGGCCTCAGCCCTGGAGATATTCAAAGTGAGGCTCGACATGGCTGTGGGCAACCTGATCTAGTTGAGGATGCCTCTGCTGACTGCAGAGGGAGTTGGATTAAATGACCTTAGAAGGTCCCCCCCAACTCAGATCATGCTCTGGTTCTATGATTCTATGTTGCATTAAATGCATTCTTTAGGAAAAGGAAGAACATTTCTTTGATGTCCAGTCCATCCTAAGGTTAAACCAAGACTCTGCTATAGGAATGCTAAAACAGGAAAAGGTGCAAACACCACAAGAGGCAACAAGTTGGTAGAGCAAATATTCACCCAAATCATAGGAAATTCAGTTTCAAGATCATTTGAACTAAAGGAAGAACCTGAGCAGGGTTGATTCACACAGAAAATGACTGACATCTCTCACAGGCAGGAAATATACTTGGAGGAGGTTTCCTACTTCTACTGTGCTCAGAAATTCATATGGAAAAACCTTTTCTGTTATACATCTTGGAGGTCTCTTCCAACCTGGTTGATTCTATTCTATTCTATTCTATTCTATTCCATGAGTAGACCTGCTTCTGTCCAACCTGTGGAACCCATCCTTGCAGCTTTTGCTTCCATTCCTTTCCCTTGCAGGGCAGCTGAAAGCAGGGTGAGTGACTCCAGAAGCAGACTAGGTCACTGGAGAAAAAAACATAGAGTCTGAAACTAGTGCTTTTCTTTATAGAACCAGCCAGGTTGGAAGAGACCTCCAAGCTCAGCCAGCCCAACCTAGCACCCAGCCCTGGACAATCAACCAGACCATGGCACTAAGTGCCTCAGCCAGGCTTTGCTTCAACACCTCCAGTGACAGTGACTCCACCACCTCCCTGGGCAGCCCATTCCAATGCCAATCACTCTCTCTGACAACAACTTCCTCCTAACATCCAGCCTAGACCTCCCCTGGCACAACTTCAGACTGTGTCCCCTTCTTCTTCTGTTGCTGCTTGCCTGGCAGAAGAGCCCAACCCCACCTGGCTACAGCCTCCCTTCAGGTAGTTGTAGACAGCAATGAGCTCTGCCCTGAGCCTCCTCTTCTGCAGGCTGCACACCCCCAGCTCCCTCAGCCTCTCCTCACAGGGCTGTGCTCCAGGCCCCTCACCAGCTTCGTTGCCCTTCTCTGGACACCTTCCAGCACCTCAACATCTCTCTTGAATTGAGGAGCCCAGAACTGGACACAGCACTCAAGGTGTGGCCTGAGCAGTGCTGAGCACAGGGGCAGAAGAACCTCCCTTGTCCTGCTGGCCACACTGCTCCTGAGCCAGCCCAGGATGCCATTGGCTCTGCTGCCCACCTGGGCACACTGCTGCCTCATCTTCAGCTCCTCTCTACCAGCACCCTCAGGTCCCTTTCTGCCTGGCTGCTCTCCAGCTGCTCTGTCCTCAGCCTGTAGCTCTGCCTGGGGTTGTTGTGGCCAATTCTTTAAATAGCCAGAAGAGAAGGAAGATCAAAGATCCTCACCTTTACATGACACTGGACTAGAGCTCAGGTCTCAGCTGGCAGCAGGCACCATCATGCCTACATGGCCCTTGTGTCAATCAACAACCCTCTTGAGCAGGCTCACGATCAGCTGCAGGAGCCTTTATTTTCTTGTGGTCAACCACTCTCTCCTGAAAAGTCTCTGGAGGAAGCATTATATTTCCTCACACAGGCTTTGAACTTGGGGATTAGCACTTGCCTCTGCAGCCTGAGCACTTCCTGCACAGAAGGAATTTGTTCTGCAGACCTTTGGGGAAGTTTGGGGTTAACACAAATGAGTGAAATCTGACAGCAAGAGGCCATTCCCAGTTTCCCTCATCCTAGCAGCCCATAGGGTTTGCCTCCTTCCAGGCTTGCCTCCTGACTCAGGATTGAGCTAAGTGCTGTGTGAAGCTCCCATCCTACAGAAAAGGCACTGCAGATGGAGTTCCTTTCACTGAGAGTTTCATCCCTGGAGGTGCTTAAGAGGGGGCTGGATGAGGCACTTAGTGCCATGAGTTAGTTAATTAGAAGAGTTAGGTGATAGGCTGGACTCAGATGATCCTAGAGGTCTTTTCCAACCTGCTTCATTCTGTGATTCTATGATTATCTGCAAGAATCTGATGGAAGAGAACAACCATCACAAAGCAGTCCCAAACAACCTGACCTGGAACAGTTCTCTTTGGGTGATCCTGAGAGGGTTTCACCACCATCAATGTCAAAAATGTCTTTCTCCTCTCTAGTTCAAACCATCACCCCCTGTACTGTTACAACAGACTCTGCTAAAAACCTGTCCCCAGCTTTCTGATTGGCCCCTCGAAGCACTGACAGGCTACTGGAAGGTCTCAGGTCTCCCTGGAGCCTTCTCTCCTCCAGGCTAAACAAGCTCAGTGCTCTCAGCCTGGTCTCACAGCTTTGCTGTGGCTTCCTCTGGCCCTGCTCCAACAGATCCATGTCTCTGCCATGCTGAGGACTCCGGAGCTGGCCCCAGCACTGCAGGTGGGGGCTCAGCAGTGTGGAGCAGTGAGGCAGAATCTCATGCTCAGGCTGCTAATCCAGATGCCAGACAAGGCTCAAATCCTTGCTAAAATCTTGTAGACCAGGGCAAGCTGATTCCCTGTTCCACAGCCCCTTCTCAATAGCTAGCAGGTTGAAGGAGGTGATTCTCCCCCTCTGCTCTGCTCTGCTCTGCTCTGCTGAGACCCCACCTGGAGTACTACATCCAGTTCTGGAGCCCCCATTACAAGAAGGATGTGGAGATGCTGGAGTGTGTCCAGAGCAGGGCCAGGAGGATGCTCAGAGGGCTGCAGCAGCTCTGCTGTGAGCACAGACTGAAAGAGTTGGGGCTGTGCAGTCTGCAGAAGAGGAGGCTCCCAGGGGACCTTCTTGTGGCCTTCCAGGATCTGAAAGGGGACTACAAAATAGCTGGGGAGGAACTTTTTAGGGTATCAGGGAGTGACAGGACTGGGGGACAGGGGGGAATGGAGCAAAGCTGGAGGTGGGGAGAGTCAGACTGAACGTGAGGGGGAAGTTGTTGAGCATGAGAGTGGTGAGAGGCTGGAATGGGTTGCCCAGGGAGGTGGTTGAGGCCCCATGGCTGGAGGTGTTTAAGGCCAGGCTGGCTGAGGCTGTGTGCAGCCTGCTCTAGGGTAGGGTGTCCCTGGGCATGGCAGGGGGGTTGGAACTGGCTGCTTCTTGTGGTGCCTTCCAGCCCTGACTGATTCTATGATTCCAGACGTGGAGCCCATCCTTGCAGATCTCACTCCCTTTCCCTTGCAGAGCAGCTGAGATGATAGGAGCAAGGAGCTCTTTGGAGCACACTAGGTCACAGAGGGGGAAAAAAAAAAAGAGCCTAAATCTGGCATTTTTCATTTCATTGGCAGCAGTTGGACTGTGTTTGTCTCTCTTTCCTCCTCCTCACACATGCATGTTCAGGAAATGAGGAATGATGGAAACTGTGGAGAAGAATTGGCTGAGAATTTTCTGCTAATACTTTTTTCTTAGAAAGAGCCTCAATTCATCAAGCTGCAGCCATTTCCTTCAGGTTGCTAAAGAAAAAATAATGTCATTAATAAATATAAGAGGAGGGAAAAAATATAACCAACCCCAACAGATTTTTTTTTGCTGTTGTATTAGCTTTGAGCTTCTTTGGAGAGAACTTTTAAACTCTGCTTGGAAATGAGTTTTGCTTTAACAATCCTACTGCTGCCTTTTCATTTCAGTGTTTGAAGGACTCTAAACCACCCAAACTATCTCAAATCATCCACCCTGGATTTTTTCACTCAGGCAGGCCTGGGTTAAAAAAGTGTCAGGTTTTGACAGAAAACCTTTGGATTCTGAAGTTGTCAAAGGACAAAAGGATGTTTCAAACCAGTTATATTTCCATATTGTGACTATAGAATCACAGGATCACAGAATTGCTTAGACTGCCAAAGCCCTTCAGGCTCCTCCAGTCCAATCATTGCTTTCACACTGACAAGTCCTTGACTAACCCAAAGCCCTCAGCACAACATCTCATCACTATGGATTGCTATGGCTGGAAAGGACCACCAGGAGCAGCCAGTCCAACCTTCATCCCAGCAGCCTTCATCACCAGACCATAGCCTCAAGCACCACATCCACTCTCCTTTTAAACACCTCCAGGGATGGTGACTCCACCACCTCCCTGGGCAGCCTGTTCCAGTGCCTGACCACCTGCTCAGCAAAGAACTTCCTCCCAACAGCCAACCTAAACCTGCCCTGATACAACTTGAGGCCATTTCCTCTTGTCCTATCATTAGCATTGTGGGAGAAGAGACCAGCTCCAGCCTCACTACAACCTTTTGGGTAGCTGTAGAGGGCAATAAGGTCCCCTCTCAGCCTCCTCTTCTCCAGACTAAACACCCCCAGCTCCCTCAGCCGCTCCTCACAGCTCAGGTTTGCCAGACCTCTCCCCAGCCTCATCACCCTTCTCTGCACCTGCTCCAGCACCTCAGTGTCCCTCCTATACTGTGGTGACCAAAACTGGACAAGGTACTTGAGATGTGTTCTCAGGAGTGCTGAGTACAGGGACATGATCACCTCCCTACTCCTGCTGTGTGTTTGTTGCTGGACACAGTACCCGAGGTGTGGTCTCACATCATTTTCTAGGTGTGTTTGTTTTTGTTTTTGCTTGCCTTTTTTTTTTGGGGGGGGGGGGAGGTAAGACTTTATGGAAACCTGATAGAGAAATATGTTCACTGGCTCTGGCCCCATCCTGCCTTCTTTGTCTCACAGCAAATCCAGAGCGACTTGGATAATCTTCCTGGCTTTGCAGGCTGCACTGAGATAAACAAGAGCAGAATAATTTGTCATGATATCCCTAGAAGAAAAACAAATCTAGATGTCACCCCATGTTCACTTCTGAACACATCAGAGCATTGCTCTGGTTCATTTGCTGCTCCACTCTTGGCAGGCTCACAGACTGCTGCAGCCTGTAAAGCCTGTCAAGAAAAGTGGTTACACTTCAGTTTTGAAACCTCTCTCTCCACTCTGGGAAGTAGTGAACCTCACAAAATGGAGGCACTGTGAGGAGGAAGACAGAGTTCCTGATGGTGATGGAGGAAACTGCAAGGCAATACTGATTTTCCTTCGAGGGCTTTGAGCCTTCATTGAGAAACTTCTTTGGTGTGAGGGTACTGGACCCCTGGCCCAGGCTGTCCACAGAGCTTGTGGAGACTCCTTCTCTGGAGAGATTCTAAATCTATGTTGTGATCCTAGGCAGGCTGCTGCGAGTGGCATTGCTTTATCATGGAATCATAGAATCAAGCAGGTTGGAAGAGAGCTCCAAGCTCAGCCAGTCCAACCTAGCACCCAGCCCTGGCCAATCAACCAGACCATGGCACTAAGTGCCTCAGCCAGGCTTTGCTTGAACACCTCCAGCAAAAGCAACTCCACCACCTCCCTGGGCAGCCCATTCCAATGCCAATCACTCTCTCTGACAACAACTTCCTCCTAACATCCAGCCTAGACCTCCCTTCCCACAACTTCAGACTGTGTCCCTTTGTTCTGTTGCTGCTTGCCTGGCAGCAGAGCCCAACCCCACCTGGCTACAGCCTCCCTTCAGGTAGCTGCAGACAGCAATGAGGTTTGCCCTGAGCCTCCTCTTCTGCAGGCTGCACACCCCCAGCTCCCTCAGCCTCTCCTCACAGGGCTGTGCTCCAGGCCCCTCACCAGCTTCATTGCCCTTCTCTGGACACCTTCCAGCACCTCAACATCTCTCTTGAATTGAGTGGCCCAGAACTGGACACAGCACTCAAGGTGTGGCCTGACCAGTGTTGAGTAAATATGAGAGATGAGAAGTCCCTGCTCATCTGGACTCAAAATCACCAGCCTATATTTTTTGCACTATGTTCTAGTAAAGCTTTGACCCTTTGGATTTTTTTTTTTTTCATTCCTCTTTTAAAGGGTCATAAATATTAAATTACCCAAATTTCCCACAGGATGGAAATTCAATTTCCAATGTTCAGAATGTTTACACTAGGGGAAGTGTCACTTTCTGGTTTAATATTTGGATTAATAAATTCTATAAAGGCAGTGTCCCATAGCTTAACACAACCCCAACCAGCTCTTTATGGTTCTAGTGTGCCAGTTCCACCAGAGCCCTTCCTGGGAAAGGTCATACTGCTGTTGGCTGGAACTTGTGATCAAACAACAAAGGGGAAATGATACACTGGAAACCGGTGAGAAGTGTCGTAGGTAAAGCACAGGTCTGAAACATGGAGGAGACAGTTTCAGTGTTCAAATGAATAAAAACAAAGGAAGGGCTTCATGTCTCCTGCTTCAGTTACATATATTTCACTGGGCTGCCCAGGGAGGTGGTGGAGTCTCCATCCCTGGAAGTGTTGAAGCAAAGCCTGGCTGAGGCACTTAGTGCCATGGTCTGGTTGATTGGCCAGGGCTGGGTGCTAGGTTGGACTGGATGAGCTTGGAGGTCTCTTCCAACCTGGTTGATTCTATGACTCTATGGGATTACTATATGTGGAGATCTTTCTTTTCTGATTCTTTCTTTTTTAAAGAGAAAGACTTTAGGAGACATTCATTTCAGGCACAGTGGAGACATTTTTGCTATCTCTAATTTATATAGAATCATAGCAGGGTAGGGGTTGGAAAGGACCTCTGCAGATCATCCAGTCCTATACCTATCCACTCCTATACTTAGCACTCAGTGTACTCAGCACTGGTTCAGGCCTATCTTGTGTACCGTGTCCAGTTCTGGGCTCCTCAATTCAAGAGAGATGTTGAGGTGCTGGAAGGTGTCCAGAGAAGGGCAATGAAGCTGGTGAGGGGCCTGGAGCACAGCCCTGTGAGGAGAGGCTGAGGGAGCTGGGGGTGTGCAGCCTGCAGAAGAGGAGGCTCAGGGCAGACCTCATTGCTGTCTGCAGCTACCTGAAGGGAGGCTGTAGACAGCTGGGGTTGGGCTCTTCTGCCAGGCAATCAGCAACAGAAGAAGGGGACACAGNATTGGCATTGGAATGGGCTGCCCAGGGAGGTGGTGGAGTTGCTTTTGCTGGAGGTGTTGAAGCAAAGCCTGGCTGGGACACTTAGTGCCATGGTCTGGTTGATTGGCCAGGGCTGGGTGCTAGGTTGGACTGGCTGAGCTTGGAGGTCTCTTCTAACCTGGTTGTTTCTATGATTCTATGAACATTTCAGTGAGAAAAATTAGATTATAGGCTGTGAAAAGAAAACAATGGTGATGTTCACTCATAGGCTTGCTGAGGTGCATAAAAACAAGAACAGAAATGGAGATAAGACAGTGTGTGTGTGTGTCTCTGTCTCTCAGAGTCTGTGTTTCTCCCTGAGCTTCTTCTGTGTAACTAATCCTTCTGCTTCTACCCCCCCTAGCCGATCCTCCAACCTCACCTTGCACTTAAGGCAAAGCCTGGGATAAGGTAGAGGGGTGGGAGGAAGGTGGAAGGGTGGTTGGGAGCCCCTCCTGGGGACTGGTTTCTGGGAGGGCTGTTGTGTTTCTGTATTACTAGCTGCTATGGGTGAAGTTTCTTTACCAAGGGAGTTGGACTAGGTGATCTTGGCTGATCCAGCTGCAGGCTGTGCAGCCATCCAGAGAGACCTGCACAGACTGAGAGATGGGCACAGAGGAACCAGATGAGGTTCAACAAGGACAAGTGCAGAGTCCTGCACCTGGGGAGGAATCATAAACTGCAGCAGTACAGGCTGGGAGGTGATCTGCTGGAGAGTAGTCCCATGGAGAGGGACCTGGGAGTGCTGGTGGAGGACGTCCATGGGACACAAATGTGCCTTTGTGGCCAAGGCCAATCAGATCTTGGGGTCCATTAAGAAGAGTGTGTCCAGCAGATCCAGGGAGGATCTCCTTCCCCTCTGCTCTGCCCTGGTGAGACCTCATCTTGTGTACTGCCTTCAGTTTTGGGCTCCCCAGTTGAAGAGGGACAGGGATCTGCTGGACAGGGTCCAGCGGAGGGCTACAAAGATGATTGGGGACTGGAGCACTGCCTGCTGAGGAGAAACTGAGGGACCTGGGGCTGCTTAGTCTGGAGAAGAGAATACTGAGAGGGGATTTAATAAATCTTTATCAATATCTGAGGGCTGGGGGTCAGGAGTGGGGGGGACAGGCTCTGCTCACTGCTCCCTGGGATAGAGCAAGGAGCAATGGGTGTAAGTTGCAGCACAGGAGGTTCCAGCTCAACACAAGGGGAAACTTTTTTTCTGTAAGGGTCCCAGAGCACTGGCACAGGCTGCCCAGAGAGGTTGTGGAGTCTCCTTCTCTGGAGCCTTTCAAGGCCTGTCTGGATGTGTTCCTCTGTGATCTGTATTAGACAGGATTGTCCTGCTCTGGCGGGGGGGGGGGTGGGTGGACTCGATGATCTCCTTGGGTCCCTTCCAACCCCTAATATCCTGTGACCCTGTGATCCTGTGATCTTCAGATGTAATTCCCTGCTGTTGATTCCTTCCAGGAGGGTCACAGGACTACTCTCTGTTCACATTGGGTCCATTAAAGGCTTGGCACTCTAAAAATGCAGAACACTGCCACTGGGTCGCTACTGTTTTCTCACTCCAGCAGCAACCATGTTTTACTGGTAAAGTCTTGGTACACTTAGGAAAGAAGATGGAAAAGTATTGACTTGTGAGTAGTTTTCATTGCCAAAAAAATACTCCCCCTTTTTCTTCAAGTCAGTCACCATCTCTGAGGTTGAACTTCACAGCATTTTGTAATCAAACATTTCCCCTACAAAACTGGAGGGGCTTGAACTCAACCAGCAATTCCTAACGCTGTTTATGCATGTTATGGTATTTATTTAGCTGCACAAAGTATGCTGGAGATTGGAATTTTCTCCTGGCAGGTCCTGCCAAATGTGTCAAGGAAAAATCTCTCCTCTGAATTCTGCCAGTGGGAAGTCAAAACAGACAGAGCTTGCATTATTCCCCCTCCAGCAAATATCTTCTGTCAGCTGGGATTGTGCAGCTTGCACGTGATGGTCAAACCTCGCAGGAAGGTGGCATTCCTCACGTTGGGATGTGGCTTAATGGGCATAGGTGTGTTGGGTTTATGGTTGGACATGATGATCTTAGAGGGCCAATAGGAGCAGGGAAGTGATCATCCTCCTGTAGTCAGCACTGATGAGCCCTCATCCCAAATCCTTGGTTCAGTTTTGGACTCCTTACTCCAAGAAGGACATTGAGGTGCTGGCCACGTCCAGAGAAGAGAAATGAAGTTGGTGAAGGCTCTAGAGCACAAGTCTTAGGAAGGGCAACTGAGGGACCAACCTTCAGCCTGGAGATAAGAAGACTGAGGGAAGACCTTCTGGCTCTTTCCAACTCCCTGAAAAGAGGTTGTAGAGAGGTGGGGGTTGGTCCCTTCTCCCTAGTATCAGGTGATAGAACTAGAAGAAATGGCCTGAAATAGTACTGGGAGAGGAACAAGAATATTTCCTGCGAGTGCAGTCAAACATCGGAATAGGCTGTCCAGGGAGGTGGTGGAGTCACCATCTCTGAAGGGACTCAAGAAAGATACAGGCAAATCAGTCTGGGACATGGTTTGACATCCATGGTGACATTTGGACTTGATGATGCCAGAGAACTTATCCAGCAGAAACAATTCCATGATTCTATAAGTCTTAAACCTTCATCCAGTTGAAATTCCTTTGTTACCTAGGGAAAGGTCATTAACCATATCGACCAAAAGAGAAAATGAAGTCCAAAGATTGAGAAGTTTGGGAGTTTTTTAAGGGACTGTTTTTTTTCCCTAGGATCATGGAATGGGTTGGGTTGGAAGAAACCTACAAAGATCGTTTAGTTCAACCCCCTTGCAGTCAGCAGGGACATCTGCAACTACAGCAGCTTGCTCAGAGCCCGGATTGACCTGATCTGGAATGGTTCCATTACCTTTCTGGGCAACCTGGTCGAGTGTTTCACCATATTTATAGAGATATATATGGGTGGGCAGAGGCCAATGGGATGAAATTTAACAAGGTCAAGTGCAGGGTTCTGCACTTTGGCCACAACAACCCCAAGCAACGCTACAGGCTGGGGACAGAGTGGCTGAGAGCAGCCAGGAGGAAAGGGACCTGGGGGTACTGGTGGATAGTAGGCTGAAGATGAGCCAGCAGTGTGCCCAGGTGGCCAAGAGAGCCAATGGCATCCTGGCCTGTATCAGGAACAGTGTGGCCAGTAGGACAAGGGAGGTTATTCTTCCCCTGTACTCAACACTGGTCAGGCCACACCTTGAGTGCTGTGTCCAGTTCTGGGCTCCTCAATTCAAGAGAGATGTTGAGGTGCTGGAAGGTGTCCAGAGAAGGGCAACAAAGCTGGTGAGGGGCCTGGAACACAAACCCTATGAGGAGAGGCTGAGGGAGCTGGGGGTGTGCAGCCTGCAGAAGAGGAGGGTCAGAGCAGACCTCATTGCTGTCTACAACTACCTGAAGGGAGGTTGTAGCCAGGTGGGGGTTGGTCTCTTCTCCCAGGCAACCAGCAACAGGACAAGGGGACACAGCCTCAAGTTGTGCCAGGGGAAGTATAGGCTGGATGTTAGGAGGAAGTTGTTGGCAGAGAGAGTGATTGGCACTGGAATGGGCTGCCCAGGAAGGTGGTGGAGTCACCGTCCCTGGGGGTGTTCATGCAAAGCCTGGATGAGGCACTTAGTGCCATGGTCTGGTTGACTGGATAGGGCTGGGTGCTAGGTTGGACTGGATGATCTTGGAGGTCTCTTCCAACCTGATTGATTCTATTCTATTCTAAAGATACACAACAGATAGATAGATAGAGATACATAGATACATAGCTACAGATACTGATATACAGATACAGAGATAGTTACGGATATATAGATATAGGTACAGAGATATAGAAATAGATAGATAGAGATATTGATTGATAGATAGATACATTGATATATTGATACAGGTAGATGTAGAGATATTTATAGATATGGATCTATAGATAGAGATACAGATATATAGACAGATATATTGATAGATATATTGATAGATGGATAGAGATAGAGATATATGTAGCTATAGATACTGATATACAGATATAGAGATAGTTATAGGTATATAGAAATAGATAGATATAGATATAGATATAGAGATATTGATAGACAGATACATCTGTAGATACAGATCTAGAGATACATTGATATATAGATAGATGTAGAGATAGATATCTAGATATAGATACAGAGATATAGATAGAGATATTGATTGATAGCTATAGATAGAGATATATAGATACATAGGTATAGATACTGATATATAGATATAGAGGTAGTTATATAGATATAGATATAGATACAGATATATAGATATAGAAATAGAGATATTGATAGATAGATAGATAGATAGAGGTGATACAGATATCTGAGGAGATAACACTTCCAATACAAACACCTTGTTGGCAAGATTTTACAAGAGTGAGGGCAGCAATTGCTTCAACCTCTCTAGGGTCATTAACTCCCAACCCTGAGATAAATGTAAAGTAGGAGAAACTTCTTTTGTCACTTTTTGGTTCAAGATCTATCTTTTGCAGGACAGGGAAGGTCAAACCATCCTCAGCCCTTGTAGGTATCCAACTCCACCACCTCCCTGGGCAGCCCATTCCAATGCCAATCACTTTCTCTGGCAACAACTTCCTCCTAATATCCAGCCTGTGGCACAGTGGCACAACTCAAGACTGTCTCCTTGTTCTGTTGCTGGTTGCCTGGCAGAAGAGACCAACCCCACTGAGCCAGAGCTTGATTCACCTGAGTGAGGGCAGCTCCAGTAGTGTGGCACAGGCATAGGATTGAATTCAAAGAGCAAGACAAATATTTGGCTTGGTGTAGACACATGTAGGTGCCTACAAGTGAGCTGGAGTCTGGATTCACGTTATTGTTGTGGAGGAATAGTCAACACAACCAACCAAGTTCCAGCAAGCAACTGCTAAAAGTGCAGAGGGTGTTACAGCCACCTAATACCGTTTGAGAACATCCAAGAAACCCACACAGATGCCACATCTGGCAGAGTGACAGGATTCATAGCCTGTCCTCACTCCTGTGGTGAGGAAACATGGAGGTCAGGAGGGGTATTTACATGACAGTAGCCACTTCTGTGTTCAGAGACCATAGCTAGGCAATGGATATGGTTAGCCAGTGTCCCAGATGAACACTGGCTTTACGAGGGACTTGGAAGCTTAGGATACATATGGACATGAAATTAAGGATACCACATCCTAATTCTTCTTCTAAACATTATGTAGAATGAACCTCTGCACATCACCACCTCTATTAGTGCTGCCTTTTCTTGCCAAGCAGTTACAGAATCTTAGAACTGGTTTGGTTGGAAGAGACCTTCAAGATCATCAAGTCCAACTGTGAACCCAGCACAGCCAAGGTTCTGTTATGTTATATTCTGCAGTGTGCTGTGGTTACTAGAAGCACCACAGCAAGAGTGATGCCTGACTGTTGAGATTCAACCTCCAGTGACTACCATGAGAGTTTAGATGCTTCGGGCACATACAGTGAGCGTTTTGTTCCCTCCACCAACCATAAAAGGAGTCATGGTGAATTAGTTCAGCTGTAGGCAGCTACATGGTGGATTTGCACTTTCTCATGTGTAGGCATCTCAATTCAGGAATCTTAATCTGTCAGCTAAGTCTCACCCTGGATTACCAAATCCTAGTATTTTTCCAAACAAGCTCCATCATATCATTTGTAGTAGTCTTTGGGACCAGGCAGACCTGTAAAAGTGGTGGTAGAGAAACTAAATGTGATATTTCCATCAACATGTGAGTATTTTACTGTTTTCCTGTTGCTTGGCTTTTGCTCCAGATCCTCCATCAGCTTCATTGCCCTTCTCTGGACGCCCCTCCCACCCCCCAAGCCCCTCAATATCCTTCTTGCAATAAGGGCCCCAAAAGTGGACCCAGGATTAGGAGGCATGGCCTCACCAGTGCTGAGTACAGGCGGATGGGCTGCCCAGGGTGGTGGTGGAGCCATCATCCCTGGAGGTGTTAAAGAAAAGCCTGGATGAGGCACTTAGTGCCATGGTCTGGTTGCTGGATAGGACTGGGTGATAGGTTGGACTGGTCACAAAGGACATTGAGCTCTCACAAGTTCTTGGGCCATGTCTGTCAGTCTTGGAGGTCTCTTCCAACCTGGTTGATTCTATGATTCTATGATAATCAGTTCCTTAGTCCTGCTGGCCATGCTTTTGGCGATCCAAGCCAGGATGCTGGTGGCCTTCTTGGCTCATCTCTAGCTGCTGTTGATCAAGTCCCTCAAGTCCTTTTTCACTGGGCAGTTGCCAGCCACTGTTCCCTCAGCCTGGAGCATTCATGGAGCTGTTGTGATCCAAGTGCAAGACCAAACACTTGGCCTTGTTAAGCCTCATATAACTGACCTCAGCCCATTGATCCACCCTGCCCAGACCCTTCTGTCCACCAGCAGATCAATAATTTGCTTACCCCCAGACCCTTTGAGGGTTTTTTTTTATTAACCAACTTCACATCTGCCCTCCAGCAACTAAACCAGAACTGAAGCAGCAACAACAACAAAATATGAGTGGTTTGTCTTGAAATTTATATGGCACAAAGCAGCAGCAGCAGCTCAAGAAACGAGAGAGCGTTTAGCTCTATCCTGGGACCCATGAAAAGAAGTCAGAGACAAGTCAGCCACGGGGCTGGAGCTGGGAAATAAAAAGAGACCTTTTCTATCTTGTGCATTCAGCTTGCCCAGAGAACCTCCTGGCTTTCCCACTTCTCCTAAAGCCTCCAGGTGTATTTTATAAGCCTCATAATAGGTTTGGAACCTCAGTTCAGGAGTTTAATTTTCACGTCCGATGCCATCTGCTGTCTGGACAGCCCTAAGGGGAATCCTTATTAAAATAACTCCAAAGCAGTAAAGCCATATGTGGAGCTTTACAGCTCATGGAAGGAATTACAGTCATTCCACCAATAAGAATTGCTTCACGATGGCACAAGAGCTTTGCTGTGTGTGGAAGGCCTTCAGTTCAAAAAGAAGCTGCTCTCTGAAAAACACAAAGCCAAGTGCAGAGTCCTGCACTTGGGTCACGACAACTCCGTGCAATGCTACAGGCTTGGAAGCTTTCCACTAGGAAAAAGACCTGGGATTGTTGGTTGACAGCTGGTTGAACATGAGCCAGCAATGTGCTCAGGTGGCCAAGAAGGCCACCAGCATCCTGGCTCGGATCAGTAATGGTGTAGCCAGGAGGAGTAGGGAAGGGATCGTGTCCCCTCTTCTGGGCACCGGTGAGGCCACACCTCGAATACTAAGTTTGGTTTTGGGCCACTTACTACAAGAAGGACATTGAGAGGCTGGAGTGGGTCTTTAGGGGGCTGATCAGAAAGCTGGGGACAGACTTTATATCAGGATCTGTTGTGGCAGGACAAGGGGGGATGACTTGAACTGAAAGAGGGAAATTCAGACTAGAGAGAAGGAAGAAATGTTTTCCCCTGAGCATGGTGAGACCTTGGTCCGGGTTGCCCAGGGAGGGCAGAGATGCTCCATGCTTGGAGCCATTCCAGGTCAGGTTGTTTGGGGCTCTGAACAACCTGCTCTAGTTAGAAGTGTCCCTGCTGACTGCAGTGGAGTTGGGTTGGATGACATTTCAAAAGGTCCCTTCTGACCCAAACCATTCCATGGCTCTATAATTTTATATTAGGCACCTCTTACAGCTGAGGGCAGGGGATGTTCTCTCTGAAGGTGTGTTTGTGAGACACCAGCCTCAGGGAGGAACCATTTACTTGCACCAGGACCTAATCCACTTCTTTTCTCAAAGTTAAAGCTATCAGGAGTGCCCTAAGTAAACAAATTTAGGAGATAAGGTAAGCTGACCCATTGTTGTGTCTTAGAACAAACCTCCATCTATTCAGGTTCCCAGCCTGTTTCTCCAAACACTTAACTATTTCCTCATACATCTCCTCTTTCCCTATAAGGAAATAAAGCCAGAGAATCAATTAGGGTGGAAAAGACTTTTAAGGTCATAGAGTCCAATTACCACCAAGGTATTGCTTTAAGTAAATGAAGCAATAAAATAAAGACAGGTCCAGTCCTGGACTTAACTCTATTTGTAGCTACCTGGTCAAATGAGTTTCTTGTCCTTTTCTTTATCAACCTAGACATAGAATCATAGAATCATAGAATCAAGCAGGTTGGAAGAGACCTCCGAGATCATCCAGTCCAACCTAGCACCCAGCCCTGGCCAATCAACCAGACCATGGCACTAAGTGCCTCAGCCAGGCTTTGCTTCAATACCCCCAGGGATGGTGACTCCACCACCTCCCTGGGCAGCCCATTCCAATGCCAATCACTCTCTCTGACAACAACTTCCTCCTAACATCCAGCCTAGACCTCCCCTGGCACAGCTTGAGGCTGTGTCCCCTTCTTCTGTTGCTGCTTGCCTGGCAGAAGAGCCCAACCCCACCTGGCTACAGCCTCCCTTCAGGGAGCTGCAGACAGCAATGAGCTCTGCCCTGAGCCTCCTCTTCTGCAGGCTGCACACCCCCAGCTCCCTCAGCCTCTCCTCACAGGGTTTATGATCCAGGCCTTTCACCAGCTTCATTGCCCTTCTCTGGACACATTCCAGCATATGAGACTCTCAGGATGGTCACTGCTTTATGACTCAATTCAACTAGGTCTGTGCTTCCCTGATGTGTCCTGCTGTTGGAATCAGCCCAGAGGAGGCCACAAAGATGCTCAGAGGGCTGTAGCAGCTCTGCTATGAGGACAGGCTACAAGAGTTTGGGCTCTTCAGCCTGCAGAAGAGAAGGCTTTGAGGAGAACTCAGAGAGGCCTTTCAGTATCTGAAGGGGACCTACAGGAAGGCTGGGGAGGGACTATTGACAAGGGCTTGTAATGACAGGACAAGGGGGAATGGGTTTAAACTGGCAGAGGGGAGATTCAAACTAGGTGTTAGGAAAGGGTTCTTTGCAGTGAGGGTGGTGAGACACTGGCACAGGTTGCCCAGGGAGGTTGTGGAGCACAGAAGCACCCAATGTGATCAAAGCCTGGGACGTTTTGCTGGTGCAAGTCACTGTTAGTTGTGTGACTTAATGGACTAACTGAAGTACTGCTTTCAAATGAGCAGATTACTGGTGTTTATAATTTGGTCTTCTATAATTAGAAGTCATCAAGACCCAATCAACTCACTCTATCTTGCTTGCTATCAGTAAGCAAATGCTTCTTGGAACTGGCTTGCATTTTGTTTCCTAACCAGCTGGTAGATTAATCCCAGAAATTCAATATTTGCTTAAGATAAAATGTTCTCCCAAGAGAAGTCAAAGCCAGAAGGCTTCTGTCCTGAGCAAGCACAGCAAGAAGAACTGGGAAGTGGTCCTCTTTTTCCAGAGCTCAGCTCTGACAATGAGAACACGAAGAAAATAGCAAACAGATTGAAAATAGGAGGAGAAGGAGCGGAGGGGGGGAGGGAATGCAAAAAATGTGAATGTGGAAAGAAAAATGGGTGTGGGGTGAATTGTGCCTAATGGAGTGTGACAAGTTTTGAGCTGCAGAACTTGTTTGAGGGTTTTCAGGCTCTCCTCTGTGGAAAATCTGGTCTCATATGTCCACGTGCTTGCCGATGCAGTCACTGGAGCTCCAGCAGACTGACAAATGGTGAACCTAACCTGGTGGCATTAGTTACCAGGGACAATTACAAAGGTTATGCAGATGGTAAAGGGTTTAGGTAACAGTAACCACCCAGACCCTCATGGGCAAGTCATCTGTCTTCTCACATGAGCTGAAATTACTGTGCCATTAGAACTCTCCACCTCCTGTGCCACCTGCACTCGGCTAATGCGGTTGCATTATGGCAGGTTACAAACCCATCTCTGACTGCTAGGTTGACACTTCTGTAAAGTAATTCTGAACACCTTATAAGAGGGCTACAATGAGGATAAGTGGAGAATCCAAACCTCCCAGCTCCTACTCACATCCCACTACAGTGGTTTTCCTTCAATGCTGCTACTGGAGATCCGCGTCCGATGGGAACAGGAAAGCGAATCACAGCCAGATGCAAACACACACCACAAACCCCGAGCCCACAGTGGTCAGAAACGTTTGCCTTTCTTGCTTTGCTGGTGACCACAGAAGCATAGAACCAACCAGCTTGGAAGAGACCTCCAAGATCATCCAGTCCAATCTAGCACCCAGCCTTGGCCAGTCAACTAAGTGTTCCAGGACCTCAATCTCTTCCCTGTCCCTTGGTGCCCAGAACTGAACCTGGTACTCAAGCCATGGGCTCACCAGAGCTGAGTACAGGGGCACCATCACTTCCCTGCTCCTGCTAGATGCTGGTTTTGATCCAGGCCAGGATGCTGTTGGCCTTCTTTGCCATCCAGGCACACTGCTGGCTCACGTTCAGCTGCCTATCCCCCAGCCCCCCCAGATCCTTTTCCCCAGGCAGCTTTCCAGCCACTCTGCCCCAAGCCTGTAGCATTGCTTGGGGTTGTTGTGACCAAAGAGCAGGACCCAGCACTTGGTCGTGTTAAACCTCATTGCATTTAATCCATTGCCCATGGATTGAACCTGTCCAGATCTCTCTGTGGTGCCTTCCTACCCTCAGTCAGATCAACACTGCCACTTAATTCAGTGTTGTCTGCAAACTTGTTGAGAGTGCCCTTGATGCCATCATGCAAATCATTAACAAACATATTAAACCAGTACTGGGCCCTGGGGGACACTGATGTGTCTAGCCAGGTGAGTTTCAGATTGAGTGTGTCTTTCAGGGTCATAGCTATATATGTAACTATGCAGTTCTGGAGCACTCAGCACAAGAAGGACATGAAACTCTTGGAGCCAGTCCAGAG